>OZ020304.1:46302485-46852441 GCA_963971305.1 Arcuatula senhousia | reverse complement strand
CACACTATTTCTTTATTTTGCATAAGAGAGAAAAAATCTCAAGCATATATGTGCGAGGATAGAGTCTGATAAATCTCTTAATCATTAATGGTAAGGGGGAAGGTAGGGCCCAAAAAGCTAGGTTAACCCCGCCACATGTTATATATGCATGTCCTAAGCCAGGAATCTTTGACAAAGCTTTTGTTTGACTTGTCTTTTTGATGTTTTCTATAAGAAGGGGGTCTATCTATGACTATTTCACGGGACTGTATTTGAATTTATACATTTTATTTAGATCATGGGCCAATTGCAGAATCGCGAGTATCGCCTACTGGCCTCCTTGAAGGCTGCTGGGGGTTGTCCATTGTGGTTTTTCTGAATTGTCGCTTGATTGTGGGCTGTGTCGCGTGCACTTTTTCCACATCTCATTTTCAATTTATGATTTATGTTCACTACAAAATAACATATCATCAAATTAACTTAATACTTGCATAGAAAAGAAGCTCTACTTCTTTACGACATAAAAATAAGATCCTGTCTGGTAGTACATTTATTCAAAATTACGATTTAGTTCTACCTACACATAATATATTTTCCATTTTGACATTTTGTTTTCATTTGAGATAGTGGTATTTTGACAGCTAAATGGCATTCTTATTGTTACTGTGTCCCTCTAGTAAGTCTGAATTTTTAGTCGAACAAGAATTATTCCAAATCGTTATGATTTGTATCGAACATCTTGAAAAGTTAGTTTTAGGGTTTCACGCCCTTTTTCGACGTACATGAGCCATATACGGCGGTCAGGTTTAATGGTGGTGGAAACTATCATAAAACTTTGCAACTGACAAGCCTACATAGTGTATGAGCCCCCGTTTTTTTTAAGTCCCCCGCCGCAACGCGGAGCGGGGACATAGAAATGCCGGGCGTCCCTCCGTCACACTTTTTGTAAGCGCTCTCAAGGCTACTACGACAAATTTTGTCGGATTTTCATGAAACTTATACCAAATATTTATATTACTAATACGTGACCTTGGTCAAATTAAAAAATCAGCATTTTCGATAATTTTTGTAGGAGTTATGGGACTTCGACCATAAAAAAGACTGTTTTTTTTTTTCGGCAAAGCAGACCTTGTAAGTGCTCTCATTCTTACAGATGTTGATGGATTTTCATGAAATTTATACCAAATGTTTATATTACTAATACCTTGGTCAAGTTCGACAATCAACATTTTTCAATAATTCTTGTAGGAGTTGGGGAACTTTGACCATAAAGGCGACTCTGTTTTTTTTTTTTTTGCAAAACAGACTTTGTAAGCGCTCTCATCCCTACAGATGTTGACAGATTTTCATGAAATTTATACCAAATGTTTAAATCACTAATACCTTGGTCAACTTCGACAGTTAGCATTTTTCGATAATTTTTGTAGGAGTTTGGGGACTTTGACCATAAAAACGACTCTGTTTTTTTTTTTTTGCAAAACAGGCCTTGTAAGCGCTCTCATCCCTACAGATGTTGAAGGATTTTCATGAAATCTATACCAAATGTTTATACACCTTGGTCAAATTCGACAATCAGCATTTTTCAATAATTTTTGTTGGAGTTATGGGACTTTGACCATAAAAAACGACTCTGTTTTTTTCGGAAAACAGACCTTGTAAGCGCTCTCATCCCTACAGATGTTGACGGATTTTCATTTAATTTATACCAATGTTTAAACCACTACTACCTTGGTCGAGTTTAAAAATCAGCCATGTTCAATAATTTTTGCTTCACCGGCGGGGGGCCCTGGAATCCCATTCTTGTTTAACTATCAACTGAAGCAATATCGATTAATATGATATTCATTTAACAGCTGACCATAGATATGCATTCAATCTTATATAGTACAAATTTTACACCCCTCCTTTCAAGAAAAGGACCATTTTGTTCAAATCATCCGAAAAAAACTGGGGAAAAATACATGAAAGAAAACAATGACATAACTTTTGCTGCAAATATAAAACCCATTCATATAAAAAAAATCAAAACCCATGTGCTTGGCGGGAAGGGTGAGTAGTTCCTGGTTGCCATACAGCCATATCGTTTTCATGCAGACTTGAAAAATATACTTGAACATAAAGTTTAAAAAAGAGCATGAAAGGAGTCGGGACCATTGTGGTTTAAACATATCTAAAATGTTTATCATTGTTTTGTTCTATTTTTTCTACCAGATTTTTTCAGACAAGCAGGCTGATAACCGGCTCTGGTGAACGAAAGGTCCCCTAGGGTAATCACAAGTCTGGTCGTTGAACTTGTCTGACACGAATTTACCCAACAAAATATTTTTGAAATTATTCAAACTATTTTAAAAACCAGGTTTCTTTCCTTGTACTTAACATGGTCGATATTCTCGGTGTTGAATACCTCCATTCGATTATTTTAGGTCTAGGCTTTGGTACTGCGTGTTTTTTTAACGATTTATATAAAAACAATCTTTCATCTAGAACCATGAAGAGAACTTAATGAAACTTAGTGTACTTTGTCCAAAAGATACTCTATACAGATAGCAAACATAAAGTTTGTATGTTGCTCTTGGGTTGTTGCCTTCAGTAAGAAATTTAGAGCGACATAGAGGTTGTGTCACGTACATCTTTTCCATCTCTCTATTCAAATTAAACTAATACCATCATCACAAATAGGAATAAAACATCCAGTCAATAAATTTCACGGGTCCCGTGCGGGGCCCGGGAGGCGAATAGGCCCGCAGCAGCGCTAAGCTTGTCGGTAAAAGTCCACTAAAGAGCGCTCAGAAACCTGACATCGGGGTCAGGCCGCTTAGCCCATAAAGCGACTGGGATGTGTGCTCCAGTTGGTAGAATGGGGCAGCCCTGTCATAATGAATGCCGGGGTCGTCAGGCTATAATGCGGAAAACCTGACCGCAAACCATAGTGGGCCAACGTGTGTGGAGAGGGCCACGCTTCATGCACGTAAAAGATCCCTTTGTGGACCGCCAAATAGTGCACCACATAGGCTAAATTTTCTGCCCCTACCCATCACTCCCCTTTTCCAGTGGTCTTCAAAATTTACAGTTCCTTTGTTTTCCACCTCACCCCCACGTTTCTCTTTCAGTATGTGTAGGTCCAATCAGGATTCATCATTGTATTTTCGACAGATAAGGGTTGGTTCTGTGAAATCGGGTAAGGGTTGGCTATATTCCACTTAGGTAAGTGTTCTAACTAGTATGACCTCATTTCAGGTAAGTGTTCTTCATTGTTGGTCACCATAGGTAAGGGTTCCAGATTGTGTGAAGTTTTTGGGGAGAGACTTCGTCGCTTTCTGGGTACATTGGCCTATGGTGTGTTGAGGATACATTGGCCTGTCTTGTGAGTTGGTTCGTTTTCCTTCTGGTTTGTGGTCGCACATTGACCCTTTTTCGCATGACCTGCATGGGTCTGTGTTATGGGTGCTGTTTCCTGGGTGGGTCTACACAATTCAATTTGTTATTTCAATTAGTTCTTGTCCTGGTTATGACTGAAATATTGTTGACTGGACATAAAACAAACAACAAACAAACAAAACAAACAAACAATAAATTTCACTACGCCTGGCGCTCTACCTACGAATAATGACGCTTCGATAAAGACCAGATTCACCCCACACACTAAGCCAGGGAAGCAGTTGATTTTAATTCCTTGTCGTGCAATATGCCTTATTTGAAATTTCGCCGGCAACCGTTACCAAGCTGATTTTTGTACACTACGAAATTGGAGCAAATGGGAAAAAGAGGTCAAAAGAGAAGAATCGGAACAGAAATGTTGCCCATGTTTTAAAAGCACCAACCAATGCCTGTTCTACAAACAACTGTCTAGTCACTTTCTAGTAAGAATGAGTCCACACTTGTATTCAGAACACCAGAAAAAAATCACCCATGGGCAGCAAGAGGAGAACGCCCCGTCAACACTCTTCGGTCCGGGTGCTAAACAAGGACATCAACAGTCGATCTTTTGTCTGGGTAGTGAAAAAGATGAATTAGCTTCTACTTCTTTTATGACAAGACTCAATGCAGCATGTGGAGTGAGAACGCCGGTGAAAATTTCCCAAATCCATATAGCTGCATGTTTTTTTGCCAGGTGAAGTTGTTCCTTCTGAGAAGCATTTTAGCAAGAGTTCGGTTTTCATTAATGGTATTCTTATTTTTGTCTGTTAGTATCCTTCTTTTTTGGAAGAGTTTCCAGACCATATCTCAATAAAAAGCTTCGCTGAGCGCAGCATGATACGACCGCAACATGTTGAACCCTGTACGTTGTAGGCCCAATATGGATAGTCAATTGTATGGCACGCCGTTCTCGTCAAAAGTATGATTTAAAATATCATCACAAATTACACAGTCAAAGTTAAAATATACACTCAAAATTTTAAATGTCGCACTCAAAATTTGAAATTTCGCACTCAAAAAAGTGAATCGAAATAACACTCAAAATTTTAAATGTTGCACTCAAAATTTTAAATGTCGCACTCAAAATTTTAAATTTCGCACTCAAAAAAGTGAATCGAAATAACACACTCAAAATTTAAAAAATGAAAACTACGCACTCAAAACTGAAAAATACGCACTCAAAATTGTGCGCACCTTTTTGCACATGACTTATAAATATTCATCAGATTTATTTGAATATTTCAATCCCGGTTTTTCTGAAGCTTGAAGTGTCCATGTAAAAAAAAAAAAAAAAAAAACGAATCAGAAACGAAACCAAAGCATGAAGCCAAACAATAAATAATTCATGTAATTGTTAAAAAAGAAAAACTTAAAAAAAAAATAAGTAATGTAGAATCAGAAAGGCTTTTGCCACAGGCACTTGTTTCTATCAATGTGCGGGTCGACTATCCATATTCTTTCTTTTTATATATGGATAGTCGATCCGCACATTGATAGAAAGAAGTACCTGTAGCGTTTGCTCCTATTCAAGGATATGTGCATTTGTAGCAACAAAGAGATGTCCAACAATTAGTCAACTGAAAGCAAAACCAGAGACCCTATATTTTATAGGGTCTCTGGCAACGCTAAATATATTTTTTTTAGAATGCTTCAAAATCATTTAACACAAAAGACTAAGCAAGGTATGCGCGTTAATCCATCAAGGTCCCTCTACTTAAAGAAGCATTTGATTCAAGACGAAAAAATATAATAAACGTTTTATATATGTTTTCTGTTGAGGATTTTAAAAAAAATACTGTTTAGATTGTAGGTTATGCCACGTACACTTTTTCCACATCTCATTATCTTCTATTTAATATTTTTTTTTACAAAGATGTCCAAAAACATCAGATATATATTTTTTATGGAAAATGATGAGGCTTATCTATATAAATAGATCCGTTTCAAAAACGCAAAAACCACCAAGATAAAATTTATCTATTCATATCTTTATGAATATTTATGAGTTTTGCGCGAAAATAATGCGCACAATTTTGAGTGCGATTTTTTTCCGTTTTGAGTGTATATATAAGAATTTTGAGTGTGTATTTTCAATCAACCCTTTTGAGTGCGAAGCATAAAATTTTGAGTGCATGTTTTAATTTTGAGTGCGACATTTAAAATTTTGAGTGTATATTTTAACTTTGACTGTGTAATTTGTGAAGATATTTTAAATCATACTTTTGACGAGAACGGCGTGCCATACAATTGCGCTGGACACATGCAGCCCATGGTGGACTTTGGTTGACTTTCCATCCACATTTCACAAGGAATTCATTTCATTGAAAAGCAGACCAAATTAAATTATAATTACAAAAATGACACCCCTTTTGCCTCCTAATAAAGAGTATTTGCTACCTTTCACTTTTGCTACTTTTGACCCCAGACAACAATTAGGAGGAGGGGAGTGTCACAAAATCAATCCTCATTTTTTTAATTCACTATACTTGACAAGAATTAATGAGCAAAACAAATTTTGAAATGGGACTATAAATAAGTTTTGATTTTGGCCCTTTTTGGCCCCTAACTTCATCTCTGAAAAAATTGATTCTCAATTTTGTATCCGCTACTTGACAAGAACAAACATGCAAAAAACATTTTAAAATTGGATCACAAGTAAAAAGTTTTCATATTGGTCCCTTTTGGCCCATAATTACCTAACAGGGGGAAAACGGGGGTCGCAAAAATTAATTCTTAATTTTGCATCTGCTATTTGACAAGAACAAACATCCCCAAGACTAACCGATGTCTGGCCCTGCGTCACACGGCAAAACGTTCAACCTTGTACAAAACGTTTTAGCCCAGTATGGACAGTCAATAGTTTTTGAAACTTGCATCCTATGGTGGACTGACAAAGCTTATTTGTCACTTGCAACCGATTATAGACAATAAATATTTAGAAATAAAAATATTTTAGATTCTTATATTGAACAAGAAATAAAAACAAATAAAACAAATTAAAGTTTTTTTTACCCCCTTTGTCCCCCTTTTTGCCATTTTGTATCCAATATATGATTTTTTTTTCTAAATTGGACCATCAATAAAATAGTTGCACTTTTGCTCCTTTTGGGCCCCTCATTTCTCAACGAAAAAACGAACGACCTCAACATCATTCCAATCAATCATTTTATGGTAAGGAACATTTTTGGAAAATTTTAAAGTCAACCAGAACTAAAGTTATTGTGGAAAACAACTAAAAATATCTTTTTTTTTCCCTTTTTTGGCGCCTAATTTCTAGACGAAACAAGAATATGTCCAATAGACATAATGCCCGATCTCGCAACATTTTTTTTTGCAATTACTAAAGCATCAACATGGTTGCTATTAAGGCACTTGAATGGACTTTAACTTAAACATTCTTTTATAAGTGGTCATTCATGCGGAAAATATAGGTCAATGCCAGCATCCGAAGCATGCATTGTTCTAAGTAACACTAGGTGCACCTACCATACCAATATAGTTGATGTGGCAAATGTCAGTAAAAAGGAATGGACTTAAACAATTCTTCTATAAGTGGTCATCCATGCGGAAAATATAGGTCACAGCTGAGAAAATCATATCGAATTTAATTATTGTCTCAGGTCACAGCCAGCATCCGAAGCATACATTGTGCTTATCATCACTCGGTGCACCTACCATAACAATATAGTAGATGTGGCACATCAGTGTCAGTAAGTGGGAATGGACTTTAACCATTTTTCTGTACGTGGTCATTCATGCGGAAAATATAGGTCACATCCAGCATCCGAAGCATGTCATGTGATTATCATCACTAGATGCACCTACCATACCAATATGATTGATGTGGCATTCATCAATAAGTGGGAATTATGAAATATGGGATTTGGTACGGACAGACGAACGGACGGACCCAAACACTATATGCCCCTCTACTTTCGTAGATGGGGCATAAAAAGGGGACACCCTAAATCAACCCCACCCTTCCTTTTATGGTAAGTAACATTACTGTTCAGTTTCATAGCATTTGGTTGACCAGAACAAAAGTTATTTTGGAAACAAATAAAAAAGTCTTTTTTTTTACCCCTTTAGGGCCTCTAATGTCTAAACGAAAAAAGAGGGGACACCCAAAATCAGCCCAACCTTTCCTTTAATGGTAAGTTGCATTATTGAAAAGTTTCATTACATCTTGCCAACATACATACATAAAAGTAGCATTTTTTGTCCCTTTTTGGCCCCTAATTTTGAAACGAAAAATGGGGGACCCCCAAAATCAATACCATTCATCCTATTATGGTAAGGAACATCATTGTCTTATTTCATAACAATCGGATTACTGGAACTAAAGTTTTTGCACCAACATTAAAAGACAACGACGACAAGGACAATGACAATGACAGCATTATACCACAATATGTCCGCATATTTTTTGCGTTCGTATCAAAAGTTGTCAACCGATTTTTTTGAAACTTTGGGATATTGTTACCATTACAGGAGAAAGCCTATTGGGTTTTTTGTGGGGGGGGGGGGGGGGGGTTAAATTCGTTCAAGGTCAAGGTCACAGCCCACAGCCACGAAAAACGTTAGAAATTTCTTGAATTAGTGGTATCCGGACCATAACTCGAAAAGTTGTCAACCGGTTTTTATGAAACTTTGGGATGTTAATTGTTAAATACAAAAGAGGAGGAAACCAATTGATTTTAGGGTAAATCCGTTCAAGATTAAAAGTCACAGCGACAGAAAAGCATTAGAAAATTTCTGGAGATAGTTGTTTCCGGACCATAACTCAAAAGTTGTCAACCGACTTAATGAAATTTTAGGATATTGTTACCTACCATAAGAGGAGGAATCCTATTGATTTTAAGGTAAATATTTCAAGGTCAAGGTCACAGCGACTGAAAAATGTTGGAAAGTGGTTTCGATACAATTTCTCAACAAATTTTAAGAAACTTTGGAGTTTTCAACACATTGAAGAAACTTTCGGATATTGTTAACAATAAGAGAAGGAATCTTAGTGATTTTAGAGTATTTTCACTCAATATTTATGTCAGCAAAAAAGTTAGTAAATTTCTCAAAAAGTGACTCTTTACAATAACTCTAAAAGATTTTCGTATCAAATTGGCATGTTATGACTGTAACAACTTATGATGTTTAAGTTTTGGTCAGTAAAAAAAAGCTGCAACTTGGCTTTTGCACCCCTGTGCATATCGATTTTTTTGTACTTAGAAGTCAATATACTGATGTTACAATCTAACACCAGCGTCAAATTTGTTCAATATTCAACATTCAAATTTTTTCAATCTTTATTAGATTATGGTTCAACGTTCAACATTCGAAAGTTCAATAATTGATTCGATTCTGGTTCAACGCAATTTTTTCTCTGAGTTCAATGTTGAACCAGAATCATAAGAAAACATTTGAACGTTGAACGTTGAATCAGAATAAGTTACAACATTGGACTGAGAAAGATATTGACGGTTGAACGTTGGACCTGAACTGAGAAAAATCGTTTAATGATGAACTAACTTTGTTTTGTTTTAACTTTAAACTGAAATATATATGCTTCAATATTGAACTAAGAAAAATTTTGCATGTTGAACGTTGAAGCAGAATCTGGTTCAATATTGGACCAACAAAAAATAAAAATAAATTTTGAAAGTTTGAATGTTGAAAGTTGACACAACTTGACGCTGGCCAAATACAGGGCTTAGATTTTATTATTACGGGAATAATAGCAAGTTTAAAAACAATAAGTTGTGCAGTACAGAATAGTTGAACGAAAACAATGAATGTGAAGATTTTCGGAATGATTTAAGTTTACACTGCCATAGCTCCAATCTAACAGGGATTAAATAAAACTGATTTGTTTTGGACATCCCTGAATCTAAGTACAAACTCAATAAGTTTCCTTGTTACATAAAACTAATACCATAAGTTGCTTGTTACATATCAAGTTTTGTTAAATATGGTTAAGCAGCACGTGTTAAGCAATTTCGGAGGAGTTGAGAGAAAACACAACTTTAAAGGTCCAAAACCACCACCCTCCCAAAAAACACCCCCCCCCAAAAAAAACCCAACAACAACCATATAATGTGTACATGTTACACACCCTGTATATAGGATAAAGCTATATGCAGAATATCAGACCTCTATCTCTTGTTGTAGTTACTGAAAAAACTTTTGACGAAAATTTTGCAAAGTGGGGTGACCCATGATAATACCCATACAAGAGTGAACACTAAAGTATGTCTCGCCTGCCGGCACCATCAGAAACAATAATTCTTTCTTACTTCCACTATATTTTAAATTTATAAGTATTTTCAGTTTCTGAGATCAATTAATTTGTAAAAAAAAATTCTAAATTGCATCATAAATAAAAAAAAAAATCACATTTTTTGCCCCTTTTGGGCCCTTCATTCCTAAACCAAAAAAGAAGGGACACCCAAAATCAGCCCCAACCTTCCTTTTATCGAAAGTAACATTACTGTAAAGTTTCATAGCATTTGGTCTACCAAAACAAAAGTTATTGTAAAAAAAAATTAAAAGTTGCTTTTTTGGCCCCTTTTGGACCCTTAACTTCTAAACCAAAAAAAATAGGAGACACCAAAAATCAGCCCCACCCCTCCTTTTATAGTAAGTAACATTACTGTAAAGTTTCATAGCATTTGGTCAACCAGAACAAAAGTTATTGTGGAAACAAATAACAAAGTCGCTTTTTGGGCCCTTTTTGGGCCCCTAATTTCTAAACGAAAAAAGCGGTGACACCAAAAATCAGCCATGCCCTTCCTTTTCTGGTAAGTAACATTGCTGTAAAGTTTCATAGCATTTGGTCAACCAGAACAAAAGTTATTGTGGAAACAAATAAAAAAAGTCGCTTTTTTGGTCCCTTTAGGGCCCCTAATTTCTAAACGAAAAAAGCAGGGAAACCCAAAATCAGCCCGACTCTTCCTTTAATAGTAAGTAACATTTCTGTAAAGTTTCATAGCGTTTGGCCAACCAAAACAAAAGTTATTGTGGAAACAAATAAAAAAGTCACTCTTTTGGCCCCTAATTTCTAAACGAAATTATTAAATGACCCCAAAAGGGGAGGTGCACATCTTCAATATATCTGTAATCAATGTGTAAAATTTCAGAAAGATCCAGCATTTAGTTTTTGAGATTCAGATTACACAAGACAGACACCCCATAGTGGGACGGACGGACAGACGGACGGACGGACGGACGGAGTGACCCGACTACTAGACCTGCTTTCGCCTTCGGCGACGCAGGTAAAAAATGTTTATAGAACTTAACTATTGCTAATATATGCAATAAAAATAATCAAAGTCACTCAACCAGAAAACCAAGGTCAAGGTCAAAATATGGGGAAGCAACTGCGCTAAGCTATTACAAGGCATATGCATACCAAGTTTCATCAACCTATGACCTATATTTCTTTAGATATGGAGGTGCTCATAAAACTTTTCCAAAAAGTAAATGCTGCCCCCATCGCCGCCACCACCGGTAAAGTAACACCTATGTTGCACTCTGCTTCGCACTCGAGACAATAATATTAAAACAAAATCAACTGGCAGATAACTTTTTCATCTAAACTGGAGTGTGTCAAGGATGTCTTCTTTCTCCTCTCCTCTTTACTTTTTGTGTAGACTGGCTGATGAGATGTACAATAAAAGAAATAAACAGAGGGATATCATGGACTTTTGAACTTTTTCTAGAAGACATAGATTTTGCTGACCACATCATCTTACCAGAGTAAAACAGATGCTTTGGTGAAGTTTGGAAAACAGATAGGGTTTAGATTTAATACAAAGAAGACAAAGTCATGAAAATTAAAAGTATCAGTTGAGGAAAATAAAACTAGATAATGTGTCTATGAGCCACAGGATGGCCCTCCCGTTCTTGAAATATCATTGATCCTCAATGTGTATTACCTGGGATATGGACCTTTACCAAGAAATTGATCAAAAGTGTTCATGTGTAGAATATAGGTCGCTGTGACCTTATTTCTGGTGGGTGGTGCCATGTTACCAAGACTCATCGAGTAGTGAAATATGACCCCTAACATGTAGTATTCAAGATATGGACCTTAACCAAGAACTTAACCAAAGTCATTCATGCGTAAAATATAGGTCACAGTGACCTCATTTCTAGTGGATGGTGTCACCTTACCCAAGACACATCTAGTGGTGAAATATCATTGACCCCCAACATCTAGTATCCAAGTTATGGACCTTAACCAAGAAGTCGTTCATGCATAAAATATAGATCACAGTGACCTAATTTTTATTGGGTGGTGTCATGTTACCCAAGACACATCTAGTGGTGAAATACCATGGACCATCAACATGTAGTATCTGAGATATGGACCTTAACCAAAGTACTTCATGTGTAAAATATAGGTCACAGTGACCTAATTTCTAGTGGGTGGTGTCACCTTACCTAAGACACATCTAGTAGTGAAATATCATTGACCCCCAACATCTAGTATCCAAGTTAAGGACCTTAACAAAGAACTTAACCGAAGTCGTTCATGCATTTAATATAGGTCACAGTGACCTAATTTCCAGTGGGTGGTGTAGCCCTACCCAAGACCCATCTGGTGGTGAAATAACATTGACCCCCAACATCTAGTATCTGAGTAATGGACCTAAACCAAGAATTTAACCAAAGTGTTACGGACGGACAGACAGACGGACGGACGGACAAGGGTAAAACTATATGTCCGATCCAAATACGTGGTCGGGCCATAAAAAGATAACAATAAAAAAGAGGAAGTAAACAGCTTTGTTTATCTAGGCAGTAAAATCAGTGCCAATGGTGACTCAAATAATGATGATGAAAATAGAATTTCAAAAGCTCCCTCAGCCTTTATTAATCTTAGATACATCTTGAAATCCATCACAATTAAAACCAAGACAAAACCTCGAATTTTCAAAACAAATGTAATTGCCATTCTTCTATATGAAGCAGAGTCTTGAAATGACCAAAAACATTGTACACAAACTTGACACCTTTCAGACAAAATGTGTATGCAGAATTCTGAAAATATTATGGCAAAAAAAATTCAAATAATGAGGAACTCTTTAAAATAAAAAGCTTCACCGAGGGCAGCATGATACAACCGCAACTATTGAACCCTGTACGTTTTAGGCCCAATATGGATAGTCAATTGCTCTGAACACATGCAGCCCATGGTGGACTGAAAAAAGGTTTTTGACACATGCAGCTTTTGGTGGACTTTCTATTCACATTTTAAAAGGAATTATTTTTTTTCCAAAGGAGATCAAAATCAGACCACAAATAAATAAGTTTCGATTTTGGCCCCTAATTACATAATAGGGGAAAAAGGGGGTCGCAAAAATTAATTCTCATTTTTGTATCCAATATTTGACAAGAACAAACATGCAAAAATTTTTTTTTTCAAAATCGGATCACAAGTAAAAAAGTTTCGATTTTGGTCCCTTTTGGCCCCTAATTATATAAGGGGAAAAAGATGGGGTAGCAAAAATTAATTCTTAATTTTGCATCCGCTCTTTGACAAGAACAAACATGCAAAAAAAATTTCAAAATCAGTCCACTAATAAAAAAGTTTCGATTTTGACCCCTTTTGGTCCTTTACTCAACAGGGAATAGGGGGCACACGAAAGTTCATCCAGTTCATTCTTTTATTGTATGAAACATTCTTCATTATGTAAATTTATAAAGATTGTTTGTAAGAGGGTTTGTCCTCCAGGTTGACTGCCATTTCTTCCATAATGTAAATCTGTGTTTATTGTATATATCTCTGTACCTTTGTATATTGGTTATGAGAAATAAAGATTCGATTCACAAATTTCACAGTAATAAGCCAACTAGGACCAAAGTTATGGTGGAAACAATAAAATATTTGAATTTTTTGCCCCTTTTGGACCCCTAATTTCTAAACAAAAAAGGGGAACCCCCAAAATCAATCCCATTCACCCTTTTATGGTAAGGAACATTATTGCCAAAGTACAAAGCAATCGGATAACTAGAGCTAAAGTTATCGTGGCAACAAACATAAAAGTAGCATTTTTGGCCCCTAATTTCGAAAGAGGTGGGACCCTCAAAATCAATCCCATCCATCCTTTAATGGTAAGGTAAATCATTATGAAATTTCATTGCATTTGGATAACTAGAACTAAAGTTATCATGTATGCACTAAAGTTAACAGACAACGACGACAACGACAACAACAACGACGACAGCATCATACCAACATTTTTTGCAGTTGTATAATAAAAACTGAAACAGTCTGATCTGCAAAAATTAACATATTTACAGTTATCTTGGACCACAAAGTTCTGTGGAATTGGGGAAGATATAGGTTCCATTTTTGAAAAGTCATTATATCACTACTTGACAATGGGCAGGCCATTTTATATAAAATGTCAAAGAAAAATTTTTTATTACACACATAACATTATTATGGCAAAGTATTAACTATAAAAATACATGATAAAAAAAACACATTTATTGATAAAAACATTATTGATATAGAAATAAATCATGTATTAGTATCATATCACAGAATATTCTCAAAGTAGTTTAAAACTAGAGAAATAGTTGACTAAACATATTAAAAAATTAGAAATAACATACAAAAAAACAATTACTTATGTAATCATGATAAATACAGATAAAAAATATTTTTTTTAATTTTAAAAATGTAATAACCTATGATATATCTGGAAATTTTTCTCGATAAATGCTACTAGTTTTAACCCAGAATTTTATGAGTGAATAGGTCAGATATGGACACAGGGCCCCTGCGTTTCTGTTGTAATGATACGATAAAACACAAATAGTACAGGGCTGCAAACCTTTCTGATTTTCACCGGTATTGACATTTTTTTGGGGGGGTCTTTATTTCATAATGAATAAAACATGAAACAAAACAGAAGTAATAAAAACCCAATTTCAAAATTTCAACAGCTGTCAGCCCTGATAGTATAATTTCAGTTAGTCATTGGTCACCAAATATGATGTTCAATGAACAACAACAACAATACCAAACAACGAATTCATAACAAAACATGTGGTTGTAAAATGACAATCTATTGCACCCTAATGGTATATGCAACAACAAAACAATTATTTACAAAAAAACAATCAACAATAGTAAATAACAATACAAAAATAACTAATAAAAGCTAAAGTATATCTATATCAAAAACAACATAAAATTTAATGTTTTTAAAATAATATAATTGTGGATTATTAATAAGATAAGTATCTACTGTGAAATTATAATACATGTACCAGAACATGTACTTGGTTGTAATGGGTACCAATTTTCATGGTTAGTCTAAGTAGACATATCTGAATTTTAGCAATTTTGAAAAATAATTCAATATTTCCTTGTAGTTGACAACTGTATGTTTGATCCACATACATATAGGTACTTGGCAGTCTATAAAATAGACAAGAACCAGAACTCTTTCATAAAACTATTACAATTGGTACCTATGATTATAAGTACTTTTACATTATTATAGTAACATAAAATATATGGAGAAAATGCCAATTTATATCTTGTAGTATATAAAATCATAATAAATTGTAAAAAAATGTTAATAATTAAGGCCCATAATAGTCCATTTGCCAATTAGCTTCGGATTTTTGTTCCGGAATCGATTTAATTTTTCTTTGTATTAGCGCTACGGAAAAGTCTGTGGTTACCCAATGGCATACAGACAGGACAAGTCTCGGACTTTATCGTTAATTACTACGATAATCTACTGCGACTTATAGAATTAATAGAACCTTTTTAACTTTTTTTACTCAGGTCGTGTTAAACAGTAAGGCGTAAATTATTAGAATACGGTGTCATTTAAATGCCAGTAAGTTTGTCAGATTTTTATGGTAGATTATCATAGTCGTAAAGGAAAAAGTCCGAGACTTGTCCGGTCTGTATGCCATTCGGTACCTCGGACTTTTCCATAGCGCTAATACAAAGAAAAATTAAATCGATTTTGGAATAAAAATCCGATGCTAATTGGCAAATAGACTATTCAAATACAAACTTTTTAAACCTCTGTTACATTATAATAACAAAAGATATAGGAAATTAAATTCAGTTATGTAACACATTTAAAAATGTTAAATAAGCTGCCAGTGAATGTATATGTAAAAATTACTGATGGAAAAAACTTGAGCTCACCAACTTGAATGGTAGCAACAATGTTCAAAAGGGTTACACCACTTTTAACGTTTTTTGAATAAAAATTTTAAATTTTCTAAGCTTAAATATTGACTATTTTTTAACATCTTTATATTAACAAAGTATAGAAAGTTGAAGCACTATCAAACAAGTCAAAGGATGTTACCGTCTTTTTGATTTTTGGTTTATACTGTAGAAGCATTAATTTAGCCATAAAAAAGCTCAAGAAGGTTTTAATTTTGAAAATATAAAAGGTGCCTATAAACAACATATTTTTGACTGGTTTTATAGACAAAATTGACAGGAAATTTTCCAGTACTTTTAAAAGAACGATTAATGTAACTTAAGGAGGCTCGCGGGTCTAAATTTGCGCATCTTTTTTGTGCAGCGGTATTGTATCGGTAAATCCATTTAATGTCTGTAGCATCTTCACTGATTACATTGAACAACACACCTTCTGTGCAAATTTGAAGAAATTCTATTGTTCAGTTCTCTCTGTATGCCGTGTTTTACATTGAAATCCTCATTTTCTTCATATTTTGTGTGAAAAATTGGCAAAATTCCAAAGTTTTTTTAATTTGATTTCTTTAATTGCACAGTGACCCCCTTTTTTATTGATTCAATTTGAAAAATGCATTACAACACACATTCCTGCAAAATTGAAGAAATTCTGTTGTTTTTTTATGTCATTTTTAAGCTTTAAATTATCATTTTTCCTATAAAATCTATATAAAATAGATGGAAAATACAAGTAGCCTATTTTGATAACCTTAATAGCAGGCTTAAATGAACGGTGACCCCAATTTTTTATTGCATATTTTTTATCCATACACAAAGGAATAAAAGTGTGCCAAATTACAGAAAAATCTATAATTTCAAATTAAGACCCTCAAGCCCCCTTAACTTGTAACAAATTTTCAATTCTTATATCTTTTGGAAAAAAAAAAACTTACTTACAACATATTTGACTTTCAAAAGAAGTTTTCTTGTGCTGCTTCACTAAATTCAAATGACATTTTTGGTGCACTTCTCATTTTTATGTTCCACTCAATAAACAGTTTCCTCCATAAATGACTCTCTTCTGACAGTGTGAGATGACCAGGTTAATTGCAAGCACATGCAGCTATCTCACAAATAACAAATGAATGTCATCTGCACTGATATTGATAATGGACATCGACCAATGAAAAGCAATGCTATTTAAAAATTTTGGTTATGTGGATTGTAGAATGAGGATTTCAGTTTATAAAAAATATTTTTTGTGGAAGAAATAGACACCTGCACATGTTCTTGGAAAACCAGCTATGATCTTTCCCTCATGATAGAATTTTTAGGGCCTCTGCATTGCACTCGCAAATTTAAAAGACTAAAAAATTCTAACACTTATCAGCTGATATTTTTTAGAACTTATAAGAACCTATAGATCTTTCTGATTCTTAGAATGAATAAATATTTACATTAACTAAGACACTTACAATGCACTTAAATGTGATATTATACAGTCAAAATCTCCATAACAAGTAGATATTGTTAAATTGTTGACATGAATATTTTATGCCAAGAACCCATGATACTGTAACTTGAGTTTTTCATCCTTTACTTGTCTCTGCTGTGCAGCTTGGCCCTTGCTATTGCTGCTGGCATATTTATACATATGGTGAGATTTTCCTTGTGATATTAGTTTACTGGTATTGTCATCATAATTGCCATGTTGCTATATAAAATAAAAAAAGCGAGATTTCAAAGGAAAGGGAGTGATGGATATCAACAGGGTACGTAGTGAAAGAAACATAAGAAAACAGATATCTACTAGAGCTAGGAAATCTCTGCTAAATTTAACATTACACATTAGAAACAATTTATGTCAAAGTATATCCCCTGAATAATGAGGGTCAAGGTCAAAAGATGAGAATGCAACTGTACATGTGCTAAGCTAATACTGGGACATATGCATACCATGTTTCACTGGCCTAAGATTTATAGTTCTTGAGATTGAGTTACTCATAAAACTTTAACATTGCTAATTATGTCTCCCCTTCCCAGAAGGGGGAGACATATTGTTTTTGTGTCAGTTCTTCTTCTTATTCTTCTTCTTCTTCTTCTTCTCATACAAAGCGTGTCCGGGCCATAACTTTTTTATCCTTTGAGATAGGGCTTTGATATTTGGCATGTGAATTATCACCATGAGACGATGTGTCGCGTACCAGAATGACCTTCATATGACCTTGACCTTTGACCCTAAGGTCAAATTAATGCTAATTTTACATCCAAAGTGTTCCGGGCCATAACTTTTTTGTTCTTTGACATAAGGCTTTGATATTTGGCATGTGGATGTATCACCATGAGACAATGTGTCACGAACCAGAATGACCTTCATATGACCTTGTCCTTTGACCTCAAGGTTAAGTTAATGCTTATTTTACATGGAAAGTGTGTCTGTGTCATAACTTTTTTGTTCTTTGGCATAGGGCTTTAATATTTAACATGTTGATAAATTACCATGAGATTAGGTGTGGCGTACCAGAATAACCTTCATATGACCTTGACCTTTGACCTCAAGGTCAAATTAAAGCTAATTTTACATGCAGTGTGTCCTGGTCATAACTTTTTATCCTTTGATATTTGGCATGTGGATGTTTCGCCATGAGACAATGTGTCGCATACCAGAATGACCTTCACATGACCTTGACCTTTGACCTCAAGGTCAAATTAAAGCTCTTTTTACATCCAATGTGTTCCAGGCCATTACGTTTTTGTTCTTTGACATAGGGCTTTGATATTAGGCATGTGGATGTATCACCATGAGACGATGTGTCCTGTACCAGAATGACCTTGACCTCAAGGTCAAATTAATGCTAATTTTATGTGCAAAGTGTGTCCTGGTCATAACTTTTTATCCTTTGATATTTAGCATGTGGATGTTTTGCCAAGAGACGATGTGTCGTGTACCAGAATGACCTTCATATGACCTTGACCTTTGACCTCAAAGTCAAATTAATGCTATTTTTACACATAAAACATGTCTGGGCCATATATATTTTAATCCTTTCAAAAGGCTTTGAATTTTCACATTTTAATGTGTCATCATTGGAACAATGTGTCACCAACCTTAATGACTTTGACCTGTGATTTCAGTGTCAAATAAATGCTAATTTGACATGCAAAGCCTTCCAGGCCATAACTTTTTTATCCTTTGACATAGGGCTTTAGAATATAGATGTATCATTATTAAACAAATTGTTTTACAATGTATGTCATTGTGACTTTGACCTTTTGACCTCAAGATTGAACTTGTGTTATTCAAGGAAGGGGAGACATCAGTTTTAGTGCGCTAAAACAGTTTTTCCTAGTTAATATTTGTATTGAAAATTTTCAAAGTTATTCAACTGGAAAATCCAAGGTAAAGGTCAAAAGATGGGGATTCAGCTATGCAAAGCTACTATTGGACATATACATACCAAGTTTTATCAACCTAGGACTTAAACTTCTTGAGATATGGAGTGCTCATTAAACTTTAACATTGCTTATATATGTTTATTAAATTGTCAAGGTCACTTAACCAGAATATCAAGGTCCAGGTTAAAAGGTGGAGATTCAGCTGGCCATTCTAACTTCCGGTACAAAAATAGACAGGATTCCCTTCACTCATTGGTCAATAGAAAATAATGAGATGTGGAAGAAGTGTACATGACACAGCCCACAATTAAACGGCAATTTAGAAAAACCACAATGGACATCCGCCAGCAGCCTTCAACGAGGCCATTTGGCACTGCTTGCGGTTCTGCAATTGGCCCATGGTCTAAATAAAATGCATATAATTCAAATCCAGCCCTGAAATAGTCACAGATAGACCCCCTTCTTAAACAAGGAACAGAAAACATCAAAAAGACAAGTACAAACGAAAGCTTTGTCAAAAATTCCTGGCTTATTGGGCTACCACCACTAAGCTAAGCTACTCCTAGTGCATATGCATTTCAAGTTACATTAACCTAATACTTTAAGTTCTTGAGAAATGGAGGTGCTTGTAAATCTTTAACATTGCTATTACTGTATATTATTGAAAACTGTCAAAAAGAAGATGATGAGATGTGGAATAAGTGTATGTGACACAACCTGCAATATATAAACACCAATTTAAAAATATGCAATGGCAAACAGCCAGCAGCCTTTATTGTAGTCCCTCAATCAGAAAATCATGGTAGAGGTCAAATATAGGGATGCAACTCTGCTAAGCTACTAATGGAGCATATGCATACCAAGTTTTATTAGCCTTAGTCTTATAGTGCTTGAGATATTAAGGTGTTCATAAAAGTTGAATATTAAAATCAAAGCCGCCAGTAAAGAAACAATGTCATGTAAAATATCATATTCATCATTTTTTAATGATGAAACCCCAAAATAGTTAAAAATATTTATTTAAAAATGCTATTTTTCTCTCAGAAGTTCACTTACTTAAGGCCTCCACAAAACTAAACAATTCATTTATGACATTTTATATAACATTGAGTCTTTCAACCATTCCAGAAAATTATTTTGCAGCTGTCTTGAAACTTACTCCTTTGTGAAAACACATACCTGTGTAAGTCGATCATTGCAAATAAATTGCTGTTGGTAATCTCTTGTTTCAGACATGTAGGCACATCTTTCTTCAAGTTGTTCAGCATTTCGGGTGGCCCGAGCTATCAAAGCATTATTTGAAAAGCTGAAAAAAAACCAAAAAAAAACAAGTGTTTTAAACATTATCTCTTCTTTTATCTCAAGTGACATTTACTTTGGACAAAAAGACCATAACACATAATACAAGAGGTTGAAATACATTGTGCCAGTAATATGTTTGGTATACAGTGTATATTTGCATTTACAATTTTTGCACAATTGATTGACACAAGCTATTATAGCTAAGCATAATCATTTGGAAAAAGAGGGATAATACATGTAGTAGATATACATGACACAAAATGTCTTATAAACAACGGGTTGCACTAAGTTGTGCTAAGCATTCCAACACTCGACCATTCAGAAAACAGGAAGTAGATGACCAACTGACCTGGAAAGGGGAGGCACGGTACAACTCAACATGCTAAAGCTGTATACCAATTTTAAAATCAATTCCTTTTGAAGAAGCCAAGAAATCTGTTACGAAAAGTTGTCTTATTTTTTACCCATAAAAAGACTAAGTCGGCTCATAATACAGAAAGTAGATCCGCCAATGACCTGGAAAGGTGAGGCACGGTACAACTCCTCATGCTTAGGCTGTATACTTAATTTGAAATCATTCTGTAGAAGCCGAGAAATCTGTTACGAAAAATTGTCTTTTTTTGACCCATAAAAAAGTCTAAGTGGGCTTGGAAAACAGGAAGTAGATGATGTACTGACCTGGAAAGGGGAGGCACAGTATAACTCATCATGCTGAAGCTGTGTACCAAATTGGAAACCAATCCATCCAGTAGAAGGAGAGAAATTGAACCGGACGGACAGATGGAAAGACAGACGGACGGACGGACGGACAAGGTGATTGCAATATAGCCCTCTCTCTTACAAGTGGGGGTATAATATTTAAAGATACCAAAGGAAAGGAACAACACTTAATTGCAGTCTATCTGATAGTTAAACAAGGCTTTCATTTTGGTGATCATGTATTCTTTGACAAAGGATTTTAAGAAATTTTGTTAACAACATTGAACATTTTATTGCACAATAGCTGTTAACAGTTACATCAACTATTACAGCTTTTAAAGATGATGTACCCAGTAATAATAGTGTCAATAGTATAAGCTGGCTATTATAAAGACAATTAGTAACTGTTAGTTCAAGTACATCAAGTTTTAATGCAAATCTTTTTAACATGTTAGAATAAGTTAATTTTTCAACCTCTCATTTCCATGAAATCTTGAAGGCCTTATGCTTGTCTTTTATTTCTTCATTTATGCATTTGCCACACGTTCTTCTTAAGAAATTTTATTTACACAGAATGACAATCATACAATGATGCATTAGGCTAAGAATAATTACCTTATAGCGTGTTATTTTCGCTGTGGTTTTAATTTGCTTATTTTGTGGGTCCACAGAAACTGTGTTCACATTCACAAACCGCGAAAATAAAACCAGCAAAATTTTTTCACATACCTTACAACACAAAAACCGTGAAAATTTACCCCCACGAAAATAATCGGCTATACGGTATGTAACCATATCATTCTGATTTGTTGAGACCATTAATTTCTCTGGACATTTAATGATGAAAAATCTGTCAAAGTCAATAATGGCCAGATTTCGTTAAACAGGAAGTAGGTGAGCGACAGACCTGAAATCCAATCCAACATTATGGACTCCACCCGGCCCTGATGCTGTATACCAAATATCAAGTGGCTGTGATAAGTTGCTGAGAAAACTGTTACGAAAATTTTTCCCCGCCCACCCGCTGTTCACCATTTTATAACCTGGATTTTTCACTCCGTTAAATCCCGCCAAAAATACTTAAAAACTGCTTCCTCCCTCCATTATTAGTGATACAGACAAAATAAAAAAAAATAATTCAAAAGTTCAAAGCTGAGAAAGTTAACTTACAGTTTCATCTTGGCATCATCAATTTTGCCACCTGAGGCAAGGTCTGTTGTAGTTTGTACAGTTGCCACACCCATAACGGCAACATTCATGCCCTAAAACAGAAATTCTTTATTTTCTTAAATTTTCAACAACAGTATTTAATTCTGGTAATTCTGATATTCCATGAGTGAGAGAAATCTTAAGTCTTTTAAGGAGTGGAGCACATTGGACAAAATTCTATCAAAAGCGAAAGATTAATGCAGATTTTCCAAGAACACCTGTATCTATTTCTTCTGTAATCAAACATTCTTCATGCTGCTTCTTCTAGAGACTGCCCAATTTGGTATGCTAGTTTTACTGTGAAGTTGCATTTAATTGGAAATATTATACTGTGATGTCACATTTCTTAATTTAAAACATTTTATTGTGATGTCAAAAACATGCTCCCCTTTAAACTGTATTATTAGTGAAATCCTTGAAAATAAGTCATCCGATTGGAGGATTTGTCAAGTTATGGTTGCCTTCATGGTCATATCTCACACTGGTTATCTCGACTTGAAAAGGCCCACTTACAGGAAAAAGAATAATAAAAAACTTAACAAAATTTTTACACAGACCAAAATAATTGATAATCAAACAACAGGTCTTCACCAAGAGTTCAACTGGTAATAGTCTTTCCAAAATGGATTAACTCCCCTTGAATCAGTTTTAAAAGCATTTTTTTTGTGCACAACTAATATTGCTAGATATGATATCAACAACCAAATATTTTTTTTTAATGCTGAATGTCATGACTAGAAATGGTTTAAGTTTTTTGCAATATTTTGGATGTCATAAATGCAATAAAAACTTGCTAAATCTCCTTGCCTCCGTTTTCATAGCAATTAAAGAAACTAAGTCTGGCTAATTTTTCAAAAGCTTTGAAAATCACACTGCTTACTGACTCAAAAGCTTTGACTGTACCTACCTCTTCCATGGTCTGTCTTTGGTCTGTGATATCTACAGATCTACTGATTACCCTTAACATCTTTCTTCCATCCTTTAACGTGTACTCAATCTGAGCCTATAATGAATATTAGTTTTTAATTATGCTTAAAATAACTATAATACTCATTAGTAAGGATATACGAGTCATATATGCAAGTCTTTCCAAAAATATTTGACAGAGTTACATAAATTGGTTGCATGAAAGTCTGCAAATGGTAGTAAATCATTGATTTGTCCCTCATTTTGAGTTCAAGCCTTCACAACAAATTTGCACCTGTATATAAAGGAAATAACTTTTGTTAGATATAATATGAAAAAAAACCACGGCCTTAAAAGTTTGTGTAGATGAATATGGATTGATGGGTTAGAAAAGCTCGTGTAGATGAATATGGATTGATGGGATGAGATATTTATAAAAAATCTGTCAAAGTAAATGATGGCTGGATTTCGTGATACAGGAAGTAAATGAGCAACAAGCATCAAATCCAATCCCAGGTTATGAACCCCCTACATGATGCAGTATACCAAATATCAAGTTGCTGTGATAAGTGTTGCAGAGAAAACTGTTAAGAAAATTTCTTCCCTGCCAACACGCTGCCCCCCCCCCCCCCTGATTGCCCTCTGCCTGCCTGCCTTACCGCCAGATATTCATCATTCTATAACACAGATTTTTCACTCCTTGAAATCTGGCCAAAAATGTGCTATTATTACCCACTGTTTTTTTTTACAAATGCACAGACTTCCAAGACATCTGAGTAGATCTTGACAGCCAGTGTTGTCTCCATTATATTTTGAGGCACATGACATTTGGCAGAAAGTGTATTGTTAAGAGCTCACTACACTTGCATATAATCAAGCAAATATGTGCACTAAAACACTGATAGCAGCTCAGCACAGCACCCATTTGTTAGAAGTGCTGGAATTGTTGGCAACACTGAGTTTTGACTGAGAGACAGCCAGAATAATAAATGGATGAACAAACCAAGAGCCAAATGTTCTTCAACTTAAGTTAGCGGCCTATAAAAATGTTTTAAACTTGTCTTGTTTCTTGTTTGCATAGAAAATGGGTAAGAGGGGACCAGGATCGGTGGAGTAAGGTTAAATTTCAAATTCAAATTTTTGTTCTTTATTTATTTATTATCATTAATATGGAATAAATCTTATTATACTGACCTGAAAGGGAAGCTTGGTGATTTTCAATTTCTTTTCTGGGTTCTTGAGTTTGAATCTAAATATGATATCTGTCTCTTTAGTGGCATTTCCAACTTCCTTTACAACTCTGCTGCTACCCTGTGAGTAAAAAAATCATTATTGTTTTAGTTAAAACATATTCATTTATCCTGGATTGGGAAACAAGCTAAATGCTTATGTGAATCCCTCTCCAGCTAGCAGTTGGTGAGTGTGACCTTTGTAGCGGCCCCCACTGAGCCTTCTCTTATCAAACTCTACATAAGGGTTTTTAGAGTGCAAGGAGTATTGCTCTCCCATACACAAAACAATATTTTTTCATCTCTTCCGAAGAATAAGCATTGTTCCTTTTGACCATCATTGCAAATGGTGTCAAGAGAGAGTCTGAAAATTGGTTCATGAAATTTTCACCGTTGACAAGGGTCAAAAACCTTTGTTGTAATAAACAGTTCAAAGTTCTTACGATTTATGATAACATAAAATGGTTATCCAATACATACATAACCCATACATGTGATTCTCCCGCCAGGAGACAAAATCTCCCGACTTTTTTATCCATCTCCCGTTCTCCCGACTTTTTGTGTAATCTCCCGCTTTTTCAAGACATGACAAAATTTTACTTTTATAGACATTTTAATTGTTCAATCATAAAACATTTCCGGTGTTTTAGGGGTTTGTCAACAAGGTAGACGTTAATAACAGGTAAAGGTGTTTATAATTAAAGCTTAATTGCCGTAATTGACCTGATGATTGAATAAACAGTTTGAGATTAATCAGTGAAGCCATGTATATTTGGCACATGCTAGTGCCCTCAATTGACATAGAAATGCAGTTTAAATGAGCGTTGAAAATCTCCCGCTTTTTTGTCCAATCTCCAGCCAAAAAAATCAAAATCTCCAGCTTTGTCATCACGGATTCGTCACATGTACTGTAAACCAATTAATTTTCGCGTGCTATAAACTTTCGCAAGCTTTGTATACGCGAAAGTTTATAGCCGCGAAACAGCCTGAGTGAAAAGGTTATAATGACGGCGAATTATGAAACCACGAAAGATAATCTCCGTGAAAATGTTCATCCTAAGGAAACCGCGAAAGTTTGTAGCCGCGAAAATTAATTGGGTTACAGTATGTAAACCAGATATGAAGCTTTCATTCAAAAGAAGCAAAGTTGTACTAATGGAGCATTTGAATATTGAAACTCCAAAAGTCGACGACAAAATGAGTGTACAATAGTAATTGGAATCTGAGCATGCAGAATTCTGAAAGTGAAATAAAGTGCTTAATTTATCAATAATTCATACAAGACAAACACATTTTAATGATGAATCATTCAAGCACATTTAATCTTTTAAGTTGATTCTTAAACTAATTTCCAGAATACTATTTAATCAATTATATACTGTACTAACACAATTTTACCTTTGGAAATTTTTCATCATCTACTTCTAATTCTTGGTGCAACTGTAGTGTTATCGACACACCAGTAGCCACAATGTAATTCTGTGAGATCAATCGTAGCTGGCGAATCATCTCCAATGGATTGAGAACATTAATGGTTCCACCAGAAATTTCGGCACACTTTGAAACTTTCCGTAGTTGAACAGATTCTCCTTCAACAGCTAGTATGGACAAGACTATCCCCTTCTCTCTGGCTATTGTTCCAACCTAGAAATTAAATGTGTAACAAGTAATACTGTGAGCAAGCTCACAAAAGGATACCTCTGCTTCATATTGGGCTCTGTACTGCCAAAAAAACTCAAGTCCAATTATCTCACCTCAATGATATCCAAAAGCGATGAAATTTCTTCATGTGATGTACAGTTTAGGAGGAATTGCATTTACAAGGTTTCCAGTTGAATACTATATTTAAAAAGTCTTAGACCAACTATCTCCCCTGAATAATATCCAACAGCAATGAAAATTCTTCATGCACATCTGCATATGATGTACTTCCTTCTTGTGAAGTTTCATCAAAATCAGTTGAGCGGTTTAGGAGAACGCTTATGAGGTATGTGGACAGATGGACGGACTGACAGACAGACAGACAGACAGACAGACAGACGGACCGACAGAGAGACAGACAGAGTGATTCCTATATACATGTACCCCCAAAACTTTGTTTAGTTCGAAACTTTAACACTTGGTACCTTTATAACAATTGAAGAGAAAAGTAAAATATTTGATGTTCTTATACCCTCACCACATGTCAGTTACTCATGTCCATCCATCTGTACAATTTCTGTCAATTAAGAAATAATCCATCCCTGTGGTTTATTGGAGATGGGTTGCCATTGTTTTCATTAATATTTTGCCCTGAGTGCAGAGCATATGTTAAAATGGACAATAAACCACGGGTTGCCATGGATTATTTCTATTCTAATATGCCATATTTTTGTGTTTTCTGTATAGAACTACAGTGCAAGACAAAATGTATGCCATTTTTGATGTTTTTGTGCACAAAATATATAATATGATGTCACTGAATTTAGCATTGAAGTAACTGTGACGTTTACCAGGTGTATATTGGAAATTTACACACAGCTTGTTGTCATTGTTTCTTTCCTTTGTTCGTGGGCCTGGTCTGTATTACAAGTTTTTATCAGAAACTGTTCTATCATAAGAATGATTTGAAATTTAGCAGGGTGGTTCAGTATAACAAACTGTATGTCCTTAATGAATCCAGACCTGTCTGACTAATACCGGGTATTTCTTGTTTTGGGAGCAGGGGCATCCATGTCCCATGCACGAAGAAATTTCTTATTTTGTAAAAAAGATACTATAAAAGGACTTAATTTCAAGAGCTACTGAACTGATATATTATGATTCTTAAATAATACTGACCTTTTTATAAAAAGTTTCCTGATCTCCTGTTCCTCCAACCCCTGTGTTCGGAGCACCATCTGTACACAAGACGATTTCAGATCCTGATGTTCCCATACAAACACCCATAGCCACAGACAATGCTGGCCCTAATGCAGTGCAACCTTTTGTTGCCATATTATCAACTTTACCAACTAGTTCACTGAAAAACAGCAAACCAAATTTTTATTATTGCAATATGTTTTATGAATAATGAATAAGCTTCTAATATTTGGTAGATTGTTTTATGACACTTTATCATATTGAAATGCAGAGGGTATTAAATTTGTGCCGCAGGGCAAAATATCTTAAAAAGGAACATGGTACATATAGAGAATTGAGACTGTAATGAAAGTGTTTACATGAATATCATTTTGATGAGTCAAAAATAATTGCTTAAATATTCCCTAAGCTATCTTTCCAAAGGCAATGACAAATTTGAAGACTTTTTTCACAACTAACTTCTTAAGGCTAAACCCCCCCCCAAAAAAAAAAATATTGACAAAGCCAGAAGGAACCATCTGAAAAAAAATATTGAGGGTTGTTAGGACCTTTCATGGAACAAAAAACAGAAAAAGCTTATTAATTCACTGGGAATTCAGGATTTTTATCTTTTTTGCTCTGTTATTTTACTGAGAAAGCAGGATTTAGTATTTATTTTCACAGGAGTGTGGAATGAGACCCTAGGCCCTCCTACCCACGCCCTTAATTGTCTTTACATGAAGTTTTATATGTGAGTCCCTAAATTGTACTTAATCGATGTGTAAAATGTAGATTTAGTGTTTACGAAAAATTGTGGACAGACGGAAAAAGAGAAAACTGCCAGAATACAGCTTTTCTATCTTTGATGCAGTGCCTAACAAGTTTCCTAACAATCAGATAACTAGAACTAAAGTCATTGTTGGAACACTAAAGTTAACAGACAACAACAACAATAGTGACAGCATAATACCATAAAATTTTTTGTGGTCCTTTAAAAAGTCTAGTACCTGCATGATTCAGATATTGGTGGGAGGTTCATATCCATTGCAAATTTCTTTCCTTCATCGACTAAGGCGTCATAACTATTCTGGTTGCATTTTACCATATGTAGATTTTGCTGGCCATGTTTAAAGACTTCTACTTCTGATGAAAACTGAATGAGTAGTATTTTTCTGTCTGGTTGTTCTATCTCTAGTCTTTCAAGTTGTCTAAAATGAAAAGGCAAATGAATTCTCTAGAACACCTAAGGAAAATTACAAGAGAGAGAGAGTAACATATTTTAAAAGACTAAAATAGAATACTGTGAATTCGTTTACTTTTGTGGGTACCAATTTTCATGGTTTGAAGAAAAAGGATCAGTTTGTTGATTCTTAATTTTGTGGTTTTGATGTCTTCATAAATTTCCTTCTAGGTTGGGTATCAAATTTCGTGGACCAAGGCCACCCACGAAAACCACGAAAATTGATACCCCACATATAATAATGAAACCACAGTATCACTTTAATTAAAATTAGAATCATTTAAATTTGTAAATATTAAATTTTGTGGATTTTCCATACCCACGAAATAAACTATATTAAATCAATCACCAATATTTTTGCTTCTACAATATGCCATTATTGCTTTAACTAATATTTGTCTCTCTGTTGTACTTACCTCAATATCTATCTGGCAACTGTGCTGTGTTTTGTATTACTATTATACCAAAAGATAGAAATAGAAGAGGGAGGTTTGGTGTCTAAAACGTTGTTCAACCCAATATTTCTTTTGAGTTTTAAATACCTATACTATAAAGTCAGGACCATTGCGATTTTCAATTTCTCCTGTATGTCTTTGCTTTGATTGATCTTTCCTTTTAGACATTTGAGATTGATCAGCAAAGGTGGATTTAGGACCGACAAGCCTGACGCCACCCTCCTGTTTGACAGGAATATTTTGTTAGGAACTGTATGAAACAAGAGGTTCCAGAAGATTTTTTTTAATTGCGCACCCTCCCGTTTGAAAATTTCTGGATCTGCCACAGATGTTCACAGTTCTGAATTTTGCTATTACCTTATTCATGTGTGTTTTATTACAATCATACCTGATCAATGCTTGCTTCATGGCAGCCAGTCTAGAAACATATTCTGTGCCGTAAGAAGTTCTATCTCTCTGACTTCTCCATTCAGCTGAAATAGAAAAAAACACAACAATGATTAAATACAACATCAAAGCGGGTATAAAAATGGTTAATTTGGTTATGCTGTATATCAATATTTCAAGTAGTAACCTCTGATCAGCAGCATTTGAATCAAAACATATTGGAAGGTCAATAAAAAGCTTCGCCGAGCGCAGCATGATACGACCGCAACATGTTGAACCCTGTACGTTTTAGGCCTAATATGGATAGTCTATTGTTCTGGACACATGCAGCCCATGGTGGACTGACAAAAGTTTTTGACACATGCTTCTCTGATGGACTTTCAACCCAGGGGCTAAAAATATAAATTTTGAATGTTGTATTCTACTCTTTAAAAGAATAATGTTTGGGGAAAAAATTAAAAATCGAACCAGAATTTTTTTTAAATTATGATTACAGCCCAAAAAATTTATTCTTAAATTTAGAATCGCTACCTGACAAGAATAAATTTGCAAAAAAAACTTTCAAAATGGGACCACCAATAAAAAAGCCCCATTTGGCCCCTAATTACGTAATAGGGGGAAAAAGGGGGGGTCGCAAAAATTAATTCCTAATTTTGTATTCGCTATTTGACAAGAACAAACATGCAAAAAAAAATTTCAAAATCGGACCAGAAATAAAAAAGTTTCAATTTTGGCCCCTTATTACTTAACAGGTGAAAAAGGGGTGGGGGTCGCAAAAATAAATTCTCAAATTTGGATTTGCTACTTGACAAAAATAAACTTGCAAAAAAAATTTTCAAAATCGGACCACAAATAAAAAAGTTTCGATTTTGGCCCCGTTTGGCCCCTAATTACGTAATAGGGGGAAAAAGGGGGGGTCGCAAAAATTAATTCTTAATTTTGTATCCGCTATTTGACAAGAACAAACATGTAAAAAAAAATTTCAAAATCGGACCACAAATAAAAAAGTTTTTATTTTGGCCCCTTTTGGCCCCTAATTACACAACGGAGAATAAAAAGCTACGCCGAGCGCAGCATGATACGACCGCAACATGTTTAACCCTGTACGTTGGAGGCCTAATAAGGATAGTCAATTGCTTTGGTCACATGAAGCCCATGGTGGACTTACAAAGCTTTTTGACACATGCATCCTGTGGTGGACTTAAAAATGCATTTTTGACACATATATATTTACATCAACATCTAATACAAAAAGCCTTATTTATATACAGGTAATAACTACAACTTAATTTTAAGTATAAAACAATTTGCCTTGACAAACTTTTAAAATTGGTGTTTTTGACCCCTTTGACTCCTAATTTCTCGAAAACGGTATGAGATATTGGCAGAGATTATTACAAGGATTCCATTGAAAAAAAAATTTTGAAAATCGGACCAAAAATAAAAAAGTTGATTTTATGGGCATTGCCTGTCTTTAGCCCCCTGTAGCAATGTAATGCTGAAATACATGTCAAAATCGTTGACACATTTAGTAGACAGAATTTTATAAGCACTTCAACAAAAAAAGAATTTTCAAAATTGAATGAATAATGAACATTCTACAACAGTTTTGTCAATACACCCGTTTTGCCCCCTTTGGCCCTTTTTTTCTAAAACAGTAGGGACCACAAACCCCAAATACAAAACCAACATTTCTTTAGTGGATATAATCATCATATTTAAACTTCATAACAATTGGCTGGCCCACTACAACTAAATATTGGTAAAAAACTATTTGTCTGGACAAACTTTTATAAATGGCGTTTTTGGCCCCTTTGACCCCTAATTTCTTGAAAACGGTATGAGATATTGCAAATCTGATTGAAAAATGCAGGCAGGAATTTTTACAAGGATTCCAATGAAAAAAAGATTTTGAAAATCGGACCACAAATAAAAAAGTCGATTTTTTGGGTGTGGCCCCTTTTTGACCCCTTATAGCAATGTAACTGTACAAGATACGTCAAAGGTGTTGTTACATTTTGATGACAGAATTTATTGAGGAGTACAATAAAAAAAGAATGATCAAAATCGGATGAAAAATAAACATTCTAAAGACGTTTTGTCAATACACCCGTTTTAGCCCCTTTTGGCCCTTTTTTCTAAAACGGTAGGGGCCAGAAACCCCAAATGCAATACCAACCTTCCTTTAGTGGTTATAAACATCATATCAAAATTTCATAACAATTGGTTAACTACAACTAAAGTTATCGCACGGAAACCAAAGTGTCTACAGACGACGACAACGACGACGACGACGACAACGACATCGCCATAACATAATACGATCGCAAAAAATTTGCGGTCGTATAAAAAGGGGGGGGGGCGCAAAAATTCATCAGGTTCATTCTTTTATTGTAAGAAACATTCTTGACAAATTTCACAGCAATAGGCCAACTAGGACCAAAGTAATGGTGGAAACAAGTAAAATATTTGAATTTTTTTCCCCTTTTGGGCCCCTAATTTCGAAACAAAAAAAGGGGGGACCCCCAAAATCAATCCCATTCATCCTTGTATGGTAAGGAACATCACTGTCAAATTTCATAGCAATTGGATAACTAGAACTAAAGTTATTGTGGAAACAAACAAAAAAGTAGTATTTTTGGCCCTTTTTTGGCCCCTAATTTCTAAACGAAAAATGGGGGGACCCCCAAAATCAATCCCATGCATCCTTTTATGGTAAGGAACATCATTGTAAAGTTTCATAGCAATCGGATAACTGGAACTAAAGTTACTGTGGAAACACTAAAAAGTTAACAGACAACGACGACGATGACGACGACGACAGCATCATACCATAATACGTCCGCAAATTTTTTGCGGTCGTATAAAAACCCAAAATATTGAATGAAAAGTACTCAAACTAAAAGGTTCGTACAGGGAAGCCAAATCCAGCACCGATGATATCAACCATGTGCAATACAAGGAAAGAAACCTGGTGTTTTAAACAATTTAGAATTTAACAATCTGGAATTTTGATAACAAAATAATTTTAGAAATTAAGTTTTATATTAGTAAATAAGTTTTGTTTCTTTTTACTAATAAGCAATTGATATTAGTAACTATTTAATGCTAATGGTGTTATTTTGACCCACGAACAGTTTTTTTGTAATGACATTACAATGTAATCATTATTCATTAGTTAGCTTTAATCATCAAACACTTAAAATAATTAAGACCCATTTTTAATTTTCATATTGAAACAAGAATTTAATTTTTACACAGAGAAAACAAAAATAATGTTAACATGGACATTTTTGCAGAGTTGTATTTTTATAAATTATTTTTTCTCCTCTGGGATAATTTGTAACATTTATAAGGTCACTATGCTTGAAATAATAAATTATTCTCTTACTGGATATTTTAGCAGGCATTTTGAATATGTGAATCAAGCAAAAATTTCCACCCCTATGGTTTAAATACTCCAACAACATTGCAGGTTGGATGACATGCTATTTTTGGACTTGTTGCCATCCTAACCTCCAACATCCTAATGAAATTTTATCACCGCAAAATTAAATGACTTACTTTTAATGATTTACACTCAGTTCCAGTCATAAATCCATACAAAAATAGTTTCTCAACAAAAGTGGGTCAGAGTTTGACCTCTATACTGTCTATTTACAGTCTATTTATAACAAAAACACCAATCGTATTGAGTTACGAAAACAAGACCTCTTATGTTATAGGAGTAATGGTTTAAACTACTCACATGTTACTCTTGACATTTCTGTTGAAGTGTCCATAGATCCACTAATATCCATGCAGTAGACCTGGTACCCCTTACTGGGCCCCTTAGGTTTAATTTCTTTCTTTTCGTCATCCCCTTCAGCACCCTCTACCGCCTCTGTTTCAGACTTGTCAGGTACGAACAGCACATAATCGTAAATTTCTTTGACTGGAAACTCCTCTTTTGCCAAATCCATGATAATATTTTCTTCTCCACAAAACTCACTGTATTATAAAAAATATTTTTATTAATAAACAGCTTAATCCACATGCTATATGTGAAGAAATATTTGTAAAATAAATATGTACTGTGAAGGTATCATTTTCGTTGGGATCCAATTTTCATGGTTTTCATGAGTCAGGAAAACCATGAAATTAGTTCCTTGAGAAAAAAGAAATTTCATCTTATTTCTAACGTGAATTTTAATAGCACAAATTTATAAATCCACAAATTTGCATTTTATTCTCGATTTTTGAAAATTTATGTTAATAATTATAAGAATTTTTACAGTACTCTATAGGAAAATAAAATAAATCAGAGAACAGGTATGCTGCAACATCACTTTTTTTGAAATCCCAGTAACAAGTCAGGACCATTGTTATCAGATCTTCAATTTATCTGGTATGTCTTTGACTTTTTGGAGATATGAGATTGATCATCCCATTTCCTTAGTTTTATTGTTACCTTTTTCAACATAAGCCTGCTTACTTTGCAGCTATCTGTTTAGTTTTGTTGTGTCATTACATGTCAAACTGTAGTGTTTTTCTGCCTTGAAGACATGCACCATTGATATATATATTTTCTTTGTTCAAATAGTATCAAAATTTAAATGTTAGCCTGAGTAAGTTTTTTTTCTTCAAGACATCATGTTTGAAATAGCAGAATGAAAATAGAGGTGGATAGGCCATGTATTTAAGAAAGACCAAAATGATAATACCAGAGATCCATCTTCTGGACTGATAATGGGAAGAGAAAACGTGGATGACCAAATATGAAATGGTGAAGAACAGCAGAAAAGGAGCTGAAAGAACATGGTCTGCCATGGACACTGGCAGAGGTAAAGGCGAGGAACATGACAGAATAAAGGGGCTGCCTTAAGCGCCTGCTGGCCCAAAGAGGATTAGACCTAGACCTTGACCTGAGTAAGGTTTCAGTGACAGATTCAGAGGGGGGCGGAAAGGGCGTACGCCCCCCCTTTTAATTAAGAAGTTTTAATTTTTTTCTGTATAAAATTGACCAAGCAACTTCAAATTTTCATCAGAATCTGACATTTTTAGCCATTATGCCCCCCCCCCCTTTCACGGACCTCTGGATTTGCCCCTGGGTTTTATTTTTTCACTATATTTCTTGTTATGCTTTAGATATACTGCTTTTAAACTAACCAAGTCCACTTTGTTTTATCGTTTTCCTGAGTTACACTTGACACACAAGAAAGGACAGCCTTGCACTTCTTACAAGTAACAGGATCACCTGTGGCAATGTCAGACTCATCTTCCAACTTCCTCATGGGTAGCAAAAGAACATTAGTGTCAGCTGACTTTACTTTGACCTTTGAGGACTTTGTTTTTGGTTTACTTGGTACATTACTCATGCTTGCTGGTCTACTTCTACGTGGTGGAGCTGTTTGGGGTCTACTGCTTCGACGGAAAGATCCACTCAATCTTCTCCAAACAGAAGACAAAATTCCTCCACTCCTTCTACTTTTTGGCACTGTTCCACCTAATGCCATATCATCTAATGATGTCTTCTGAATGTCATCATCAAGTCCTGATTTTTGGAGTTTTTTGTCCGTCTTTTTCTTTCCTTTTACAGTAATCATCTTACGATACGAGTCTTCAATTGTTGGGTCGTAATCTTCAACAAATTGTCCTGAGGTAAACTGAACAGTGATAGCTGACTTTCCAACACCACCACTTCCACATACAACTATCTGTAATTTAAAACAATAAATCAAATTTTCATATTTTTTATTCATTTGTACATTTTTTTTTCTGTTGTGTCGGCTTAATACTAGAAACTTCATTCTATATGTATATTTTTTATTTTTTTGTAATAGTTTATTGTGAAGTACATCATTGGTTTTAAGGAGTATGTTTGGAAATGGCCAAAAATGGCCCTAAATTTCAAATTCGAGACAGCTATAAAATAATGCTGATAGAATGGTCATAAAACTCTATACTTTATAAAATGTCATAAATTGTGCATGAATTATTTGCTTTCATGTGCAACAGAGACCTTTAAAGTTATTGAACTTATATTTAGCCTCTTTTTCTGTAAAAAATGATAAATATAATGTTGGCCGCATATTCTGACCAAAATTATTTTTTGGTTAAAATATTCACTTTTAGGTAATAAATTTAAAAAAAACTATGTTGGTCAGAGCATGCGGCCACTTTTGATTTTGGCACAATAGTGGTGAAAAGGGGTAAAAAATTTTCCTATTTTTTCTCATATTTAGGGTGTCATCAAAGGAAACGGCACAAATCAATCACTAGAAAACTATTATCTTTGTTAAATATAGGTATTCTGTGATTTATTTCCAAAGCATTCATTTAGATTTCTTGAAAATGAAAACTCAGCCCAATTACAGGGCAAATTATAGGCCTTTGTGAACATACTCCTTTATCACTGTAAGTAGCTATTATATAAATGATTTTATATTTCATTTTATGCTCAATATTACTACTTAAATAACCAAAGTTCATGTTTAAAAATATTTTGTTTGAAAAATAATTATAACTTATTTGATTTCTGAAAGTACAAGCTTGGGTGCCCGTCACTGCCCAATACAGTGGTCTCATCCAGTGTCATATCTGGTTCAACTGTGATGCTACCTGAAATCATCCTTTACATATTCCTTAAGGAATGTGGTGTTATAATTTCAAGCCAAAAGATGCTATTGTAAAAACTGAAAATACTGTGAAGCTATTTAAAATTTCTGGGGAGAAGACTGCAATAATTTTTTAAGGAATATTTTGAAGTGAGCAAAAACCCCTGTTATTGGAGCACAACAATAACAATTTGGGTTATATTTTTTTTTCGCTCATAAAAAGACCAGATAGTATAGTGCTCCCACATGGATACCCCTTAGGTTACAAGATCCCTTTTAAAATGATTATAGTTTTGTTTTTATACATCTCTTTACCGGGATTGCATGTCGTTGTAATGACTTATTATAGTAGATCATTTTAAAACAAATTGTGGTCCAAAGTCTAGTCTAATGAAAGAACCTTAGTGAGCATGCTCACATACCTCACACATCCACATAATTTATGGACATAGATTATCTATTTCCAGTTAGAAATGAAAAAGTAAGAGTTGTTGTCTTTCCAAGTCGACTCGTTAGACAGGAATTAGATGATTAACAGACCTGAAAATGTATCCCACCATATGGGACCCCTACCTGAAGCTACATACCAAATATTAAAAGCCAATGATTAATAATAGCTGAAATATCTGTTACAAAAATTATGATCACGGACAGATGGACTGACAGACTGACAGACGGACCATTATACCCTTAGAACTTTGTTGCATGGGGTATAAAAAACCTTTAAGTCACACAATCTTTTTACCCTTGTGAGCCTCATAGTAACAGACACTATTTCCTGTACCTTGTACGATGCAGAGAAATCAGGTATCTCTCTGACCACAATCTGAAATGCCTCTGTAACATTAAGTCCCGTTTTGGCTGAGGTCTCTATGAAAGGTATTCCTAGCTTATCAGCAAGGTCTTTTCCTTCTTTGGTTGCTACTTTTCTATCAGCATCTAAATCCACTTTGTTTCCACATAGTATCTATTAATTAAAAAGATTAAATATAACAATGAACAATGACGGACAGACGGACACTGAACAAAACAGAAGGTATAACATAATGCCTCGCCACTTTGTGTGGCTGGGTATAAAAAGGTAAATGAAGTTATTTTTGTGTTACATTGTACAAAAAACTCACATGCAGAAAAGTCAATAAGTTGTAAAATTCCTAAAGTAAGATCTGGATGGCGAGTGTTTTATGTTTCAATTCATTACATGTAATTTTGTAACTGGAAGTGAAAATTTTCTTCACTTAATTTATCTCTAAATCCAATGTGTGAAAAATCATCTTGACTAGTGAAAGCTCAAACTAATATAATAACGTAGTAATGTTAAGCACTTCAAAATACAATAAAACTATTTATATTTGGTACGGTTTATAACAAACAAATGACTTGAAAGACTTACAGCTGCAACTTTTTTCACATCTTTTATCCTCAACAAAAAGGAGTGGATAGCTTCCGCCTCCTGGAAAGAATGGAGATTCGTAACACTGTAGACGATAAGAAAGCCATCGCCAGATCGTGTGTACTGTTCTCTCAAGGCTGAGTATTCTTCTTGTCCAGCTGTATCAAGAATGTCAAGGACACATCGCTAAAATATACACCCAGTAATATAAATAATTGTTAAATTATATACAGTATACATGTATAAAGAAATTAAAATGTTCAATTTAATCAATACAAATTGCTGAAATATATACATGTCAGAGAACTTTTAAGCCGTTTGATCCCAAAGTCATTGGGCTTCTTCCTTATTGCATAAGCTGTAACTGCTCAGTTTCATGAAAATTTATACATGTATAAGCTTTCAACAGTTATACATGTACTGCAAAAACCAAATTGAATTTCACTTTTAAAATTTTTGTGTATTTACTTGTGACCTTGATCTTTGACCTCCAAAATTAACAGGTTTCCTTTTTAGCTCATTAGTTATAAAATGTGAAAGTTACATGAAATTCTAGCAATGTGTTCAAAAGTAAAGTTTAGAAGGAAACCTAATTCACTTGTGACTTAATTTACACTTCAAAAGTTATGGGCTTCCTATCCATAAGTTTTTTATGTGTGTAAGTTTCATGCATTCAATTGTAAATATCTAGCAACCAATCCAGAGAGAAGGATAGATGGGAAGCTGCATTATATACTTAACCTCTTTTGTAGAATGGCATGCACAGTGCGTGGAAAATTTAACAAATATGAAAAAAATGTTTGCAGTCACAGATTGAATTAAGATTTACATACATGCTCATCTGAATCTTCTACATGTACAATTTGTTCATCAGCCTCTTCGTAAACATCGTCTAAATCCTCATAAATTTCCTCTTCTTCCTGTTTTCCTGTGTACACAAATTTCCCTCCAAATTCCATTTATGATTGGATTTTATCTGAAACCAAGGCAAAGGAAACACATAAAAAAAGATACCTCTATTATCAATACTCCTATACTTGCACACTATCTAAAAAGAAAACACTTATTGTTCATTAAAGTTAATAACAATTTTTCACAGGATAATATCTTTCTTTTTCATTAAAAAACAAGAGGCTCCCAGGAGCCTGAATCGCTCACCTGTTCTTGATGTCAACCCTATGAAGACTTTTATATAGCTAAATGAGCTGAATGTTTAAGCAAGCAACAGCTTTTCTCTATCTGCAATAGTTTTCATTCTATAGGCCAAAAACACTATTTTTCGCCTTTAAGGGGCTGTTACCCCTATAAGGGGTCATCAGACAACTTCAACCCTATGGAGACTTTTGTAGAGCTAAATGAGCTGAACATTTAAGCAAGCAAAAGCTTTTCTCTATCTGCAATAGTTTTCATTCTACAGGCCAAAAACACTATTTTTCGCCTTTAAGGGGCCGTAACCCCTATAAGGGGTCATCTGACAACTTCGACCCTTGGAGACTTTTGTAGAGCTAAATGAGCTGAACATTTTTTCAAGAAACAGCTTTTCTCTATCTACAATAGTTTTCATTCTATAGGCCAAAAACATGCAAAAATGCTATTTTTCACCTTTAAGGGGTTGTAACCCCTATAAGGGATCATCTGACATCTTCGGCCAAATGGAGACTTTTGTAGAACTTTTGATGCTGAAGCAGAAGGGTGGCATCAGATTTCATCTATCTCTTATACTTTTACAAGCCAAAAACAGTAGTCTGACCCCCCTGGTCTATTTTTAGTAACGGTGGCCATGTTTTTTGACGGATCAAAAATCAAAACACAAGTTTGGTGCAAGACACCCTAAGGTTCATTCATACCAAGTTTCATTAAATTCTGTTCAGTAGTTTCAGAGGAGAAGATTTTTGAAAAATTGTTAACAGACGACAACAGACAACAGACGACGACGACGGACGCCAAGTGATGGTAATAGCTCACATGGACCTTCGGTCCAGGTGAGCTAAAAATTAAAAAACATACATGTACATAAAATTGGGACGAACAGGCAAAGAGAAACTATGCATTAGGCTGTCACATAATGCTGGCCATGCATGCCCTTTAAAAAAAAAATATTCTCAACAATAAATACAATGTATCTTAAAAATATACATGTTTATTTCCTACTTCTTAGCCATAAAAAGAAAAGTACTGGATGTATTTTTTTAATAATAAGCTACGCCGAGCACAGCATGATACGACCGCAACAAGTTGAACCCTGTTCGTTGGAGGCCCAATATGGATAGTCTATTGCTTTTGTCACATGAAGCCCATGGTGGACTTACAAAATTTTTTGACACATGCATCCTGTGGTGGACTTTAAAATGCATATTTGACACATATGTACTTACTTTAACATCTATGATCTAATACAAAAATAAGCCTTATTTATATACATGTATTTTAAAATTGACATTTTTGGCCCTTTGACCCCTAATTTCTCAAAAATTGTAAGAGAAATATTTCAAATTAAGACAGAGATTTTCATAAGGAATCCAATGAAAAAAGATTTTGAAAATTGGACCAAATTTTTTTTTTTAATTTAATGAATAATAAACATTTTACATCAGTTTTGTCAATACACCCGTTTTAGCCCCTTTTGACCCTTTTTTTATAAAACAAAAGGGGCCACAAACCCCAAATTCAATACTAACATTTATTTAGTGTATTAAAACTTCATAACAATTGGCTGGCCCACTTCAACTTAATTTTTGGTATAAGACAAACTTTAAAAAATGGTGTTTTTTGCCCCTTTGACCCCTAATTTCTCATAAATGGTTAAAGATATTGCAAATCTGATTGAAAAACACAGCAGGGATTTTAACAAGGATTCAAAAGAAAAAAAGATTTTGAAAATCGGACCACAAATAAAAAAGTCCATTTTTTGGGTGTGGCCCCTTTTTTGACCCCCTATAGCAATGTAACGGTGCAATTTTTATCAAAACCAGTGACAATTTAGTTGACAGAATTTAATGATGAACTCAATAAAAAAAGAATTTTCAAAATTGAATGAATAATAAACATTCTATAACAGTTTTGTCAATACACCCATGTTATGTTGCTCCTCGGTTGCTGTCTTCACTCAAGAAATTTTACGGAAGACATCATGCACTTATAGACAAATATGGGATTTCGATCTCTCAGATGAGTGCAGATGTTGGTTTGTCATAGTGTGTTGTTTTGTCTTCCTTTACTGGATTTGACACGCTGAATGGACTATTGGCAACGCGACGGGTGTGCTATAGCAAGCAGGAACTACTTACTCTTCCGGAGCACCTGAGTTCACTCTTGTTTCGACTGGAGTTCGCGTTGTTGATTGATATTCAGTTGTTTTGTGTTTCCATGTTTTACGTGTTGTCTGTTTTTGTCCCGTTCTTGTTTGTGTTTACTGGTTTAGTCTCTGCCCTTTCGGACTTTTGACATTCGGATACCCCATTGGTACCTCTGCTTCACCCATTTTAGCCCCTTTTGACCCTTTTTTCTAAAACAGCAGGGGCCACAAACCCCAAATTCAATACCAACATTCCTTTACTGGATATAATCATCATATTAAAACTTCATAACAATTGGCTGGCCCGCTACAACTTTATTTTTAGTATATAACTATATGCCTAAACAGACTTTGAAAAATGGCGTTTTTGGCCCCTTCAACCCCTAATTTCTCAAAAACGGTTAGAGATATTTCAAATCTGATTGAAAAACGCAGGCAGGGATTTTTATAAGGATTCTAATGAAAAAAAGATTTTGAAAATCGGACCACAAATAAAAAAGTCAATTTTTTGGGTGTGGCCCCTTTTTGACCCCCTATAGCAATATAACGGTGCAATATATATTGAAACCGTTGACACATTTAGTTGACAGAATTTAATGATGAATTCATTAAAAAAGAATTTTCAAAATTGAATGAATAATAAACATTCTACAACAGTTTTGTCAGTACATCCGATTTAGCCCCTTTTGGCCCTTTTTGCTAAAACAGTAGGGGCCACAAACCCCAAATACAATACCAACCTTCCTTTAGTGGTTACAAACTTCATTTCCAAATTTCATATCAATCGGTCAATATTTACTCAAGTTATCGCACGGAAACCAAATGTCCACAGACGACGACGACGCCGACAACGACGACGACGACATCGCCATAACATTATACGATCGCAAAAATTTTGCGGTCGTATAAAAATGGTTAAGTTGGAGAGCAATTTGTACTGTAATAAAGCTTGTTCCAAAATGTCTTTGAAATCTTTAGGCTACTATGGGGGATAGTGGTGTATCCAGAGGGGGACCAGGAGGCCCAACCCCCTTTTGGCAGAAAAAGGATGAGTGGCAATAAGACCCATTTTCGGCCCAAGATTTACCAAGAAATTAAACCTGAGCATACAGATGCCTCAAGATGCTGAAACATTGATAAATTGTTAGGCTTAAAGAAATTATAAAGTTATTGCCATATCTGTTAAGCTGTCATGCTAATAAGTTAACTCAAAAAGCTATGTACTAAAGAAATTGTCCTTATTTCATTGATTTTGGCTGATTTTCACACACTTTTTGGTCTGAAAGAAGGTGGGCGCATCAAAACAACAACTTCATACCTTGCATAAATGTGTAAAATGATGAAATCTAACGTTTCTGAAAGTTTGGAGTTGTTGTTTTCATGCGCCCAATGTTTTCTTAAGGAAAATATGCACAGAAACCATTCAAAATTGCCGATTTTCTCTATTTTGTCAAATAAGACCACTAAATATGATGTCATAATTACGTCACAATGAAGGAAAATTGCCATATCTGATGTGTTTTCTTCGTAACCACATATTAGATGATATTTCTTATAAATATCATAACATTAATCAGTTGGCCTCGCAAACCCCCCCCCCCCTTATAAAATTTCTGTATCCCAAACTGCTGAAACATAAAAGGGACAGTAGTGAAACAAGAAAGTTAGAAAGAGACGTGTTCTTCATAGATTTCACATTGATCATTGGAAATTTGAATCTATACAAATCTTTGTTTGGCATAAAAAAAATCTTTATCTTACATCTATTTAAATCACAGTACAAATGTACTAGTCATAAAAAGATATATAAAGCAACAAGCCATCCATAACAATTTTAAAATACTAATAATACATGAATTTATCAATTGTAACAAAACACTCCCCAGTGAACAATGTAAAATATGTATTTGACGATAAAGATGAATGACAACAAGGAAGTGGCGTTCATCCTAAATTTTGTCACCTGTTTTTAGTATGTAAATTCTATCAATATAAACAAGAGGCTCCTTGGAGCCTGAATCGCTCACCTGGCTTAAATGACCTTATGTAGCAATATTTAATATTGCCAACAGCCCATCATGACATGAAGCCATTGGAAAGCTCTAAAAAGCTGAGCATTTAAGCAAGCAAATGTGTGGCACAATCTACTATGGTACACAATCTATCATGTACAATCCACTATTTTTGGCATTTCAGGGGCTGTAACTTCTATAATGGTCATCTGACAATTTTGGCCTAATGGACAATTTTGTAGAGTTCAATTAGCTGAACATTTAAGCAAGCAAAACCTTTTCACAATCTTTTATGGTTCACAATCTACAAGGCAAAAACCTCTATTTTGGGGGTTTAATGGACCATAACTCCTATGAGGGGTCATCTGACAATTTCAACCTAATGGACAATTTTGAAGAGCTCAAATAGCTGAGCATTTAAGCAAGCAAAACCTCTTCCCTATCTTTTATGGATCACAATCTACAAGGCAAAAACCTCATTTTTGGGGGTTTAAGGGACCATAACTCCTATGAGGGGTCATCTGACAATTTCAACCTAATGGACAATTTTGTAGAGCTCAATTAGCTGAACATTTAATCAAGCAAAACCATTTCCTTATCTTCTATTGTTTACAATCTGTAAGTTTAAAACAACTATTTTTGGCGTTTAAAGGGCCATAACTCCCATAATGGGTCATCTGACAATTTCGTTTTTGAGTTATAAGACAAAATGAGTGCAAAACACAGAAAAAAATCAAGAAAAGGGGCAATAACTCCCGCATGGTTGGTTGGAATTTCTTCAAAATTTCAGGGTAGGTAGTTCTTGACGTACTGATCACTTTTACCCTTCCACAGTTTTTATATCTGTCCCCTTTTTTGAGTTATCTGCAAAAACTGTTGTTTTACCCCCCCTGTTCTATTTTAAGCATTTTTAATAAAATCATTTCAAAATGAGGATCGTTTGTTGCCAACATGTCATATATCATTCCTGCAAAGCTTCAATTAAATTGGTTCAGTTGTTTCAGTCACCCGTACGAAAAAATTATATGGAATCCATATGGAATGCTTATGGAATCCATATGGACAGGTTATGGACAAGGATATCCATATGGATTTATGATTGTCCATATGGATTTAATTGTTGTCCATATGGATTAAAATATTGTCCATATGGACAAAATTGTTGTCCATATGGACAAATAAAAAATCCAGAAGGACAAAGCTAAATCCATATGGACAATATTTTCTTTAAATCTTGCAGACATAAGTGCACTTGATGATGTCATTTCTGACATCATCAGTTTATGAGTCCATTGAATTGCAAACAGGAACACTGATAACTGTGTGATTATTGCTGGAGTTAAAGATGATTATATTGAAATGTGTTTGTTTGTTCATGTATTTATATATGTAAGTATATTAATTCATGATTTTTTTAGCTTTTCAATTCATTTAAATACCTTTTTATTGACTCAAAAGTTTAAAAGTTGACAAAAAGAAATAGAATGGCAAGTATTAATGCCAGTTGATCTCTGTCTTTTTGATCAGTTTGCAAACTCTTAATCTTCATGCTATTGCAGAGCTGCAATTAAGATTTTTATATTTTTTATTCATAATTCAATGTGTAATCATGCAGGATAAATACAACTAGCAATTCAACAACAGTTCTAATGCTGATTTGGCAAAGCATGGTTGGACAGACTTTGTAATGCATCCCCCCCCAAAAAAAATAATTGTTCAGTCATAATGCCAAAGCAACATTTATATCTCTCCCATCATATAGTTCAGGGCATACTTCAGTTGTACCAAATGCCTCATGCACTTTCCTGGTTTTTTTTCTGCATGGCCAAGAAGTGGTGGTATGCTAATAATGCCTTATTAAAACTTAGTTCTTTATTTTTTGCTGTTGATACATAGGTTGGAAAAGATAATACAAATTTTAAGAAACTTCTTTTCTTAAGGAAGTTTGAAATAAATCTTAGATCTCCATGAAGAACATATTAAATTCAATTATGCCTGATTGAATCCCATGTCTAATCCTTATGGATTTCTTACTAAAAAATCCATATGGACTGTGAAAAAATCCGTATGGAATAAGAACAAAAATTCATATGGAATCCATAACCTTTTTATATGGAATCCAGGATAACCTTTTTATATGGAATCCATAACCCTTTTATATGGAATCAATAAACTTTTCATATGGAATTCATAACCCATTTATATGGAATCCATATGATTTATGCAAATGAGTTCATAAGAACTTATGGACTAATTTAAATATTTCGGCCGAAATTCCATACAGAATCCATAACCATTCCATATGGATCCATAAGCATTCCATATGGATTGTTCAATAGAAATTGTTTAAAATTCATATGGAATCCATAACCAATCCATATGGAGCTTTTCGTACGGGGAGGAGAAGATTTTTGAAATTGTTAACGGACGACGTCAGACCCATAGTGATGGCATAAAAAAGCGGTGGTGCGATAATCAATCCTCAATTTTGTATCCAATACTTGACAAGAATTAAATTGCAAAAATTTGCAATGACGACAATGACAGCATCATACCATAATGGAAGTGTCTGCGCGTCCACCCCGCGTGGACGAATAGACTACAGGCTGCGCGTCCACGCTTCCGGTATTTGCATTTCGGCATGCACATTTCGCATCTAATGTGAACTTTGAAATTTCCAGGTACAAATAATGACAAAGAATTCAATTTCATACTACAATGAATGGAAGTACAGTAAATGAAAGTTCTAATTTATATAAACTTTAATAACGAGAACAAGCAGTCAAAATCTTTAGAAAAAGGAGAATATTCGGCAAAAATAACAACAGAATGCAGAATTTCGGACATCCCAGCAACGTCCTAACAGAAAACAAAACAAAACCCAACAAAATGGGTTTTTTTTCGTATGCACATCGACTCTTAAAATATATCAAATATCGAAAGAGACTGATTGTTCAAGCTATAAATTTTTAAAAAGTACCAACTTTTATCATTTGAATCCTGGCATAATATTGATAGATGTGAGCAAGTCCTCGTTCTATCATAAGTATATGTAGTAGTGTATGCCGTAAGCTTAAAATTCCTGTGGAAAGATTCTTTCCGTGTCCGACCTGAGAAAACCATATCGAATTATTGTCTCAGGTCCGACTGATAGCTTAACTGTTACATGTATACGATTTTAATATATCTTCACTGCAATTATTTTTATGCAGTCTGCATTAAAACGGTTCAGTTAGGAGTTTTCTGGTTTCTTTTAGACCATAATTTCGTTTTTATATCATTCTTTATATTTTTTTTTCGAATTCCCAAAGAATTATTGTTTACACTGCATTCCCTTTGATTAATAAAAACAATTACGAAATTCTAGCAGTTTTCGCTAATTTTCACTTATTTAATACTTAAATTGTATATCAGTGAATGTTAAAATACATTTTTTATGTTTAGATATTAATTACTTTATTGCTCTACGCATTGGGAAGTTTATAAAAATTACGAAATAACGGAAATTGTCCGGAAAAAATCCTAAATTACTCGTTATATCGGAAGCGTGGACGCGCAGCCTGTGGACTATTCATCCACGCGGCGTGGACGCCCAGACACTGCCTACCATAATACTTCCATAATTTTTTTGTGGTCGTATAAAAAGGGGTCATCTTTAAGTAACATGGAGAAAGACAAGATGGGCAAGACACATAACTTTTAAGTCATGAAGCTCTTTTCTCCCAAATATCATGCATCGAAATGATGAAAGTCTTTTTATGCAGAAACAATAGTTTGAAGCAAACTTGATACATGTATATGTATAAGGCACCAACAAATTTCTGTGGCAAATTCAGAAGGGCACACAAAAAAAAAATGTTCTGGGACCTCATGTTTCATAGTTCCTAAGCAAATTTTCTTGTCAAACACATTTAAATTAATTCCTATAATTACTGGTTATAGTTTTAGATTTCATGGTATTGCTGCAATGTTTAACTTAAATTATTGATAGTGATATTCATTTGGGTTTTTCTTATATTTTGAGAAAAAAAATAACAAAACCTTTTTAAAAAGTTTGACAATGCAAAATCAAATAAGTATGAAGATATTTCATTTTAACAAAACTTACATTTCTTCTCTTGCTCTTCAAAAATCACTTCAATTGACGTGTTTATTAATTTGCTAATTATTTTATTTAGACAGTGTAACATCTATATATAACTATTAAAATGATTGGATGGCTATTTTTAGGCAAATTGGAAAACAATTTTGGCTTTCTCAAACCCTATTTTAATGTGACATACTATAAGGGTGGTGCCTAAAATGTGTAACCCGTACCCGTACCCGTACCCGCACCCAAATTGTTCAAAATTTCACATATTCGCTTCGACTGTAGCGAAAACAAAGTCAATCATTGTAATATTTGATGTATGTCTTTTAAGTATGACATTGAATGATTTCATATCACAAAGCTTTAAAATTAACATTCATATTTTGATGTATTTCATGTTTTTACTCGATACCGTCATTGAAAATTTACCCGTACCCGATGACATACAGGGCCTTTTCTAATCAAATGAGAAACAGATTTGTTTCAAACATGAATTAAAAGTTACAAAAATATATCAGCATTAAGTGAATGAACGATTTATTCAAAAACAATAACTATCTATTTCACAATTTCGCTTTATACCGAGGCACCTATCGCGATTTTATTCAATGTTTACAAATAACCCGTACCCGGTGAAAATCCGGGCCAAAGATATGATAATTTTGGATCGTACAAAATAAGTAAAAACATATTCATTTAAGAGTCAATTTACAATACAATCGTTATATACATTAAATATAACATTTAACAATTAAAACGAATCCAATTAACGATGAAAAAGTTTAATTTTTGAGGAGTTCAAAGTTATCATTTCTTTGGCACATTCGTCATGGTGTAAACTTCCGGTTACACATTTTAGGCACCAAAATTTTCTAACATCATTGATTTTGGAAAATTAGAATAACGATTTGAAAAACAAATGATATCAGGTCATTGAATAACATATCAGAAACCTTCATGTGCAATTTCAGAAAGTTTCATTGCGTTTTCGCTCTTTACGAGTCAAATTTGCAAACTGGTGCGGGTACGGGTACGGGTAAATGAGCCAAAAATGGTACGGGTACGGGTACGGGTTACACATTTTAGGCACCACCTACTATAAGTGTAAATAAACAAAAAAGTTTTACCATGAATTGATTTTAACAAATAAACTAAGCTATATTTACTGTTAAAACTTCATATGCAATTTAATCAAATGTTTAAAAATCAAACTAATACAAAATCATTTATGCTTTTTGAATAGTTTTGAGATGATCATAGTTTTAAATTTTACTCTTTTGAATGAAGGCGCATTTAGTTGCAGTTTGTTTGCAAATGGCGTCCTCAAATGTTGAATATTACCAAAAACAAAAAGAATTGCAAGATTTTTTGAGCGAACAGTAAGAATTGTCAAAATTTATGACTGTTTAATGCTGAATTGTTTATAGATTTCAACTAGGACGAGTCCTAAGGAGTAAACAAGTTTTAAAACGCCTTGTTTTAGCAAACCTTGCAAAATTTGCATGCACTGGCTTGTTGTTTTTCTAAAACTTTTAGTACATGACTACAAAAATCTTTTTTACAAGTTGAGATACTGTTATTTGATTTTTATTCTATCTATCTATCTATCTTCCTTGAAGCGCAGGGCTCACTCTGGAGCATCATCGCACTGTGGTGCTGGGTGTACACATGTATGTACAGGGAATCTCTGGTGCGCGGATTATATTACAGTGAAGTGTGACTGCAGACTGGGAACAGTGTGCTAGTTAAAAACGATAAAAACTGTGCGATGTCAATTCCATCATGGCGAGCCCGGACTTAAATGCGTCCAGGGTCTTGGAAGTGGCCAGGTGTTCGGGCAGCTGATTCCAAAGTCTGACTGTTGACGGGAAGTAGGAATGTCGATAGATATCGGTTCTGCAAAATGGGATGATGTATTGTAATGTGTTCCCTCTTGTGCTCAGGCTCGCTGGGTGTAAGTATTGTGCAGCTGGGATTTCCACTAGGTTGTACACAATACGGTACATCATGACTAGTTTGGTGTTTGATCTTCGCTGTTGGAGCGTCTGCCATTCCAAGTCTTTAATCATTTGACTGGAGCTACTGGTTGTCCTGTAGTCACCTTTAACAAATCTGGCTGCTCTCCTCTGTACAGATTCCAGTTTGTCAATGTTTCTGGCTGTGTGTGGGTCCCATGCCGGAGATGCATAATCAAGGATTGGTCGTACCAGGGTTTTATAGCACTGGGCTTTTATTTGGCTTGGTAGACTACTGAGATTCCTTCGCATGAAACCCAAGCTGTTATTGGCCTTTTTGGTATTCCAGGAGAGGTTACTGGATATTGTAACACCAAGATATTTGCCTTTCTTTACAAGGTCTAGTTGCTGTCCATGGATTGAGTTGGTGGTGTCGATTGCCTGTCGCTTCTTCGTTATTCTCAATACCTCGCATTTTGATGGATTGAATGACATCTGCCAGTCTTGTTCCCATTTTTCAAGCTTTTGAAGGTCGTCCTGTAGTATTGCAGCATCTTCCGGTGTTTTAATTTTCCTGTATAACAGGCTGTCGTCTGCAAAAAGTCTGGTTGTAGAACGGACGCACTCTGGCAGGTCGTTGATATAAATCAAGAATAAGAGGGGACCAAGCACTGAACCCTGTGGTACTCCAGAGGTTACTGGTGATGTTGACGAGGCGTGTCCATCAATCAGGACTTGTTGGGTGCGGTTTTCTAGGAAGCTTCTGATCCAGTTTTGTACATCTCCTCTGACTCCATAGTGGTCAAGTTTCAGTAGGAGCCTTTCATGGGGCACTTTATCAAAAGCTTTACTGAAGTCTAGTAAAATCGCATCAATCTGATTCTGTTCTCCATCGTCAAATCCAGATGCTAGGTCTTCGATGGTGAGGATGAGTTGTGTCTCACAGGACCGCTTTTTTTTAAACCCATGTTGTTGGTCTGAGAGGATGTTATGTCGAGTAAGATGTTTCATGACTTGGCTATGGATTATATGCTCTAGGATTTTGCAGCAGACACAGGTAAGGGAGATAGGCCTGTAATTTGCTGGCGAAGTTCGGTCCCCTTTCTTGAAAACTGGTGTGACATGGGCCTGTTTCCAGTCTGCTGGGATGGTACCTTGTACAAGTGATGCCTTGAATATCATTGCCAGAGGTGGTGCAAGTTCCTCTGCAAGCTCTTTGAGAAACTTTGTTGGGAGGCAGTCTGGTCCCTTAGCTTTGTATGGATTAAGGTCTTGTAATAGCTTGATAATTCCCTTGGTGTCAATACTAAATTTGTGCATCTCTGGTTGTGGTTCAGAGCTCATTGAAGGCATGTTGTTCAGGTCTTCCTCTGTAAATACGCTGCTGAACTGATCATTCATCATTGATGCCTTGACCTTGGGATCGCTATGAGTGATTCCATTTTTCTTCAGTAGTGGTACACCGCTGCTATCACATTTCTTCCCACTGATGTACGTGTAGAGCTTCTTAGGGTTGTTCTCACTAGTTATCATGTCATTTATATAGCTATGGTGTGCTTTCCTGCATTCCCTTTGTGTTTCTTTTTGTATCTTTTTGAAGTGTTCAAGATCTTCCTGTGAACCGCTATGTCTGGCCTTGTTGTATGCCTTTTGTTTTTTCCTTGACATGTTTTTCACTTTTCTGTTTGCCCATGGTTGGTTGAAGCGTGCTGATGTCATTTTTGTGGGTACCTTTTCCTCCATTATAGAAAGGCATGATGTCTTGAAGGTGTCCCATAGTTCGTTTACATCGGTGGTGGTGTCATTGTTTGAAGTGAAGTGTTGACTAAACTTGGCAGCTTCCATTTTAATGTCTTCAAAGTTTGCTCTGCTCCACAGATGGACTTTACGAACGACTGGTTTCTTTCTCATGGCTTGTGTCATGGCTTCTATGAATACTACATCATGGTCGCTTAATCCTGGCATCGGTTGCTGTTTTGTCACCAGGGATGGTCTGTTAGTGATGAATAAGTCAAGTATGTTCTTGCCTCTTGTAGGGAAATTTATCACCTGTTCTGAGCATGTGTCATCCAGGAGGTTAAGGAAGCATTTGCTGATTTGTTGGCTATATGCGCCTGCTATGACAGTGTTGTTCTCCCAGTCTATATCAGGAAGATTTAGATCACCTGATAGTCATACTGTTGCATTTGGGTACTGACTGTGTACCTCACGGAGTTTCTCAGTTAGCTCTTCCATATAATGAAGGTCACTGTTTGGTGGGCGATAGATTGCTCCGACAACAAGCTGTTGTTCTTTACATTGGATAGTTGCCAAGGCTAGTTCTGTCTTCGTGTTGACATTTATTTCACTCCCTTGGAGGTTGTCTTTAACTGCAATGGGAACTCCTCCACCACGCGTGTTGCTGTCTCTGTCCTTTCTGGCGATAAGATGGTACCCACACGGTAGAACCTCTCTTTCGTATATTCCACTATGTAGCCATGTTTCACTTCCGATGATGATATCGGGATTTGCTTCTTTTAAGAGTAACCAAAATGAGTGTCTTTTTTTTATGCTCTGGAAGTTTATCGATAGTACACGAAGTGCTCTCTGTTCTAGGTTTTTTGGGCAGTTCCTGTTTATAGGTCTTTGAGGAGATGATGCATGTTGTGGTGATCCTATTGATGTATCTAAGGAAGAAGAGCTGTTGAATGTGAAGTTTAAGTTGTTCTTATTACTTGTGTCTTCACTGAGTAGGCTGTATGAGTTGTTCGTGGCAATTGAGGAATTTATGGAATCAGCAAAGGTGGTTTCAAAGAGTGTTGTGGAGAAGTTGGGTAATCCACAGGTACAGCATATCCAGCTGATGTTTTGATGTGCATGAAATATTTGCAACGGCATATTCATACATTTGATGTGAAACCATGTATTACATGAGTCACAGGCTATGCAGTTTTGATTGGATTTGCATGGCTTTTGGCAATAACCACATGGAAACTTAACTGGTCCTGGGTTGGGATGGCAGTCATTTGAAAGCTTTATCAGGGCTCCAGGATGGATACCATAAGCATTTTTGCCCGCTACGTGTAAGGCATGCCCTAGGGTAGCAATGAGGATGAGTATGATGTCTATGGTTACTACTGAAGACCATGTTGTGTTGATTTTTGATGTTGTATCTCGTGGCTGGCCACATACATCGCCTAGACCACACAGGATGCGCATGTTAATGCTGTAAGGTTATATGTTCTCTATCAGTAGAAGAAGATCAGTTTATTGACTTGTTGCAAGATGTGTCTGGCGACGATACGTCGCCTAGGCCACACAAGGTATTCTTTGTTATGTCTGTTTTCAGAATGTTCAGTTCGTTGACTTGTTCAGTTGTTGTAAGATATGGCTGGCGACATACGTCGCCTAGGCCACACAAGGTGTTCCTTGTTATGTCTGTTTTCAGAATGTATTTCATATTTTAATGGTTGGCTAAATACATAGCCTAACCTCCTTTGGTATATGAATGGGACGTCCAATGTGTGGGGCGAGTTGATCAATGGTGTTTGTTTACATATTGTCTTTTGTTTGATCTGCTTCAAGAATTTCGATATTATGATTCAAGGGGTTGTGTTGTTACTTTACCACCTAGATTTGTTGACTTTTATGATATCTTCCTGTGTTTCTTTCCTGTAAATTAAAGTTTTTCGTTTGTAACTAGGAACCCGCGTCCAGGCTGCAGTCACCGGAAGTTTGTTCCTTCGTGAGACTATGATAGCATTGAGTTAATAATTGAAAATTACAAGTACCAAAACGCGGGTATAAACGGTTGATTTTGATATGCTATATATCGATATTTCAAGGAGTAGCCTCTCATCAGTAGCATTTAAACCAAAACATTGGAAGGTCAAAATCCAAAACAGTTGAAAACGAAAAGTACTCAAAAACAAAACATTCGAACAAGGAATTTAGCCAAATCCAGCACCGAGGATATCGACCATGTGCATTACAAGGAAAGAAACCTGGTGTTTTTATCAATTTTGAATTTAACATTAGGAAATTTCAGCGACAATATATTAGAAATTTTATGGTAATTCGTGTCAGACAAGTCTGACTACCAGGCTTGTGATTACCCTCGGGGACCTCTGGTCCACCAGCAGCGGTTATCACCCAGTGGTTTCAAAATTACAAGTACCAAAAAAGCTTATTTTAGCTTAACAAATTATACAAGCAAGCTCATTTATGAAGTTATGTCAAAATTGTGATATGAACAAGGTAGAACTCCATTATCTGTTGGAATGTCCCAAGTACAGACTGAAACGACACTCTTTTTTAAATTCTTATTATGACATGTATCTAAATCTCAGAACTTTAAACAATGAACAACTTTTTATATGGATCATGTCAAATGAAGAAATCACTTTTGTTGACTCTCTATGCTCTTTATTAGAATCTGCAATACACAGAAAAAAACTCAGATTAAATGTAGCATTAAATAAATGTAAATTTTATTTTTATCTCTGCATATTAATGTAGTTGAAAGCTGGCTCTCATGTTTCTTGTAATTCTTTTATATGTTAATGTTCATGATCTTTGTGATTTGTAATTGATATGCCTTTATGGGCCCTATGATTAGGAAATAAAGATTATTTATTTATTTATTTACTAATGAATGTACAGAGTCTGCCAAATTGACGAGACTCAAAAGACCATCCTTTAATAAAAAAATCTTCTCTGTTTGGATTTTCGGGAGTACATGTGCGCAGAGAAATGACAGGAAATACTATCATATCATCCCAAATGATCTCGCCCCATCAACCCATGGAATGGATTTTAATTTGGTATCTTCCTGAGCTTATAAGGCAATGCCATTTCATATTAATGTTTTGGGATACTGAGAACCTCTCAAAATGTTTTTTTTCTGTTTCCTATTTTGAAGTAAAAAGTAGGGTTTCTATTTTCATGTTCTTAAGAGCAAGTCTTCCTGGAAATACATGTACATGTATCATGCATCAGGGGCAGATCCAGGATTTAAGTTTAGGGGGTGACTCTTTCTTTCGCGAAATTCTTTTAGTATTTTTTACATGGATTTTATGCATAAAAATTTAATTTTTGCCAGTTTTAGGGGGACACACGCCCCCCTCTGAATCCGCGCCTGTGCATGTTTATCACCATTATTTCCCATTTGTTTAAATGATCAAGGAAAGTTTCATGTTTATTCTATAGTCATTTCACATGTCCCCAAGTAAATTAATGATTTGTCATGAAATCATATTACTGTAAATTGAATAATTATCAGCAAACAGTAATAGCCATTGTTGGATTGCAATCAAGTTTTTGATTATAGATGGTTCCTTCAAATTGCCCCCCCCCCCCAGTCTTTAAAAAAGCATCCAATGATAGACAAAAAAATTGTAAAAATGTGTCATTGTATGTACCACAGTAATTGAATTATTTTATTAGTTATTTAGTATAACTAATAAAGGATTTTGAATATGAGAAAATTCATCAAGTAACCGAACAGCCCAATTCAAAAGCGTGGTTCTAAATGGGATGTAAGCTCTTTGAATTAAATGATAGTTTGGATCTTTATCTGCATTGGCAACCCATATAGTGGATTTCCAAAGCAAAAACAAGTAAGTCTGATCTTGCATCTTATATCTGAATAATTTGATTGACAATGCTTTTAATTTAACCATCATTATATTACAGGGAACAAAGAAGAAAGCACTTAGAACAACAACTTCAAGTGTACTGTAGATCTGATGAGAGGCTGTAAGTAGTAGATTTGAAGCCTTATAAATATAAATAAACAATATCTTTACATCGTTTATGTTGAATTTTGAATGAATGATAATATTACATCTATTAAATGAAAGAAAGCTGTCATGTCTGTTGTGGGTTTATCCTACAGAAAAAGTGGGCATAAAATATCAAGTGGTTGTAATGAACATGATATTTAAAACACAACAAACAAGTTTTTACAATATAAACATGTACAGTAATAGTTAACCTGAAAGTAACTTGTAAGGTGTTTGAGTTTAATATATATATACATCAACATATATATATAGAAGATAATGAGATGTTGAATAAGAGTACTTGACATTCTACATAAAGTAAGTAACAACGGAAAAATCTGCATTTCTAAACAGCCAGCAGCCTTCATTGTGACCAGTGGTTGATGCTTGCTTCTGGCAATTGGTCATAGATCAAGGATACAATAAATATTTTCATTATTTTAATTCAAGCTGCAATGAATCTTGATTCTTTGCAGTTCTTGCATTTATTTATGTTTCAAACAGGTAAATTTTGTCTTCAGTCATAGAGTAAATAGAATGCCTGGTACAACTTGTTCTAAGTCAAAAGAAACATCAAACAAGTAATTAAGACACTGTGTGAATAATTAAAATAACACTGGAGAATCACAAATGTATTAAAGGTTAAGGGTCACTGCAAAATGGTTAAAGGAACTTAGTTATTTCTTGTTTTTGCAGTTCAAGGGCTGCAATATATAAACTGAAAAATATTTCAGTTCATTCTGTCTTATTTTCATTTTAACCATGATTTTGACACTTGGGTTGCACTGTCACTCTTATTGTATCACATGTATCAGCTTAAATTATTAAACAGAAGTTGTATCTTAAAAAGTTTTTTGAAATATAGCATGAAAGTTATAAAATGTACATGAAAGCTAATTTGAAGAATTCTTCTTTGGTTCAATTTTTACTTTTTATCACAATTCACATGCACTATAAATATTTTTTTACTGGTACATGTACATGTAATTATATATGCATGCTGCTTATTTTCAACTCAGTGATTTCTAAATGGTCAAGATTTTTAATATAATAGAAATGTTTCAACAAGATATAACTCATCTTGTAATTAGTGACGTGCCTGAATGTTATTCCATTCACATTTGCTTAGTTTAAGCTGTTTTTTATCTGTTTTCAAATGAATTAGTACTTTGTTTTTCTTTTTAGCTCACCTGACCCGAAGGGTCATGTGAGCTATTGTCATCGTTAAGCGTCCGTCGTCCGTCCGTCGTCTGTCGTCCGTCGTCCGTTAACTTTTCTTCAAAGATCTTCTTCTCTGAAACCACTGAAGGGATTGCATTGATACTTGGTATACATGATCTTTGGGATGTCCTCTACCAAGTTTGTGAATTATATACATGTCGACCAACCAAGATGGCCGCCGTTGCTAAAAATAGAACAGGGGGGTCAGACCATTGTTTTTGGCTTATAACTCAAAAAGTATAAGAGATAGAGAAAATCCAAAGCAACCTTCCTTGTTCAGCATTAAAAGCTCTACGAATCTCTCCATTGAGTCGAAGTTGTGAAACAACTCCTTATAGGAGTTATTGCCCTTTAATCATCAAATTTGACCATTTTTGCAGTTTTTGGACAATATCTTGAAAACCGTTAGAGCTAGAGGAAAAGTTAGCATTGCAGAATTGTTTAGCTCATTGAGATCCACAAAAATGATTACAGGGTCTAAATTGTCAGATCAGCCGTTTAAGAGTTATTCCCCTTTAACTGTTTTTTCCATGAATTTACACTGATTTTCAAAAATCTTCTTCTCTAAAACTACTGAAGGGATTGCATTGATACTTGGTATACATGATCTTTAGGATGTCCTCTACCAAGTTTGTGAATTATATACATGTCAACCAACCAACATGGCCGCCGTTGCTAAAAATAGAATAGGGGGGTCAGACCATTGTTTTTGGCTTATAACTCAAAAGTATAAAAGATAGAGAAAATCCGAAGCAACCTTCCTTAATGTTAAGCATCAAAAGCTCTACGAATCTCTTCATTGAGTCGAAGTTGTGAAACAACTCCTAATAGGAGTTATTGCCCTTTAATCATCAAATTTGACCATTTTTGCAGTTTTTGGACAATATCTTGAAAAACGTTAGAGCTAGAGGAAAAGTTAGCATTGCAGAATTGTTGAGCTCATTGAGATCTACAAAAATGATTTCAGGGTCTAAATTGTCAGATCAGCCGTTTAAGAGTTATTCCCCTTTAACTGTTTTTTTTCCATTAATTTACACTGATTTTCAAAAATCTTCTTCTCTAAAACTACTGAAGGGATTGCATTGATACTTGGTATACATAATCTTTAGGATGTCCTCTACCAAGTTTGTGAATTATATACATGTCGACCAACCAACATGGCTGCCGTTGCTAAAAAATAGAACAGGGGGGTCAGACCATTGTTGTCTCGCCTGCGAAGCAGAGCGGGACATAGGTGTTACTTTACCGGCGGCGGCGGCGACGGCGGCGGCGGCCGCGGCGTTAACTTTTTGGAAAAGTTTTATGAGCACCTCCATATCTCAAGAACTATAGGTCCTGGGTTGATGAAACTTGGTATGCATATGCCCCAGTAGTAGCTTAGCACAGATGCATCCCCATCTTTTGACCTTGACCTTGATTTTCGGGTTGAGTGACTTTGATAATTTTCAATACTTATAATAGCAATGAAAAAGTTTTGCGAGCACCTCCATATCTCAAGAACTATAGGTCCTAGGTTGATGAAACTTGGTATGCATATGCCCCAGTAGTAGCTTAGCTCAGTTGCATCCCCATCTTTTGACCTTGACCTTGATTTTCCGGTTGAGTGACTTTGACAATTTTCAATACATATAATAGCAATGGAAAAGTTTTGCGAGCACCTCCATATCTCAAGAACTATAGGTCCTAGGTTGATGAAACTTGGTATGCATATGCCCCAGTAGTAGCTTAGCACAGTTGCATCCCCATCTTTTGACCTTGACCTTGATTTTTCGGTTGAGTGACTTTGACAATTTTCAATACATATAATAGCAATGGAAAAGTTTTGCGAGCACCTCCATATCTCAAGAACTATAGGTCCTAGGTTGATGAAACTTGGTATACATATGCCCCAGTAGTAGCTAAGCACAGTTGCATCCCCATCTTTTGACCTTGACCTTGATTTTCGGGTTGAGTGACTTTGATTATTTTTATTGCATATATTTGCAATGTTTAAGTTCTATAAACTTTTGATCTCAGAAACTGAAAATCCATGTAAGTTCAAAATATAGTGGAAGTAAGAAAGAATAATTGTTTCTGATGGTGCGGGCAGGCGAGACATACTTTAGTGTTAACTCTTGTTTTTGGCTTATAACTCAAAAAGTATAAGAGAAAGAGAAAATCTGAAGCAACTTACCTTGTTCAGCATCAAAAACTCTACGAATCTCTCCATTGAGTCGAAGTTGTGAAACGACTCCTTATAGGAGTTATTGCCCTTTAATCATCAAAATTGACCATTTTTGCAGTTTTTGGAGAATATCTTGAAAACCGTTAGAGCTAGAGGAAAAGTTAGCATTGCAGAATTGTTTAGCTCATTGAGATCTACAAAAATGATTTCAGGGTCTAAATTGTCAGATCAGCCGTTTAAGAGTTATTCCCCTTTAACTGTTTTTTTCCATTAATTTACACTGATTTTCAAAAATCTTTTTCTCTTAAACCACTGAAGGGATTGCATTGATACTTGGTATACATGATCTTTAGGATGTCCTCTACCAAGTTTGTCAACCAACCAACATGGCCACCGTTGCTAAAAATAGAACAGGGGGGTCAAACCATTGTTTTTGGCTTATAACTCAAAAAGTATAAGAGAAAAAAAAAATCAGAAGCAAATTTTTTTGTTCAGCATCAAAAGGTCCTTACAGTAGTTATTGCCCTTTAACTGTTTTTTCTATTAATTTAAACTGATTTCCAAAAATCTTCTCTGAAACCACTGAAAGGATTGTTTTGCAACTTTGTATACTTGAAAGTTATGAAATTTATTCAAACTTTGGCATAAGAGATCAGTTGAGCGATTCAGGCTCCTGGGAGCCTCTAGTTTTTAAAACACTTTATAAGCATGTCTTGGAGAGTAGATTTTGTTTTTTTCTCAAAAACCAATTTTAATTTCTGTTGTCAGGCAGTGTCGAACGACTGCTCCTGCAGGCGAAAGTCTGCAAGGTGGTTCGGCTTGGTATCATATACTTCGATATTTTTTTATATTATTGATAATTAGAGCTAAGTTAAGAGCAACTAGGCTACAGAGTTATTGGAGAAAAATATGTGAAGACCAAAGAAGAAGTCAACAAAGAAATGACCAGATTTTACGAGAGTTTGAACGAATAGATACACATCTACACAGTCTATCAGCTAGAACTGAAAGACTTAGACTTCTTAAGGTAAATGTGTATGCATTTTATGCTAGTGTAGCTAAATGAAATCTTGATTCCTACGATACTGTATAACTACATGTTGTAATTTTTTCAGTGTGAAGTTTTTGTGGATTGGAATGAAAATTCTGTGATTCAATTTTTGCTGATTATGATTTTTGCTGTTTAACATCTTTATATACAGATAAGAATACTACATACTTTTTTATGCGATTTTAAATTTGCACTTGACTTATAATCAACGCCAAAAATAACACACAAATTTAATTACTGCATAACTACCAGTTATACAGTATTAGATATAAACCATGTCAGTTCATGTAGTGTTAAATGAAATTATGGTAGCTAGATTCTGTCGAGAGAAAAAATCCGCAGTCTGCCAAGATAACACCCCCCTTTTCTTGTTTTTTTGCAGCAACAATATGAAGACTATATAGAGAGAACTTACCCACAATGGCATCAGCAAGTGTTGCAGAAGAAACATAGAAGAGATGAAACCACACATGTAAGCAACTATAGCAAGAGGTTCTTTAGATTTGAAACAGATTGATCATTAAGAACCTTCTGTATTTTTTCTCTCTATAAAATTTGTGTTTGCGTTAATGTTATTTCATATTTTAAAAAAACACATTTATATTTATTTTAAATATTTTTGTACAATAATTCTTATTAATAAAAATTCACAGTCAAAAGCAAGAGTTTATCTTCTTCTCCAATACTCATTAAAAACAAATAAAAAATCACCCCATGACTATTTTCAAATTAACAGGGATTTAAAAAAAAATATGTTTACTCTTAAATTTAATTTGATTTTATTCTGTTATTTACAATCTTTTACGCATATTTTAGCAGTCACAGGGAAGACCTTCAAACATTCCACCAGGCTCCCAATACACACCCCAGAACCAGGCAATGGTATCAGATCAGTTTGTAGCCTCAACAGCATCTAGTCAGTTTGCGTCACAGCCTGTACCGTCCACACCTCAGTCGTCCATGATATATGCAAGCCCAAGTCAGAATCAGTATGTCACGTCTACCCCAGCCAATCGACACCAGCAAGCTCCCTCTGTTGCTGTCACACCTATACACAGGGACACTAGGGATGGTCAGGTAAAATTGTTCAATTTTATTAAGCTTAAAGATTTATTACATGTACAAAGAATTTGCTGTCTTTTTTTTCAAATTATATTGTGAAAAGAAAAAACAGAACTTTGCAGTTTGGACTGTATTACTTTTGCATTATGTGTCAATTTTATTACAACAATTAAAAACATACTTGATATTTATCATCCAAATCAAATGTAATCTAAATATCAATCAATAGTACCAAATTTTTTGGCATCGTTTCACAAATCCAGATTATAAAAACGTGAATGTGTAGTGGCATATCACAGCCTCTTGATATTTGGTTTGCAGCATCAGCATGGGTTCTTACACTGTGGGAATCTATTTCAAAAAAGATGCTCACCTTTTTTTGTTAAATATAATTCTTCCAATTTTGTCTTGACAACCTATTTTTAGGTTACCCAAGAGTCAGCTGTATATGCTAACTTTACCTCTGTGTCTAGAAACAACACAGCCCCTAAACAACAAATATCTCAAAACCAACATCAAATAGAAGAGGAGTTAATAACACCTAGAAGACAACCTCCCAGATCAGAACAGCAAGGATACAGCAGTCAAGGGGCAGGGTATGGATATAAAGTCCCAGCCGAGAAGGAATCTGATGCCCAGTTGAAAGTCAGTGATTTACAGGGCGATATTAGCATCAGTTCAGACATGCCATCAGAACAGCCAATGGGAGTTATACAGAGTGTGACAGTAGAGAAATTTGGACAGATTGTACACCAGGTTCCCAGGGGGGAATCCCCAGGTATGTCACCAGCTATTGTAAACTCTCTCAATGGCTGATCCAGGTCAAAACATGTTGCTAAATTGCTGCAACAAAATTTACGAAACAATTCTGTCAGCAATTACTTATTTCAAATATATACCTTTGATATATAATAGGACACATCAGATTGTTATCATATATGATATATTGTGGGATTTGATTTCAACTTTGTGGCTCATTTTCTTCAGGTTTGCCGACCAAGTAAACTTTTTGATACATCCGTATATTGAAGTTTACCAATGTAAAATGAAGTTCCCTATTACATTAACTTACGCTCTCTTATGTTTACTTCAGATGTGAAGTCTAATTCTGGTCAGATGGAGCCAGACTCTGCAGATGATGAGATCAGCAATTTTGATGATGATGATGAACTGCCTTTGTCAGGGAGACAGGCGCCTACTCCGGCTCATCAAGCAGCTCGTAAGACCGTCCGTGATGAGTTCTCCTCATCGGAAGAGTCAGCCATTCCTACACCTCAGCCAGGAGGACCTCCAGTGTTAAAAGTTCCTACAGCTGGAGTTAGGTAAGAATTTATAAATACTGAGGTTTAACAATGTTACTTTTATATTGATTTCAATTGAAAGCATGTGCAAACCACATAATAAAATCCAATGAAAATGTCTTGTTGGTTAAATCACAAAAAATGATACCAAGATGAATTAAAGAATCAACTGTAGTTGATGAACATATTCTGTCAACCTATAATACTCTTTACTTGAGGAATTTTTTAGCTGTATTACAAATTTTATCAGACATCATAATAAAGAAATATATGTAAAGGAGCATTACATCCTTATAATTTTGATTCATGTAGTAATATAGCAAACATGTCAAATATAGCTGAAATTAATTTGACACCTCTTCTCTTTATTTAAATAAATAAAATGGAGTTGATTGATCAAAAAATGATGTTGAATAAATGTTTAGTTTAGGCCACACAGAATTAGTTTCTTGTTCTTTGGATTTTGACTTTTAAAAGAAGGAGCGAGCGAGCGAAATTATTTTTATTAATTTTTTTTTTGAAAATCTGATTTTTAGGAGCGACTGATTTTTTTTTAGGCTAGCGACTTGTTTTTAAATTTTTAAAAAGTTTTTTTTTTTTTTTTTGTCTCGCCTGCAAAGCAGAGCGGGACATAGGTGTTACTTTACCGGCGGCGGCGGCGACGGCGGCGTTAACTTTTTGGAAAAGTTTTATGAGCACCTCCATATCTCAACAACTATAGGTCCTAGGTTGATGAAACTTGGTATGCACATGCCCCAGTAGTAGCTTACCACAGTTGCATCCCCATCTTTTGACCTTGACCTTGATTTTCTGGTTGAGTGACTTTGACAATTTTCAATACATATAATAGCAATGGAAAAGTTTTGCGAGCACCTCCATATCTCAACAACTATAGGTCCTAGGTTGATGAAACTTGGTATGCATATGCCCCAGTAGTAGCTTAGCTCAGTTGCATCCCCATCTTTTGACCTTGACCTTGATTTTCCGGTTGAGTGACTTTGACAATTTTCAATACATAATGTTTTTCACATAAAAGTTTTGCGAGCACCTCCATATCTCAACAACTATAGGTCCTAGGTTGATGAAACTTGGTATACATATGCCCCAGTAGTAGCATAGCACAGTTGCATCCCCATCTTTTGACCTTGACCTTGATTTTCTGGTTGAGTGACTTTGATTATTTTTATTGCATATATTTGCAATGTTTAAGTTCTATAAACATCTTTTGATCTCAGAAACTGAAAATCCATGTAAATTCAAAATATAGTGGAAGTAAGAAAGAATAATTGTTTCTGATGGTGCCGGCAGGCGAGACATACTTTAGTGTTAACTCTTGTAATGTAAAAGTGAGGCGAGCGAGCAATTATTTTTATTTTTGAAGAAAATAGGTGAAATATTAAAAAAAATTCTATTTAAAGTATAACAAATGCTTGTTCTCAGTGGTTTATGGCTTTTCCATTTGATTAATATATTATCTAAGCAGGAAATAATTGTCTTTAGTTGTTTTTTTTTTCTCTGAAGAGTTGCTGTCTTGGCTTTCTATCAATAGCCACAAGCAGACCCAGAGACAGTCAATTACACCAAACAAGTATGAATATGTCCCAAAATCTTGCTGGCAAGGCATAATTTTAAGATAAAATATTAAAAAGAAAAACAACTTCCTATCTTTATTTACAAAAAAAAACATAAAACAACAATAACAATTTGTAAATATTTATTAAAAAAATGTATTACAAAACAATCCTTTGGTCAATGGTGAATTGGATGTTCATAGATAGTGTCATTAATATCCCATTATTGTCCTTACACATAAGTTATGGATTTTCCTTAATGTTTTCAATTTGAACCATGTTGTTTGAGGTCATCCCAGGAAAAAATACCACAGAAACTTGAATCTATCAATAAAAGGGGTCGACTATACATCGTATATGACATTCTTTGAATGTCATGAATGTATTTAAATAAATCAATGTAAGAGTCTTCCATTTGACATGCATTATTGCCGTATTTTGTAACAATATCTTTACTTGGTGGCCACAGATTTCATTGTTTTCATCGGAGTGTTTTGTTTGAGGGGAATGTAACGTAGTTTCAACCGTTTAAGTTTAACATCTTTTATCCTGAATGTATGTCCAATATTGGAGCACTAAACTTAACTAACAAGCGATAAGACAAAACAAAGTCAAGTTTATAAGAGTACATGGTTGAAAAATGAAAATCGGCAATTTTTTGGTTGTTTACCTTTGCAAAAGACAAATATTTTTCAAACGCGGAGATAAAAAAAAAGTTTGAACACAACTTCCGGCTCCGGACGCGGGCGGGTTTCCGGTAAATGAGGGAGGAGGAAATTTATATTTTTTTCTTAAGGAAACAATTTCACATGCGGGCGGTCCGACGAACAAGTAATTAATTCGGCGTGGCCTTAAGATTGACGTTATGAAACTGAATGATTTCTTTTTTGTTCTTTAGTGCTTCACCTTATTTTGATTTGGAACTGACAGTTGATGGTGTTATACATCTGGTTAAATATGTAGAGAACTGTATTCCCGATGCTTTGTCATTAGAGGGCCTGTATAGGTCAACCAGACCACAGGTAGAAGAGAGGGCTGAAATCATAAGGTAACTTTGTTGTAATTTTGTTTTTATAGTCCACCAGCTAAAGTTGTGGGACTTTTTTGTCTGTTTGTCTGTCTTTTACACCTACAGTTCAACATTGCATTTAAGCTGATTTCTCAGAAACTGTTAGTCAGATCTTCACCAAACATTGAATCATAACAAGGAAACACATTTTAGCAAAAATGATTGAATATCCAACAAGTACATGTATGTGATAAGTATATAGGTCATCAGTGTACTGTAAGATTTTCTTGAAACATTGAATCACAAAAAGGAAACACATTTTAAAGCAAAAATGATTCAATTTCCAACAAGTCTGTGCTAAGTATAGGTCATCAGTATAGGACACTAATTTACTTCTTTAATTATTATACAGTGTTAAAATCATGATTTTGTGGCAGATACAGCCAAATTTAAAAAATAAAATAAAAGTAATTTTTAAGCTACATATATGTAAGCAGCTTTCAGCATTGACCAGTGGTCAGTAATGGAAATGACCCCAGCTGAAAATGTATCTCAAATGATTGAATACAATCTCACAATATAAAAAAACTGACCACCCCTCTCTTTTCATAATAAAATTAAACATATATTAATTATTCAATAATATATGATACTTACAGTTTATTTCTCTCACTTGGAAAATTTCTTACTTTTTTCACACTTAGGAATTGACTATTTTAATTGCACTATTGATGACTTCTATTTTAGCAAAGGAAATGAAGGGGTAACATTGAGTGATTTAGATGCAGAAATGGTTACCATGGTGATACTAGAGCAGCTTTCTTATGTAATTCGAAGTTTGCCAGCAGGGTGTTTGTTGCCTGATGCCATCTTAGCTAGCAGTCATTCAATAACAGAAGTACAGATAGGGTATGTTATCATGGTGTACTGTAGCAGAGCTCATGGAAATTACCCAACATGTTGATATTGACTAACCAAAAAAAATTGTTAATTTGTCTTAAAACCACAAAAAATTATGATTTTTTTAATGGACTGACTATTTTTCTTTAAGGACAGTCTTAAATTTTTTGTCAAATTTAGATATGTTAAAAATGTTTTTTTAGCATTCAAGATCAGATTTTTATCCTTTACAATTTATCTAAGATCTAATCACAGTTTTGAACAAACAAAAAATTTACTTTTAGAAAATTGTGTTATCCCCATTTTAAGAAAATACTTATTTTATTTTCACAATGTATGTGTTTTCTTCTTTCACTTCAGACGTGTTCTGTCTATGGAAGCCAAACCATTATGGGATTGTTTGTTTAATCATTTTATGCAGCTTGTCAAGAACAAAGTAATGACCTGTAAAGAAGTGTCGGCCATCTTTGTACCATGTCTGATCTCAGAAGAATCAGACTATCATGCTAAGGTATGTTTGAATGGTTATGTCCCATCTACCAAAGTAGGGGGCATATAGTGTTTGGGTCCATTCGTCTGTCTGTTAATCTGTCCCTCCATCAGTTGGTTTGTCCTTCCATAAGTCAGTTCATCTGTCTGTCCAAAATGTTGAATGATGGGGCATTATTTGTTTTGGACATATTCTTGTTTTGTGAATATTTTAGTTAGGGGATTATTCTGTGTGTCAAACATTATTCAATTTGTGAACTAAACAGATTATTAAAAAGGCAATATTTTGGTCAGATTTTGTGATAGCAAGTTTTCGAAAAGTTATCCCTTACAAAATATTTTATGAATTTACAGTAATTAAGAACTTTTCATGGGATAAATGACACTTTGATGCCTAATAACTAGAAATTAAAGGTTCCAGTCCTTGCACCACTGCTAATTTAGAAGCCTGAAGAGTTTTAGTGGCGGAAAAATGTACAAACTATTTCAGTTTTGAATTTATAAAAGTATAAAAATAAAAAAAAATGAATTATATTTAATTAGGCTGAGGGTATGTTTTTATAAACAATTTTAATATGTGTTGATATTTAATCTTTGTTTCATCAAATAATCTTTAAAATGAAATTTTCTTGAATATTTTGCAGGCTTATGAATTATTAGTAAATTTATTAGAGAAGAAATCAGAACAGATGTTTGCACAACCTACACCTAGAGAAAGTGCTGAGAGTATCAAGAGTAGTCTAGGAGGAGGTGAGTTTATCACTGAGCAAAGTAAGACTCATCTAGGCAAAGCCTGATAAATTTTAAGAGATTCACAATATGATGGGCAAAAACAGGGATGGATTCAGAGTTTTATGTAAGTGGGGGCATTATTGCTAGAAATGTGAATTTTGTGATGAAAATTTAAACTCGTTTGGTCAATTTTATACAAAAAATTATATAAAAATTCTCAATTTAAGGGGGATTACACCCCTTCCTCCCCTCTCTGAATCCACCAATTTTACTTTTTGTCACTTACTTTGATCAATCAGGAATCTGTATAAAAGGCTGGGGATTCTCATAATTTCACACTGTTCTTATCAGCAAGCAGACCTTGTCAGCAGGCCCTTGTATCCTCACAAGAGAGGAAAGCTCTGTATCGATCATGTTCAAGCAAAAAGTCTGACTATTGTTTATCTGAGATATAATTTTAGATTTGTTCTGGGGAACAAATTGTCATGTTATTCTGATTCTTAAAATCTTTTCTTGTTACAGGTTTTATTCAACAACATTTTCATTGGCGATCAAAATGTAAAATTTGATATTTATATTTTTATTTTTGGGATATCAATCTATTTATTTAGTAACTAGGGTCTCAAGAAACATGTAACAATATTCAAATCATTACATTCCATTGGTTTTTAAAATACTCATCATTTTCATAAAATCATTTACTTACTATGATTTCTATTGACATTTTTCATTCCATATGAGGTTAAATTGGTTTTATGTTCAGATATAAAATTGCATGTACATTTGATAGTTGAAAATACATTAATTCATACATAGATTGGAGAGAAGGGATATTGCTTAATTCCTGACCATGTTTAATGATTGTGTAATAGAAAAATTGTACATTTAAGATTAAAATTATAGTTTTAAGTATTTTTCAAACTTTAATTTTGAATAATGAACAATTAAGAATTATAATGGTGATCATATTTATTAGAACATGATAAAGCCAATGTTCTTTAGAACCTTATATGGTTTAAAAATTGACTAGTTTCAGCACAAATGGAGGTTGATGAGCAGGGTAACCTTAAAGGTATAATGGGACCACCCATGTAAAACTTCTCGCAGATTGCAGTAGATAAAAAATGCTCAACATTCTCTATTTCCCATTGTCATGTAATATTTAGAATAAAACGAAATGATTATTATTTGCAAAAATCATTCCCCACATACAAAAGTATAAAATAGTGTTTGGGTCCAATTGTCTGTCCATCTGTTCCAAATCAGGGTTACTTTCAAGTTCAAGTTACTTTTCCATGTTGCAAGGTGATGCATTTAAAGTCAAATTTTGGACACACATGTATTCTTGATTTTGATGAAACAGATTTTGAAAACAAATGTTGAAAATATATTATATTTAAGAAGTACAATTTTTTCAGTAAGATGGTTTGAGAAAACCTCTCAGAATTTTTTTCTTTATCTTTCAAACTCATACTAAGCTGTATAAATGGGAATTAGAGAATTTATATAAAAGGTCTACAGCATGGCTATCACATTCTTGCAGTGAAATATATCAGACTGAAGTGAGAAAATTTATAATTCATTGTCATTTGTTATCATTACCGTTTGCTGGGGCATAATTTTGAAAACTTTGGAACACTCTGAAGTTGGCTTAACTTGGTTACTTGGTTGTACTGCAAACACATTTTCATTGTCACCCATCACATTTAGGAGCAGGGAATAATGAACATCTGTCTGTCACACTCTTTTATTTTAAGTGCTCTCTTGCCTATAGTTTTGTTTGGATTTTTCATAGAATATAAACACAGTGTTTGTTTCCTTGCAAATATCTTGGATGAGCTCAAATTCAGTAATGGTCATAATTTTTCTTGGAGTTGTGTCCCTTTTACAATAAAACTTGCAAACCTGAAACAACTGTTCAATTTTAAAGAAAGAGGTTTATGATAAACTTATGTTTTTTATTCTTTTAAAATCACATGCTAAAAAATTGTTAAAAAATACCTCTACACTTAAATATGTCATTATGAATTAAGTTTTGTACAAAAAAGTTCATTTTCATTTAGTTCATGCACATTGATTGGGTTTGGTTGAAAATAGAGGGAAAGGTTGATTGTGTGAAATTGTATTGGAAATAATATTTCATTATCATTCATGCATATAGTGCATTTTAGCAATTGCTTTTAACTTTTTAGTAGTGTATTTTTTCACAAGTCTAATGCATGGTCTCTTAGAAATACATGTAATATATTCTTATTCAGTGTATTCGAAAAAAAAAAAAATTGTTTGTTTTGATCTCAGTCTTCTTTTGTGTTAAATATTATATAAATTATTGATATTAAACTTTAGACTTACTTTTTCCTTTCATACTATTAGAAAATGAGCAAGTTTGTCTAACATGTATTTAGCAATTTTTTGTCTCGCCTGCGAGACATAGGTATTACTTTCCGGCGGCGGCGTAAACTTTTTTGTAAGACTTTTGTGGACGATGAATTGCTGGAAAAGTATATTAGCTAGGCATCTGATATTTATTATACAGACAGTTCAGGTTATGGTCTACGCAACTGTCACCATGACATGTGGCCCTGACCCCATTTTCACGCTCCAGTGACTCTGTGAACTTAGGTCTTTTTACAGGCCGTAAACTTTTTTGTAAGACTTTTGTGGACGATGAATTGCTCAAAAAGTATTTTAGCTAGGCATCTGATATTTGTTATACAGACAGTTCAGAATATGGTCCACACAACCGTCACCATGCCATGTGGCCATGACCCCATTTTCACGCTCCAGTGACTCTGTGAACTTAGGTCTTTTTTCAGGCTATAAACTTTTTTGTAAGACTTTTGTGGAAGATGAAATGCTGGAAAAGTATATTAGCTAGGCATCTGATATTTGGTATACAGACAGTTCAGGTTATGGTCTACGCAACTGTCACCATGCCATGTGGCCTTGACCCCATTTTCACGCTCCAGTGACTCTGTGAACTTAGGTCTTTTTTCAGGCCGTAAACATTTTTGTAAGACTTTTGTGGACGATGAATTGCTGGAAAAGTATATTAGCTAGGCATCTGATATCTGGTATACAGACAGTTCAGGTTATGGTCTACGCAACTGTTACCATGCCGTGTGACCCTGACCCCATATTCACGCTCTAGTGACTGTGAACTTAGGTCTTTTTCAGGCCAAAAACTTTTTTGTAAGACTTTTGTGGACGATGAATTTCTGGAAAATTATAATAGCTAGGCATCTGATATTGGGTATACAGACAGTTGCAGTTATAGTCTACACAACTGTCACCATGCGATGTGACCATGACCCCATTTTAACGCTCCAATGACTCAGGAACTTAGTTTTTTTTTCAGGCAGAATTTTTTTTGAAATACTTGTGTGGACAATGGATTGCTTGAATAGTATAATAGCTAGGCATCTGATATTGGGTATACAGACACTTTTTGTGTTTATATCAAGAAATGAAAGCTTAGGTAGTTGATTTTAGTGAAGGTGCTGGCAGGCGAGACATACTTTTAGTGGCCACACTTGTTTTATTATTTAACATATTTCTTAAGTCCAGTTCTATGATTTGCATGGTTACAAAACTCATCAAAATCAAATGGTTTTTATCAAAACCAGACACTTGCTAAGGACATTTTCCATCTACCCGGCCTTCTACCTAAAACCCTGTTATTATGTTAAAGAAAAGCTAAATAAAAGAACAGGTATAAGGATAAGGATTTTTGTGTAAAATTCAATCATTTTTGACATATTTTTCAGTTCCTCCATTGAAGTTTGGCAGCTTGGTCGACAGTAAAGCCATTAGTGATGATGAGGATACCACCATGGTTACCCCTAGTGTACCAACTGATGCACCCAAAGTTCCTCTCAATGGTAAGATTGTCAAAATATGCAAAGGAGTGTTTTTCATATTTTTGACCAGTGTTTTAAAGGAGCAATACATGAAATAACATTTTGACTTTTTCTGTAAGTCTAACATGAAACTTTATTTCATGTGCATCTCAAAATGACAATTCTGAGACAACCATTTAAGGTATTGGTACATTTATATTTACTTACTGTTGAATCAGATGGTAAAAGAAATGTGTAAGATGAAGATGTAAGTGTGGATGTACAATGAAGCTTCGACCTATACTTCCTGTTTACCCCAAACTTTTTATATTTACAAAATTCTGTCACACTTTTCATTCACTTACATGTATAACTCAGCAACTATTACTCCTAGATTGCTGATATTTGGTTACAAGATTGAAATGGACATGATGTATTGTGGGATATTTTTTTATCCATCAAACATTTACTTTGTGTTTGCTGTAAACTTTATATTTAACACATTGCATGCTAAAAGTAATTGTAAAGCGGGGGTACCCCTAGTGAGCATCAACACACAGATTTCTTGTTATGGTTTTGATGAATGCTACATTTATTCTACATTCTATCGTTATTTTTGCAACCAATCCTTGTCTTAATAGGTGGCTTGAATAGGAACAGTAAGATTTTGTGTGTAGAAACTCTATCAATCTTTTCATAATTCTTAAAATCAGGCATATGTCATTTCATTATCATGTGTTTTAAGTTAATCTTCAAACATTTACAAAGTAATAAAATATAACAAAATGATAAGAATTGTATAGGTACAAGATTTAAAATTAAAAAGATAGAATTTTTTTTTCCATTAAGCTATTACAAGCAGTTACCTAACTTTCAAAATTATTATGTCTACCTCCACTTTGTTGGAGAGACATGTTGCTTTTGTGTCTGTCTGTCTGTCTGTTTGTCATAAAGTTTGTTTAAGCGAATCCTCTGATGTGGTTTAACAGATTTCAACAAAACATGATATGTAGAACACCATATGTAGTTGTGCATTTTACCAGGAAATTTAGATCCTCAAAATTTTGTGAGAGAAACCAACATTTGATCAAAGAACTTTTTGGTAAATGAGGTGATAAGTGACCATCAAAATTGTGGAGTAAAAACAAAAATAATGTATTTTTGGCCAAATTTCAGGGATAGAAAACTCATGGTTATAAAATGATAGATGGCGGGGGGCAACAGCCGTGGGCAGGCATGTGGGCGGGGAAGAAATTTTGAAGTTTTCTCTCATCATCTACCACACAGCCACTTGATATTTGGTATACAGGCCTAATAATTAGTTGACACAAGACACTGGTTTTGTTAATTATAACCATGGGCCTATAAATATGTAAATGGCCTAAATGGCTTCAATTAAAGATTTTCATGATTTTGTTACTCAGAAGGACAAAATATACTGTTAGAATTTACAATTTAAAATTTTTTAATATTGCATATCAAGTTTGTAGTGTGGCGGGTATAAATCAAGCATGGCAGACCTCCACGCTTAAACAGCCTGTGGTGAAGCCTGATACAAGCATCAGGGTGGGGTACCATAATGAGGGATTTGATTTCAGGTCTGTCGCTCACCTACTTTCTGTTGAACGAAATCCGGCCATTTTTTACTTTAACAGATTTTTGAACAATTAAGGACAGGTTTGCTTGCATTTATAATAAAATGCTTATTATTAAATATAGTGGAAGGCATGCTTAAGTTATTAGTCCCCTACCGGTGAAAGCCGAAGGGGACTATAGGTTTGTGCTCTGTCCGTCTGTCTGTCCGTCTGTCTGTCTGTCGGTCACGCCTCAGTTTTCCGTACTTTTTTTCTAAACGCTTATAGATAATGAAGTGATTTTTGGTATGTGAGTTCACCTTGATGAGTTACAGATCAAGTTTGAGTTTCGTGCCGGTCCACAAATTTTTATGGGAGTTATGGCCCTTTGAACTTTGAAAATTCACTAAAATTCTTTTTCCACACTTTTTTTCTAAACACATATAGATAATGAACTGATTTTTGGTATGTGAGTTTACCTTGATTTGTTACAGATCAAGTTTGAGTTTCGTGCAGGTCCACAAATTTTTATGGGAGTTATGGCCCTTTGAACTTTGAAAATTCACTAAAATTTCAGTTTTCCACACTTTTTTTCTAAACGCTTATAGATAATGAACTGATTTTTTGTATGTGAGTTTACCATGATGAGTTACAGATTAAGTGTGAGTTTCCTGCCGGTCCACAAATTGTTATGGGAGTTATGGCACTTTGAAGTTAGAAAATCCATTGCAATTTTATTTTCTACACTTTTTTATTGTTCCTTGTAGATATTAAACTGATCAAGTTTAGGTATTCATTTGTATGACAAATTGTTACCAGTGACTGAAATATGAGGCCGGTAGGGGACTATGTATTGTTTTGCAATACTCTCAGAATGCTTGTTAAATTTTCATTTAATATGATACATTGGTTCACTACATCTTAATCTCATTGGTTTTCTTTATTTTAATGTTTCACACTTTTGATCTTTACCTCACTTTTTTTTTAAATAATTTGTAAATCTAGATTGAAATTATTCATCAGTTGATGTTGTAATCCATGGTATATGCTTAAGATTTTTTATTTGTTTTGTTAATATATTTTATCATTTTATATAATATATTTTTTAAGTTTCATAGAGACCAGAAATCTGATTTTTCAGTCTGTAAAATAATTTAAGTGCACAAGAACTTATATTCTGTGTTGTTACATGATGAAACCAACAATATTCAAGTTGTTTGAATAAACAGTTTTTATGCAACTGTGTAAAATAGGCTTTATTGTAGTTTGTATCTGTAAAATTTACATGTACATGTTTACAGTAGTTACAAACAAACACATTATAAGATTTTTTTTCTACACTTTCTTTTTTCTAATAGAAACTGCAGCTTACAGAAATTTATTATCTGGCACTATGAGTGGACAGAAGGCACCAAGTCACCATGACGATGATGAAGACGACACGGACGATGACGTGGAAAAGCAGTTTGCGTCGACCTTGTCTCCTCGCACCCCTAGGGACAATTCGAGGTAAGCCAAGCAATGTTCATCCTCCTATGCTTAATGTTGAGTGAACAGAATCTTATGCTTTCAGATTTTTGGGTGAAATATTTCATTGTTTTTTGGTGTGCTTAGTCAGTCTTGAAATCGAGTTACATCTTTATAAAATGTTTATGTAAAAAAAGCTTAAAAACTATAACTTAAAAAATATTAAGAAGCATGATTTTTCTGTACAAATTATTTCATTTTATTATAACACAGGGGTAATCTTCTGCTACACATGTGTCTTTTATTTAATCATTTATTTATTGAAAATTAGAAATAGTGGTCAGGCTCTGTGTTTTAGAAATTTCTCTTTCAATTTTTTAAATTTTATATCATCTACAAGACATATCTTTATACAAATGCTATTTCTGTTAATATCTGTTTGTTTTAAAGGGCAAATTTAAATTAAGATAAATTCTGCCAAATGTAGTATAATTTTACTTTTAACAAAGTTTTCAACCAAAAAAAAAATGTGTTTGTCATCCTGACAATCAAATGTTTCTTGCTTGTGAGATAATATAAGAACAGACATATAATTAAGGGGAGATAATTGGACTTAAATTAACTTTTCTTTCAGGGTATTTAGGTTTATATAATGAACACTTCTATTATTTTTTCCTCTTTTATTATATTTCTTAGTTCTGTCATTCCTCCTCCTACCACTGCTATCACTCCTTCACAATCTCGACCTTCCCAGCAGATGGAGCCTCTATCTGAGACAAGTTCGGCTACTTCTCCAGTGTACGTTCCTACTGGGATGGATAAAAGGTAATGGTCTAATTCACTGGCAAGTACAAAGGGTAGAGACAGAAAGATTCAAAAGCTTTTGAAAGGAGAATTCTATGTAAAGTCAAGGCAAAATAGTTCTGGCTGCTCCCATGCATATAACAAAAGTTTCTATGTAAATGGGGAAGGGGGGCATCTCCCAATCCTTCTCCATTTGTATGCACCATTGGATAAAAAAGAGGGGTTTACTACTTCTTTAGATTTTCTTTTCTATAATTTTTTGATAGATTTAGTGAAGAAAAAAGGGTTAAAACTCAGCACTTATCTTGTTTTGTTAAAAAGTATCTAATTTGAAAAAAAAAACAGCAGAAATCGTGTGTAACAGCACTGTTTCTGCTTTCTTGTCCAATTTTGAAACTATTCTGGATCTGCTCCTGTACTAATGGGTTACTGGGGTCTTTGAGGTGCAAACTAACCAAATTCTATTCCTTCTAATGCAATTGCAATATTACTTATATATTTTGTTCACTTTGTTTTCTGTGAGGATTGGCAAAAGAATGTGCACTGTGCTGTGTTGAGCGATGATTGTTTGAATGTTGTGTGAATTTATGAAATATGTTTATGTTTGTTTGGTTATTAAGGATGCAGCAATATTTTTATAGTTATCAAAGATATGTTAACACAAAATGTTTCCTAACAAAAATTAAAATTTTTAATTCCTAAATAGAGTTCAATTTCTTAATTTAATTCTATCTTATAAAATCCCTGTTGTCAAATTTCATCAACATTCATTTTTGTTTCATTTAATACCTAATTTGGCAATGTTAATGTAGGTTTATGATGTTTGATCATGAGTGGTTTTGTTCATAAACACATATAGCACTGCAACTATTATTTTGTTTGCATTTTCCTTGCACTTTTTTATCAGCAGAATTGAGGGAGAAAAAGTTATGACCCTTATGACAACTTTTTCAATTTACCTTATCATAAAATATTTTTGTCTCCCCCCACTTTGGTGGAAAAGTGGGGTGACATTTTGTTTTTGTCTTGCCAGTCTGTCACAAAGTCGTCAGCACAACTTCTCTGAAACTGCTTAACCCATTTCAACAAATCTTTATGTGGGAGTAATGGCCTTTTGAACTTAGAAATATGCTGAAAATCCTAATTTATCATCTTGTCAGCCCAATTCGTCTGAAACTACTTAACCTAATTCAACCAAACTTTGTATGGAGGAAGGACACCTTATGTTGTTGTGCATTTTACCAGGGTATTTGGAAGCCCTTTGAATGAGAAATTTGTGAAAATTTTTTTTTTTTTTTTTTTTTTATCATAAAGTCAGCGCAACTGCTCTGAAACATTTGAATAGAATTCAACAAAACTTTGTATGGCGGAAGAACACCATATGTAGTTGTGCATATTATCAGGAAATTTTAATAATTTTTTTTTGAGTTATTTCCCTTTGAATGAAGAAATTTGTTGAAAATCATCTCGTATCACCTTTTCAGCGCAAATCATCTGAAACTTCTCACTGAATTCTAAGATATTTAGTATGTAGGAAGGACACTTTATTTAGTTGTGCATATAACAAGAAAATTTTGATCCACAAATATTTGTGTGATTAATGGACCTTTGAACTTAGAAATTTTGGAGGAAAATTGGGGGGCATTGCAAAAACAAACTTTGATAGTGTAAGCTCTTGCAACTTCTTGGTAATTAAACAAGAAGGATAATGGATTTGTTTAGGTTAATTTTGAAGTTCCCTGGCACACAAAGTTTTTGTGATTTTCAAATATTTACTTTTCATTATTTAATAACATTATAATATAATGCAAATCACAAGCAGTGATTTCATTTGCATATTTTACTAAAATTGTAACTGTAAGCTTACAAAATGAATAAAAAGAAATTGTAAAAAAGATGGTGAGAAATTGAAAATTGAATTTAAATTATTCTCACAGAAAAAAGCTGAAAGGGTAAGGTTTTTTAAATCATTTAGAGGCAAAGGTTTGATTTGTAAAGAAGAAGTTAGATACAGTTTTTGTCAGGAAAAAAGGTTAAGGCCACTCTAAATCAATTCCTCGTTCTTCTGACATTTCTGGTAAAAATAGAGTGCAAGTGCACGAAAATTTTATTTTAGGCAGTGGCATAACTAGCTTTTAGCAGTGATAGCAAAGTTGTATATGACTTTGGTCTGGGGCCAATTGACACCTGTGGGTCCAGGATCAAAGTCCTGATGGGGGGTTTCAGGGCAGATCTGGTATAAGTTTGAGGGGCCTAAACATTGTATTTCACTGAGCAAAGAAAGGTGTGAAAAACCCCCCTCCTCTCAATCCCAAGCAGTAAATTTAACAGGGTGATGATCATGAAAGGAGAGATGAAATTAACATGAAAGAATTATGCAGTAAGAAGTGTGATGGACAACTAGGAAAGCAGTAATGTATGATTACTTTTCAATATTTTCATTTTGAGGAACATTTTTTATTTTCAATTTATATATTTATCTATTTTACTTTTTTTGAAAAATTGAAATGGAAGCAGTTGCTTCCATCGCTTATATTGTGTTACGGCACTGTACATTTTTTTTTCATAATCATCACTTTTATATGGGAGAGGATTTTGGACTACATTTTTGTACCTCTTTTTAGAGTTAATGACTGACAATTTTGATCCTAACGTCATTAAAATTGTTAAATCCATGAAAAATAAACATGAACTCAGTTTAAAAAGCATGAAATACTTAAAAAATGTTTGACACAGACGTTGGGAAAACCCATCAGGGCTAGGGGATATTTATTTTTATGTACTTTTTTTCTTGCCAACAATTTTATGACATGGGGATTCAAACAAATGAGGAATCGATATGGAGTGACCTTACAATTAGGTTTTGGGGAAATTAAAGATTAAATAAATGTAGAAGGAAGGAAGTAGAAGGAAAACAAAGATAAAACTGTAGAAATTATAAAATTTAGAACAGTGTTTAGAACTAAACACAAGCAGGATAGCATTAACAAGAAAAAATACTATTAGAGAGAAATAACTTAAAAACAACATTTTTTTTATGCATACAACATGAAACAATCATTTGACAGCATTTATTAAAATTAGATTATAGCTCAATAATTTAAATTGGTATGTAACGCTCAATTGATTGGTTGGACCAACCCATGTTATTTTGTATAATATGGTTTGGTCTTGTGACGTCACTAACATCTTTATCCACCAAGGCATTTTACAAATAATCCCTATGATTTTTTGTTCTTGAATATTCGATAGCTAATATAAATCTTATGAAATTAAATTATAAGGAATGACTTTAATGGTTGGTCATTTTATAGGGATATAAAATGGGTAGGGTCGTTTTACGCTCCACATAAAGCGCGAAACAACCCTACCCATTTTATACCCGTATAAAATGACCAACTATTAAAGCCATTCCTTAAATAGATTGAAAAAAACTAAATACTCTGCTTAAGGTCAAAACATTTAGCATTAAACATTATGCTAAATTTACAGTATATCGTATTGACATATTTTATAGTTAGTTCAGGAAATGTCTTGTTATACATTTAATGGTTTGTGGCATAGTTGAATTATACAGTGAAACTTCTCTAAACCGGACCCCCTGAAAACTGGCCACCCCTTTAAACTGGCCATTTCAAAAAGTCCCTGCAAAATTTATTAAAATTCTATGTAAATTTTCCTCACAATACCGGCCACCCCTCCAAACTGTACATCGGCCACCTTTTTTAAACCTTCCCCTTCATAAATCAAGTAATACTGGCCAAGCAATCAATGCCACAGGCAATAAAGTTGTCAACACACAAGTTATAAAAGCAAATTAAAGAATTTTGAAGCCCTACACAAGTCAATTTTAATCATTATATAAACAATTAATTTAAAATGATAATTAAAGGGATTTATGGAATTAAAATTGCACCTTTGTAAGTTATTGTGACATAATTTGTTTATTCAAATCTTTCTGTCCAAGCTGATCAAAATATTTATAGGTAATTTAAATTTAAGCTGAAAATAAACAATGGTATGAAAAAATAGTCTTTTGAAATTATTCCATAACTTGATATGTTATGCCTTTTAATTTATGCCAGACTGATAAAGTATTTTGCCAACTTATAAAATGAACCAAAATTTAAAACTATATGATCTTTAAATACTCATTTTTAGCTCACCTGGACCGAAGGTCCATGTGAGCTATTACCATCACTTGGCGTCCGTCGTCGTCGTCGTCTGTCGTCGTCGTCGTCGTCGTCGTCGTCTGTTAACAATTTTTCAAAAATCTTCTCCTCTGAAACTACCAAACAGAATTTAATGAAACTTGGTATGAATGATCCTTAGGGTGTCCTGCACCAAACTTGTGTTTTGATTTTTGATCTGTTAAAAAACATGGCCGCCGTTACTAAAAATAGACTAGGGGGGTCAGACTACTGTTTTTGGCTTATAAATCAAAAAGTATAAGAGATAGAGGAAATCTGAGGCCACGCTACTGATTCAGCATCAAAAGCTCTACAAAAGTCTCCATTTGGTCAAAGTTGTCAGATGACCCCTTATAGGGTTTACGGCCCCTTAAAGGTGAAAAATAGCATATTTTTATGTTTTTGGCGTACAGAATGAAAACTATTGCAGATAGAGATTAGCTGTTGCTTGCTTCAATGTTCAGCTTATTTAACTCTACAAAAGTCGCCATAGGGTCGAAGTTGTCAGATGACCCCTTATAGGGGTTACGGCCCCTTAAAGGTGAAAAATAGCCATTTTTCATGTTTTTGGCCTACAGAATGAAAACTATTGCAGATAGAGATTAGCTGTTGCTTGCTTAAATGTTCAGCTCATTGAGCTCTACAAAATTCTCCATAGGGTCGAAGTTGTCAGATGACTCCTTATAGGGGTTACGGCCCCTGAAAAATAGCGATTTTTCATGTTTTTGGCCTACAGAATGAAAACTATTGCAGATAGAGATTAGCTGTTGCTTGCTTAAATGTTCAGCTCATTTAGCTCTACAAAATTCTCCATAGGGTCGAAGTTGTCAGATGACCCCTTATAGGGGTTACGGCCCCTGAAGAAAGCAATTTTTTCATGTTTTTGGCCTACAGAATGAAAACTATTGCAGATATAGATTAGCTGTTGCTTGCTTAAATGTTCAGCTCATTTAGCTCTACAAAATTCTCCATAGGGTCGAAGTTGTCAGATGACCCCTTATAGGGGTTACGGCCCCTGAAAAATAGCCAATTTTCATGTTTTTGGCCTACAGAATGATAACTATTGCAGATAGAGATTAGCTGTTGCTTGCTTAAATGTTCAGCTCATTTAGCTCTACAAAATTCTCCATAGGGTCGAAGTTGTCAGATGACCCCTAATAGGGGTTACGGCCTCTGAAGAAAGCAATTTTTTCATGTTTTTGGCCTACAGAATGAAAACTATTGCAGATAGAGATTAGCTGTTGCTTGCTTAAATGTTCAGCTCATTTAGCTCTACAAAATTCTCCATAGGGTCGAAGTTGTCAGATGACCCCTTATAGGGGTTACGGCCCCTGAAAAATAGCCAATTTTCATGTTTTTGGCCTACAGAATGATAACTATTGCAGATAGAGATTAGCTGTTGCTTGCTTAAATGTTCAGCTCATTTAGCTCTACAAAATTCTCCATAGGGTCGAAGTTGTCAGATGACCCCTTAAAGGGGTTACGGCCCCTGAAGAAAGTGATTTTTTCATGTTTTTGGCCTACAGAATGAAAACTATTGCAGATAGAGATTAGCTGTTGCTTGCTTAAATGTTCAGCTCATTTAGCTCTACAAAAGTCTCCATAGGGCCAAAGTTGTCAGATGACTCCTTATAGGGGTTATGGCGCCTTATAGGTGAAAAATGGTGTTTTTGGCCTATAGAATGAAAACTATTGCAGGTAGAGAAAAGCTATTGCTTGCTTTAATGTTCAGCTCATTTAGCTCTACAAAAGTATAGGGTCAACATCAAGACCAGGTGAGCGATTCAGGCTCCTGGGAGCCTCTTGTTTTACCTTTACTACAAATCAAATTTAATGTCAAAAATTAAAAAAAAAAGGAAACATAACCTTATCTTTAAATGTTACTGAGTTAGCTTTCGTAAGGTATAAGATAAAGAATATACTTTATGAATTTAAGATCAATATATTTTGATCATGGGTTGTAACATTGATGGACATTAAGGAGACACCCACTAAACCGGCCACCCCTCTAAACTGGCCATTTTATATGGTCCCTGTGGTGGCCCGTTTAAAGAAGTTTCACTGTACAGCATTGTTCTTGTATATTCTATTGTATTTTCATTTTAATAAATCCTTCCCCATGTACGTAAACTGAGTCCCTCACTACAAATGAGTCATATTCAATTTTTTCATAATTGTGCTACCTTTGAATGAATTATGGTATCATGCAATAGTAGTGATGTTCTGATTAAATGGACAATTTTATATCCTAACTTGTAACAGGTGTGTTATGACATGACATTAAATAAAAGTTGTAGTAAAATTTCTCACATGATTATATATTTAATAGTCTGTCATTGGTTAAACTTTCGATTGTTACAAAATAGAATGGGGAAGGTATTGCAAGGACCTTAAGGCGAGACACACGACCTGCACTTCTGAAGTCTAGCATAGATGCAAAGATATTATCTCTCTTTGGTTTGATCACTTTGACATGTATGAAAAAATTACAATTTCTACGTTTCAATTTATTGCTATTATGAACATCAAATACTTATTTCTTTTATGAATCATAGTGGTAAATCTGATGGAGGTTCCACTGGTAGATCAGCTCAGATGACACCTTTCAAAAGGCCACCAGCAGGTACATAAATAGTGACAAATTTTTACTTTAACAAAGCATTAGAAACTCTTTAGTAAGGCCTTGATTATGAAACTATCCTTTACTACTCAAATGTATGAATTTATCCCTATCAAAAGATACTGCACGCAAAACAATTATACCAATATTACAGTTATACCTAATACTGTTGATTCATTTATTTTCGTGGGTACAAATTTTTGTGGATTGGGGAAAAAGGATTAGTTCGTTGATTCATGAATTCGTGCATACAAAGCAATGCTAATTTTCCTTTCGTTGGGTATCAAATTTTGTTGGTCAAAGCCACCCACGAAAACCTTGAAGATTGATACCCCACGAATAATTATGAAACCACAGTAATGAGATCTGGAAGAAGTGTACAACAGATCATACAGCGTACATATCTGAAGAAAAAACAACATCAGTTTTAAAACTTTAACGACCGCAAGGACCTGTTATAATCATAAGTGAGAAGGTTCAGCAGTGTCTTATTTATGCAAGACACAGGGCTGTGAAGTTTTGATTAGCTGCTCACATGAGATTTGCCCAAAACTGAAAGATCAAAGGAAAATTTTTAAAATCAAAGAAATTCACCAACAAATTTCCAACTAGATGCTTGAATCTCACATGCGTTGTTTGACACTTGACAGGTCTGGACTGAATAATTGAAGGAATATAATTAAGGGGAGATAATTGTTCTTTTATTTTCAAAAACCTGTCAATGCAATAATTTATATCTTTTGATCACAGGTACTTGGAACATGGACTTTATATACACTTTTTTTTCTCTACTTCTCCCAAACAAAATAAAATACAGGTTAAAGTAATTTAATTGGTCATATTTTCATAACGTATTAATCAAAATATTACTGTTTTATACCATCCAAAATTATCTTGACTGGTATACATGAAGCAAATCTTTTCTACGGGAGGGTTTATATAGTGTCCACACGTACCATGTGTCTGTGCCTTTGATTAATATTCCAACTTTTGTATATTTTGGTTTCTTTTACAGCTGTGATGATCAGTTCAGACCTGGATTCAGAGACAGATTTAGACATTTTAGAGAAGAAGCAGACGTCACATGAGGATGATGATTTCTTTGATTTTTACGAATGAAGCTAACTTATTGGCAATGAACAAAAGGAAAACATAGTGAAAGTAACTTAATTGAAAAGAATGAAAGAGAAATAAAATTTTTATTGTAGTAAAGTTTTATGTCTATTATGATGTATTATGTGAAGGTGAAATATAAATTATATAAATATATATTATTCTGTCCTACAATTAGTATGTATTTGGCAAAAATATGCATATCAATCTATTTTACATTCCGTCTAAAAAGAAAATTATTATTATAATACTTATATACAAAATCTAAGTTGTTCTTAGTAGTCAAATTTTAATATCATATTTGGCCATGATAAATTTATTCCTAGATTCTCATCCAAATTTCTTGGGTGTATGGGAAAATTTTATTTTTTATCTGTTATTCATTTTGATACAATGTTATTTGAAAAGACATTGACTAGAAATGAACATAATTTGCCAAAATAACATATAAAATGTTTGCAGCTGGCTGAAAAAAATCGGGACAGGAGGGGATGAGATTGTTTTTATGGCATATCACAGTGAAAGATTGGAATATCATTTTTGATTTGGAAACACATTTTTTGTTGTTTTGTGTCTGTCTTTTTGACTGTCTACAATTTTTAGCTCACCTGACCCGAAGGGTCATGTGAGCTATTGTCATCGTTAAGCGTCCGTCGTCCGTCGTCCGTTAACATTTCTTCAAAGATCTTCTTCTCTGAAACCACTGAAGGGATTGCATTGATACTTGGTATACATGATCTTTAGGATGTCCTCTACCAAGTTTGTGAATTATATACATGTGGACCAACCAAGATGGCCGCCGTTGCTAAAAATAGAACAGGGGGGTCAGACCATTGTTTTTGGCTTATAACTCAAAAAGTATAAGAGATAGAGAAAATCCGAAGCAACCATCCTTGTTCAGCATCAAAAGCTCTACGAATCTCTCCATTGAGTCGAAGTTGTGAAACAACTCCTTATAGGAGTTATTGCCCTTTAATCATCAAATTTGACCATTTTTGCAGTTTTTGGACAATATCTTGAAAACCGTTAGAGCTAGAGGAAAAGTTAGCATTGCAGAATTGTTTAGCTCATTGAGATCTACAAAAATGATTTCAGGGTCTAAATTGTCAGATCAGCTGTTTAAGAGTTATTCCCCTTTAACTGTTTTTTCCATGAATTTACACTGATTTTCAAAAATCTTCTTCTCTAAAACTACTGAAAGGATTGCATTGATACTTGGTATACATGATCTTTAGGATGTCCTCTACCAAGTTTGTGAATTATATACATGTGGACCAACCAAGATGGCCGCCGTTGCTAAAAATAGAATAGGGGGGTCAGACCATTGTTTTTGGCTTATAACTCAAAAAGTATAAAAGATAGAGAAAATCCGAAGCAACCTTCCTTGTTCAGCATCAAAAGCTCTACGAATCTCTCCATTGAGTCGAAGTTGTGAAACAACTCCTTATAGGAGTTATTGCCCTTTTATCATCAAATTTGACCATTTTTGCAGTTTTTGGACAATATCTTGAAAACCGTTAGAGCTAGAGGAAAAGTGAGCATTGCAGAATTGTTTAGCTCATTGAGATCTACAAAAATGATTTCAGGGTCTAAATTGTCAGATCAGCCGTTTAAGAGTTATTCCCCTTTAACTGTTTTTTCCATGAATTTACACTGCTTTTCAAAAATCTTCTTTTCTAAAACTACTGAAGGGATTGCATTGATACTTGGTATACATGATCTTTAGGATGTCCTCTACCAAGTTTGTGAATTATATACATGTCGACCAACCAACATGGCCGCCGTTGCTAAAAATAGAACAGGGGGGTCAGACCATTGTTTTTGGCTTATAACTCAAAAAGTATAAGAGATAGAGAAAATCCGAAGCAACCATCCTTGTTCAGCATCAAAAGCTCTACGAATCTCTCCATTGAGTCGAAGTTGTGAAACAACTCCTTATAGGAGTTATTGCCCTTTAATCATCAAATTTGACCATTTTTGCAGTTTTTGGACAATATCTTGAAAACCGTTAGAGCTAGAGGAAAAGTTAGCATTGCAGAATTGTTTAGCTCATTGAGATCTACAAAAATGATTTCAGGGTCTAAATTGTCAGATCAGCTGTTTAAGAGTTATTCCCCTTTAACTGTTTTTTCCATGAATTTACACTGATTTTCAAAAATCTTCTTCTCTAAAACTACTGAAAGGATTGCATTGATACTTGGTATACATGATCTTTAGGATGTCCTCTACCAAGTTTGTGAATTATATACATGTCGACCAACCAACATGGCCGCCGTTGCTAAAAATAGAATAGGGGGGTCAGACCATTGTTTTTGGCTTATAACTCAAAAAGTATAAAAGATAGAGAAAATCCGAAGCAACCTTCCTTGTTCAGCATCAAAAGCTCTACGAATCTCTCCATTGAGTCGAAGTTGTGAAACAACTCCTTATAGGAGTTATTGCCCTTTTATCATCAAATTTGACCATTTTTGCAGTTTTTGGACAATATCTTGAAAACCGTTAGAGCTAGAGGAAAAGTTAGCATTGCAGAATTGTTTAGCTCATTGAGATCTACAAAAATGATTGCAGGGTCTAAATTGTCAGATCAGCCGTTTAAGAGTTATTCCCCTTTAACTGTTTTTTCCATGAATTTACACTGCTTTTCAAAAATCTTCTTTTCTAAAACTACTGAAGGGATTGCATTGATACTTGGTATACATGATCTTTAGGATGTCCTCTACCAAGTTTGTGAATTATATACATGTCGACCAACCAACATGGCCGCCGTTGCTAAAAATAGAACAGGGGGGTCAGACCATTGTTTTTGGCTTATAACTCAAAAAGTATAAGAGATAGAGAAAATCCGAAGCAACCATCCTTGTTCAGCATCAAAAGCTCTACGAATCTCTCCATTGAGTCGAAGTTGTGAAACAACTCCTTATAGGAGTTATTGCCCTTTAATCATCAAATTTGACCATTTTTGCAGTTTTTGGACAATATCTTGAAAACCGTTAGAGCTAGAGGAAAAGTTAGCATTGCAGAATTGTTTAGCTCATTGAGATCTACAAAAATGATTTCAGGGTCTAAATTGTCAGATAAGCTGTTTAAGAGTTATTCCCCTTTAACTGTTTTTTCCATGAATTTACACTGATTTTCAAAAATCTTCTTCTCTAAAACTACTGAAAGGATTGCATTGATACTTGGTATACATGATCTTTAGGATGTCCTCTACCAAGTTTGTGAATTATATACATGTCGACCAACCAACATGGCCGCCGTTGCTAAAAATAGAATAGGGGGGTCAGACCATTGTTTTTGGCTTATAACTCAAAAAGTATAAAAGATAGAGAAAATCCGAAGCAACCTTCCTTGTTCAGCATCAAAAGCTCTACGAATCTCTCCATTGAGTCGAAGTTGTGAAACAACTCCTTATAGGAGTTATTGCCCTTTAATCATCAAATTTGACCATTTTTGCAGTTTTTGGACAATATCTTGAAAACCGTTAGAGCTAGAGAAAAAGTTAGCATTGCAGAATTGTTTAGCTCATTGAGATCTACAAAAATGATTTCAGGGTCTAAATTGTCAGATCAGCCGTTTAAGAGTTATTCCCCTTTAACTGTTTTTTCCATGAATTTACACTGATTTTCAAAAATCTTCTTCTCTAAAACTACTGAAAGGATTGCATTGATACTTGGTATACATGATCTTTAGGATGTCCTCTACCAAGTTTGTGAATTATATACATGTCGACCAACCAACATGGCCGCCGTTGCTAAAAATAGAATAGGGGGGTCAGACCATTGTTTTTGGCTTATAACTCAAAAAGTATAAAAGATAGAGAAAATCCGAAGCAACCTTCCTTGTTCAGCATCAAAAGCTCTACGAATCTCTCCATTGAGTCGAAGTTGTGAAACAACTCCTTATAGGAGTTATTGCCCTTTTATCATCAAATTTGACCATTTTTGCAGTTTTTGGACAATATCTTGAAAACCGTTAGAGCTAGAGGAAAAGTTAGCATTGCAGAATTGTTTAGCTCATTGAGATCTACAAAAATGATTGCAGGGTCTAAATTGTCAGATCAGCCGTTTAAGAGTTATTCCCCTTTAACTGTTTTTTCCATGAATTTACACTGCTTTTCAAAAATCTTCTTTTCTAAAACTACTGAAGGGATTGCATTGATACTTGGTATACATGATCTTTAGGATGTCCTCTACCAAGTTTGTGAATTATATACATGTCGACCAACCAACATGGCCGCCGTTGCTAAAAATAGAACAGGGGGGTCAGACCATTGTTTTTGGCTCATAACTCAAAAAGTATAAGAGATAGAGAAAATCCGAAGCAACTTACCTTGTTCAGCATCAAAAGCTCAACGTATCTCTCCATTGAGTCGAAGTTGTGAAACGACTCCTTACAGGAGTTATTTCCCTTTAATCATCAAAATTGACCATTTTTGCAGTTTTTGGACAATATCTTGAAAACCGTTAGAGCTAGAGGAAAAGTTAGCATTGCAGAATTATTTAGCTCATTGAGATCTACAAAAATGATTTCAGGGTCTAAATTGTCAGATCAGCCGTTTAAGAGTTATTCCCCTTTAACTGTTTTTTTCCATTAATTTACACTGATTTTCAAAAATCTTCTTCTCTTAAACCACTAAAGGGATTGCATTGATACTTGGTATACATGATCTTTAGGATGTCCTCTACCAAGTTTGTGAATTATATACATGTCAACCAACCAACATGGCCGCCGTTGCTAAAAATAGAACAGGGGGGTCAAACCATTGTTTTTGGCTTATAACTCAAAAAGTATAAGAGATAAAAAAAATCGGAAGCAAATTTTTTTGTTCAGCATCAAAAGGTCCTTACAGTAGTTATTGCCCTTTAACTGTTTTTTTCTATTAATTTAAACTGATTTCCAAAAATCTTCTCTGAAACCACTGAAAGGATTGTTTTGCAACTTTGTATACTTGAAAGTTTGTGAAATTTATTCAAACTTTGGCATAAGAGATCAGGTGAGCGATTCAGGCTCCTGGGAGCCTCTAGTTTGTAAAAGTTAAAACTCAAAAATGATAAGGGATATAGATCTGGAATGTTTTACACTGATTAAGTACCATTTGAGGATGCACATATGAAAGATTTATACAAATTCATTAAATAATTTTCCAAGAAATCCTTACAATATTATAGTTTCTAAATTCACAGATTTGATTTGTACAATTTGGAGGAGTGGGAGGAATAACATGGAACTTCAATTTTCATTGCAACAATAAACTTGTCACATATAAATCATATCTTTAAAAAAGATGTATGCTATAATATTTTTCTGTAACTCAAAATAAATTGTTAATATCATGAATATTGTAACTTATACTATATAAATGTAGATGGTCTGTGATAACTAATTTATTTTGTAAACACTCAACCTAATAAATATAACCTTCAAAATATTGTGTAAATTTATATGAAGTTATAAATGGCATTGAGTTATTGAGATTATCTCCCCCTAGTAAAGTCTTTACAGTTTACCTGATAAATGCATAATGTGATAAATTATTGAGTCTTGTGACTTTACTTGTCTCATGTAATGACACATCTTGATTAACAAAAATAGGTACAGATGAATCAATAATATTTGGTCTTGGTCTTGATTTTCAAATTCCCCACAAACAAAATTTTCCTTCCTCACAATGTCAGGGCTTCTGTGTCCATATCTGTCAGTGGGACGGACAGATATGTGGACACAAAAGCCCTGACATTGTGAGGATGGGGGATAATAGTAATCACCCTGTCTGTCTCCTTAACCAACAATATGATAAAGGCCCTGCCTTCTTAGCGTGCATAAAAAATTTCATTTTTAATTTCAAATACATCCATGTGCTTGACTAAGAGGGAACTTTTAAAAGGAATAAAATTAAAGCAATATCTGATCTGGGTAGCGGAAAAGGCAGAGTGATACGTTTAATTAGAAATGTAGTTGTAAAAATAAACAAGTGGAAGAATGAGGGTTTAAATCACTTCATTAGCATTTCTATCTTTTTATTTTTTGCGATGTATTTTTTAAATTTTCTTTAAATTGCTCTGTGCCTATTATTTTTTTTGCTCCTTAAAATTAGTCATGTTCCGGTTTTCTTGTCAGTATATTTCTGGCACATCTCAAAACATGCATAATGCCGTAGGGCTTGAATCTGTGATGCTTGCTAAAAAGATTTTGATGAAACTTTACTTGAAGAAGAACAAGATATGGAAATGTGCATGAAGAAATTTCATTGCTTGGATATCATTCAGGGGAGATAATGGGACTTGTTTTATTTGCCATAAGAGTTCGATATGAAGCTAGGGGTATCCTTTTGTGGATTTGTTCACAGTATTCCTTGTTGTTTTTGTAGCTACTAAGTTTAAATAGAAACAGCATTTTAGAAAACAGCTAGAAACTAGAAATTTGCAATAGAAAATGGTTAAAATTGAGCCCACTACTTATACCAACAATATCTAATTGACATTGTTGCCTCTTTTCTAGAAAAGAAAAAATATATCAAGGGTTATTCGACAACATTTCAAGTTACCCGTCAATACCATTATTGCATCTGTTCTAGAAAAAAAAAAATTATATATTGAGTGTGATTCAACATTTCAAGTTACCAACCAAAGACCTCCGTCAAATGAGTTACCATCATAAGAATATGATGCATGTTCAAAAAGAAATGTTCATGTCCACATATCTTGTATATATATGTCAGTGTTTTACTATCAGTAGTTGTGCATATAATTGTAGTTATTATGTTAAATTATGTTAAATATGTCTCCCCTATCTCCTATGAACTATTAACTAAATGAAACTTATAATAAAGCAAGTAAACCATCATTAGTTGTGCATATTACCAGTACAGATTTGTGAACATGTTTTTTTAACAGACAATTGGCATCCAAATGGGCACAAATTGTTCATCACTGCTTGTCAACTTCTTTCATTATTCATGTGAAGTGGACTTCCTACAATTACTTCATGATTAACATAGGTAATCTATCGATTATGAAGCTCTCCTCGTTGCACATTATTGTCACTAAATGGGAATCGACTTTTCAAAATTTTAAAAGCTCAATCTATGCAAAAAGAAGTAACAGCCAGCATCTGAAGCATGCATCTTGCTAACCATCTTTAGGTGCACCTTACCATACCACTTTAGATGATGTTGCACTTGTAAGTAAGCGGAAATGGACGTTAACCATTCTTCTAAAAGTGGTCATCCATGTCGAAAATATGGGCCACAGCCAGCATCCGAAGCAAGCATTGTGCTTAGCATCACTAGGTGCACATACAATACCAATATCATTGATGTGGCACTTATCAGTAAGCGGGAATGGACTTCAACCATTCTTCTGTAAGTGGTCATCCATGCGGAAAATATAGGTCACATCCAGCATCCGGAGCATGCAATGTGCTAAGCATCACTAGGTGCATCTACCATACCAATATGGTTGCAATGGCACTTGTCAGTTAGAAGGAATGGACTTTTACCATTCTTCTGTAAGTGGTCATCCATATAAAAATATAGGTCACAGCCAGCATCCGAAGCATGCATTGTGCTAAGCATCACTAGATGCACCTACCATAGCAATATCATTGATGTGGCTCTTGTCAGTAAGCGGGAATGGACTTCAACCATTCTTCTGTAAGTGGTCATCCATGCGGAAAATATAGGTCAAAGCCAGTATCCCAAATCTCTGTCCATAATGTGGACGCGTGGAGTATGTGAGCGTGCTCACTAAGGTCCTTTCATTGCATCTGTTCTATAGACCTCCTTTAAATGAATTACCATCATTAGAATATGATGCATGTTAAAAAAGAAATGTTGATGTCCACATATCTTGTATAAATGTGTCAGTGTTTTACTATCAGTAGTTGTGCATATAATTGTAGTTGTGAAAATAACTGTGCATATTTGTATGAAGTGGGTTTAATATGTTAGATATGTAAATACGTCTCCCCAATCCCCTATGAAATATCAATTAAATGAAACTTAGAATAAAGCAAGTAAACCATCATTAGTTGTGCATATTACCAGTACAAATTGGTGAACATGTTTTTCTTAAGACAATTGGCATCCCAATGGGCACAAATTGTTCATCACTGCTTGTCAATTTGTCTTCATTCGTGTGAATCGGACTTCTTACAATCAATTGGAGAAAAAAAGTATAGCAGATTTGATTTATCCTTTAATATCACATTTCGTTATATCACATTTCACTAAACAATTTTCAATTTGGTGACTATTTACATCTTGTATATCCTTAGGAACTTGAGATAAAGAACGCAATACAGAATCTAGGAGGTCCGCTTCATATTTAAATTTATGTCTTGAAATTGACACACAAGAAAGATTGAACCAACACTAATTGATCATGGGCAGCATGACGGATGTGGTATAGCAAGCAGGAATTGCTTACTCCTCCGGAGCTCCTGAGTTCCCCCTCGTTTCGACTTGAGTTCACATTTGCTGATTGTGATTTGGTTGTGATTTTGTTTGTCTTTGTCTTTTTGGACTAACGGCATTCGATTGCCCCATTTGCCTTTTCCACTGTTTATCCTATTGGCCTTGTGTACCACTCCCACCTTTCACTTTAGCATCAATTTTCATCTTTCATCACTCTTTTCATGTCCATATTATTCTTATAGCCGAATTTGCACTGCTTCATTAAAAACAATAACTATCTTACCAAATAATTGTCAAGCAAACACTGTTTTTTTAAGTTATAACATTTTGTCAATCTTGAGATAGAAAAAAGTCAAGAGCCAGTATCTGAAGCATATGCATTGTGTTAAGCATTTCAAGGTGCACCTACCATACCAATATGGTTCACAAGGCACTTGTCAGCAGGAATGTAGGTAAACCATTCTTCTGTAAGTGGTCATTCATGCGGAAAATATAGGTCACATCCAGCATCCGAAGCATGCAATGTGCTAAGCATCACTAGGTGCATCTACCATACCAATATGGTCGCAATGGCACTTGTCAGTTAGAAGGGATTCCGTAAGTGGTCATTCATGCAGAAAATAAAGGTCACATCTAGCATCCGAAGCATGCATTGTGTTTAGCATCACTAGGTGCACAGTAGTATTAGAGATTAAAATGGCTCGTATTTCTCGGGCCGATTAGGGCCGATTAGCCCTTTTGCGCAGGCGTATGACGTCACATCCGGTTCCGGTCGGCCATCTTGGATCCCGGCGGCCATCTTGGATCACGTGACTTCCGGTTCCGCCATCTTGGATGACGCATTTCCGGTTTAAAAAGGGGGGGGAGGTAATTTCGGAAAAGTTTCCCGCCAAAAAGTTTAAATTCCGCCAATTTTTAAAATTTCATATCTTTCTTATTCCTTGTCCGTTTTCCTTCCGGTTTGTTGCATTGTCTTTGGTAGGACAATGTCTTTCCGATGATGCCCTTTGTGCTGGTCAGTGGTCATTAGGGGCTTGACCATCAGGTGACCATTTCTTATTTCTATTCAAAGGTGGGGTTGTTGTATATCATTAGACAGCTTTTAAGGTCTAGAGGTTGATTCTGAGCTTTTTTGTGCTGGTAAGGGTCAGGGGTCTCTCAGGATTTGACCCCAAAGTAACCTTTTTTTTCTTGTTGCTTACTATACATGTAATATGTCTTTGTTTTACCTGTGGGGACTAGTCTAAGGGAAGTAACTCGTGGCTTTTTAAGGGTGTTTTAGTAAATAGGTAATGTTTTGTCTGGATTTGGATGAATAAGGCTTATGGTAATCGTTTTCTATTGTTTCATTTGGCGTTATGGATAACAAGTCGAATATCAGTTCCGATGCTTTATTATAGTAAAAGGTTTCAATCTTCATCCTCATCACTCTCCTCGTCCAATTTGAACTGTTTTATCTTCGCGTCTAACAGGTACTTTCTCTTCTCGGTAGCGTATTTCCAGGACTCTTCATATTCATAATCCTCGTCATCTCTCAGTCGTTTTGCGGTCTCTTTGATCTTCTTGTGAACTGGATCTCGTGCCATTTCCATTTGCCACATAATGTTAGAGACGTAACGATTCTTTAGACCTTCTCTATAAAGCGGTAACATATCCCTTTCTGTTTTCGCTACTGCATCTTTGTCCAAGTAGCCACGGTCCGTGTATTTATTCACTTTCTTTTCGTAGTCGTCCTTGTATAAGACCAGCACGTCTCCTATAAAGTGGTCCCACGGATCCATCTTTTCTCCTTCGTAAGTTTCTTCGTCTTCAGACAAGTCGTCACTCGTTTTGGATTCCGTATCCGTGTCGTCGTCCTCCTCTTCCCTATCCCATTCATCCAATAACGGCCACTGTGACTCTTCCATTTTCGTTGGGTGCTTCAACTCTTGATGTTTCTTTAAGTTGTAATGTTTGTTTGTTCTGAAGCCGCATTCGTCGCAGTGGTACATCCTTCTTCTTTGACGTCTGATCGTCTTTTGACAAAAAGTCTTTCATCTTTTTCATTTTATATACACTTCTTGAAAAGAGTAATATCTTTTTGACGTCCTTATCCTCACTGATGTCTGTTGATTCTCCATGTTCTTTGAAGAAAGCTTTTCTTAATTCCGATAGACTCGGTCTACTATACTTGAGGAACCATGCTTTATACACTCGCCATTGTTGATATAATTTCTGACAATCTTTGCAAGGTACATCAACTTTTGATTTGTAAAACTTGCTGATGGGTTTCGGTTTTTTACATTTACGACATTTTCGTTTGGCGGGGTCTGGTTCTATATCCATCTTACATGTACTACATAACCGTCCTTCCTTGTCATGTACTACATCCATTTCACGTGTGCACAGTTTGATTTTTTTTCAAACAACTGACTAAATGGTTTACTTCTTTTTATTTTAAAACATCATTAACCAATGATCGTTCGTGACCAGGTCACGTGATTTACAATCAATCCAAGCGGAACATTTTACCCCCTCCATTCCACCTTTAGTTTGGCTCTTTTGCAGCTCATTTTGCTCTTTCGCTGCTCAGCTTGCTCTTTTGCTGCTCATCTTGCTCTTTTGCAGCTCATCTTGCTCTTTTCCCTGCTCATTTGGCTCTTTACCTTGCTCATTTGGCTCTTTTGCTGCTCATCTTGCTCTTTTCCTTGCTCATTTGGCTCTTTTGCAGCTCATTTTGCTCTTTCGCTGCTCATCTTGCTCTTTTGCTGCTCATCTTGCTCTTTTGCAGCTCATCTTGCTCTTTTCCCTGCTCATTTGGCTCTTTACCTTGCTCATTTGGCTCTTTTGCTGCTCATCTTGCTCCTTTGCTGCTTTTCGCATCTTTAACTACACCAGCAGCAGCAGCAGCAGCAGCCATTTCACCCCTTTATATTTACTTAAGCAGCAGCAGCAGCAGCAGCAATTGTCATACCCCCAGATACTGGAGCAGCAGCAGCAGCAGCAGCAATTGTCATGCTCTCAGATACTGGAGCAGCAGCAGCAGCAATTGTCATGCCCTTTTCCACACCAAGAACAGACGCTTCCTTGTGTGTATTAAGAGTTACTGTTTAACCCCCTCCTGTAACTTAGGACACAGCACTTTTCTGTGTTACTCTTCCTTTAGCTCGAGACTTCAGGTCAAAATGTACTTTTAATTTCCCATAGACTCCTATGTTAAATTTTCTTGGCGATCTACGCGACACCTGTCACCTCCAGAACTCTAACAGTAAAGTCATGTGCAGTCATGCGTAACGGTTCCCGATTCTTCTTAATTTTACTCCCAACCAGTTCATTTTGCACTTGATGACCCCATGTCTTCTAACCGGTTCAAACCGGTTTCTTCGTTTCTATTTTTAGCCCTTACCCCTTTCTAACCCTAACCTTATGTCTCCTTCTTTGTTTTATTTTTAACCCTGACCCCATTCTAACCCTAACTTCTAATTCTTATCTTCACTCTTAGCCCTAATGCTTTGTCTTTCTTCTAACTCTAATCTTCAACCCTAACCCTAACTCTCTTCTAACTCTAGCTCTAATCTTTAACCCTAACTCTCTTCTAACTCTAACTCTAATCTCTAACCCTAACCCTAACTCTAATCTCTTTTCTAGCCCTAACCCTAACTCTCTTCTAACTCTAACTCTAACTTTCTTGTAATCTAATCTTTAACTCTGACCTTAACCCTAACCTTTTCTCTCTTTAACACATTCTAGTCCTCTTCTTTTTAGCACGTAGTGCTCCTGTTCCCTGTTCATGGTGTTATATCTGATTCTGATTTCGCCCCACGTTCTCGGTGAAGTAAAGCAATACGAGAAATACATTTGAAGAACAACAAATAGAAAACAAAAGGAGCACTACGTGCTAAAAAGAAGAGGACTAGAATGTGTTAAAGAGAGAAAAGGTTAGGGTTAAGGTCAGAGTTAAAGATTAGATTACAAGAAAGTTAGAGTTAGAGTTAGAAGAGAGTTAGGGTTAGGGCTAGAAAAGAGATTAGAGTTAGGGTTAGGGTTAGAGATTAGAGTTAGAGTTAGAAGAGAGTTAGGGTTAAAGATTAGAGCTAGAGTTAGAAGAGAGTTAGGGTTAGGGTTAAAGATTAGAGTTAGAAGAAAGACAAAGCATTAGGGCTAAGAGTGAAGATAAGAATTAGAAGTTAGGGTTAGAATGTGGTCAGGGTTAAAAATAAAACAAAGAAGGAGACATAAGGTTAGGGTTAGAAAGGGGTAAGGGCTAAAAATAGAAACGAAGAAACCGGTTTGAACCGGTTAGAAGACATGGGGTCATCAAGTGCAAAATGAACTGGTTGGGAGTAAAATTAAGAAGAATCGGTAACCGTTACGCATGACTGCACATGACTTTACTGTTAGAGTTCTGGAGGTGACAGGTGTCGCGTAGATCGCCAAGAAAATTTAACATAGGAGTCTATGGGAAATTAAAAGTACATTTTGACCTGAAGTCCCGAGCTAAAGGAAGAGTAACACAGAAAAGTGCTGTGTCCTAAGTTACAGGAGGGGGTTAAACAGTAACTCTTAATACACACAAGGAAGCGTCTGTTCTTGGTGTGGAAAAGGGCATGACAATTGCTGCTGCTGCTGCTCCAGTATCTGAGAGCATGACAATTGCTGCTGCTGCTGCTGCTGCTCCAGTATCTGGGGGTATGACAATTGCTGCTGCTGCTGCTGCTGCTTAAGTAAATATAAAGGGGTGAAATGGCTGCTGCTGCTGCTGCTGCTGCTGCTGGTGTAGTTAAAGATGCGAAAAGCAGCAAAGGAGCAAGATGAGCAGCAAAAGAGCCAAATGAGCAAGGTAAAGAGCCAAATGAGCAGGGAAAAGAGCAAGATGAGCTGCAAAAGAGCAAGATGAGCAGCAAAAGAGCAAGATGAGCAGCGAAAGAGCAAAATGAGCTGCAAAAGAGCCAAATGAGCAAGGAAAAGAGCAAGATGAGCAGCAAAAGAGCCAAATGAGCAAGGTAAAGAGCCAAATGAGCAGGGAAAAGAGCAAGATGAGCTGCAAAAGAGCAAGATGAGCAGCAAAAGAGCAAGCTGAGCAGCGAAAGAGCAAAATGAGCTGCAAAAGAGCCAAATTAAAGGTGGAATGGAGGGGGTAAAATGTTCCGCTTGGATTGATTGTAAATCACGTGACCTGGTCACGAACGATCATTGGTTAATGATGTTTTAAAATAAAAAGAAGTAAACCATTTAGTCAGTTGTTTGAAAAAAATCAAACTGTGCACACGTGAAATGGATGTAGTACATGACAAGGAAGGACGGTTATGTAGTACATGTAAGATGGATATAGAACCAGACCCCGCCAAACGAAAATGTCGTAAATGTAAAAAACCGAAACCCATCAGCAAGTTTTACAAATCAAAAGTTGATGTACCTTGCAAAGATTGTCAGAAATTATATCAACAATGGCGAGTGTATAAAGCATGGTTCCTCAAGTATAGTAGACCGAGTCTATCGGAATTAAGAAAAGCTTTCTTCAAAGAACATGGAGAATCAACAGACATCAGTGAGGATAAGGACGTCAAAAAGATATTACTCTTTTCAAGAAGTGTATATAAAATGAAAAAGATGAAAGACTTTTTGTCAAAAGACGATCAGACGTCAAAGAAGAAGGATGTACCACTGCGACGAATGCGGCTTCAGAACAAACAAACATTACAACCTAAAGAGACATCAAGAGTTGAAGCACCCAACGAAAATGGAAGAGTCACAGTGGCCGTTATTGGATGAATGGGATAGGGAAGAGGAGGACGACGACACGGATACGGAATCCAAAACGAGTGACGACTTGTCTGAAGACGAAGAAACTTACGAAGGAGAAAAGATGGATCCGTGGGACCACTTTATAGGAGACGTGCTGGTCTTATACAAGGACGACTACGAAAAGAAAGTGAATGAATACACGGACCGTGGCTACTTGGACAAAGATGCAGTAGCGAAAACAGAAAGGGATATGTTACCGCTTTATAGAGAAGGTCTAAAGAATCGTTACGTCTCTAACATTATGTGGCAAATGGAAATGGCACGAGATCCAGTTCACAAGAAGATCAAAGAGACCGCAAAACGACTGAGAGATGACGAGGATTATGAATATGAAGAGTCCTGGAAATACGCTACCGAGAAGAGAAAGTACCTGTTAGACGCGAAGATAAAACAGTTCAAATTGGACGAGGAGAGTGATGAGGATGAAGATTGAAACCTTTTACTATAATAAAGCATCGGAACTGATATTCGACTTGTTATCCATAACGCCAAATGAAACAATAGAAAACGATTACCATAAGCCTTATTCACCCAAATCCAGACAAAACATTACCTATTTACTAAAACACCCTTAAAAAGCCACGAGTTACTTCCCTTAGACTAGTCCCCACAGGTAAAACAAAGACATATTACATGTATAGTAAGCAACAAGAAAAAAAAGGTTACTTTGGGGTCAAATCCTGAGAGACCCCTGACCCTTACCAGCACAAAAAAGCTCAGAATCAACCTCTAGACCTTAAAAGCTGTCTAATGATATACAACAACCCCACCTTTGAATAGAAATAAGAAATGGTCACCTGATGGTCAAGCCCCTAATGACCACTGACCAGCACAAAGGGCATCATCGGAAAGACATTGTCCTACCAAAGACAATGCAACAAACCGGAAGGAAAACGGACAAGGAATAAGAAAGATATGAAATTTTAAAAATTGGCGGAATTTAAACTTTTTGGCGGGAAACTTTTCCGAAATTACCTCCCCCCCCTTTTTAAACCGGAAATGCGTCATCCAAGATGGCGGAACCGGAAGTCACGTGATCCAAGATGGCCGCCGGGATCCAAGATGGCCGACCGGAACCGGATGTGACGTCATACGCCTGCGCAAAAGGGCTAATCGGCCCTAATCGGCCCGAGAAATACGAGCCATTTTAATCTCTAATACTACTGTGCACCTACCATACCAATATGGTTGATATGGCACTTGTCAGTAAGTGGGAATGGACTTTAACCATTTTTCTGTAAGTGGTCATTCATGCAGAAAATAAAGGTCACATCCAGCATCCGAAGCATCCATTGTGCATTAACATCACTAGGTGCACCTACCATACAAATATGATTGATGTGGCACTTGTCAGTAAGTGGGAATGTGGAAATATGGGGATTTGGGACGGACGGACGAACATACCCGAACACTTATGCCCTCTACTTTACGGTAGATGGGGCATAAAAAGTTTCGTTTTTCCCCTTTGTAGGCCCATTACTTCTCAATGAAAAAGGGGGAACCCCAAAAATCACAACCATATATGGTATTATGGTAAAGTATATCATTGTCAAATTTCATAGCAATTGGTGAACTAGAACCAAAATTATTATGGGAACAAATAAAATGTTTGAATTTTTGCCCCGTTTTGGGTCCTAATTTCTTCACGAATAAAAGGGGCCCAAAATCAATCCTTTTCATCCTTTTATGGTATGAAACATTGTTCACGGTAAAATTTCACAGCATTTGGTTAATCAGAACAAAAGTTATTGTGGGAACAAACACCAAAGTAGCATTTTCGGTCCCTGATTTTTAAACGAAAAAAAGGGGGCCCCAAAATCAACCACCATTCATCAATTTATGGTAAGAAACATCATTGTCAAAATTCATAGCAATCGGATTACTTGAACTAAAGTAATTGTGGAAACCGTGACTAAATATAACAGACAACGCAGACGACGACCACGACGACGACGACGCAGACGATGACGACGACGACAGCATCCCACATTTTTTGCGGTCTTATAAAACGATAAAAACCACAATGGAAAACCGCCAGCAGCCTTCAACCAGGCCAGTAGGTGCCGCTCGCCGTTCTGCAAGTGGTCCATGTACTATATAAAATGCATATAATTCAAATCCAGTCCTGAAATAGTCAAAGATAGACCCGCTTCTTAAAGAAAGGATAGAAAACATCAAAAAGACACGCACAAACAAATAAAAACTTTGTCAAATATTCCTGGTTAAGGACAGACATGTAGGGGACAATAGCGTTTTAAATAATTTTCAAATAAAAATTTTATCCTATGTTGGTCATTTATTCTTTGCAACTACAAATTAAAACAAGTGTGGCCACTAAAAGTATGTCTCGCCTGCCGGCACCATCACTAAAATCAACTACCTAAGCTTTCATTTCTTGATATAAACACAAAAAGTGTATGTATACCTAATAACAGATGCCTAGTTATTATACTATTCAAGCAATCCATTGTCCACACATGAATTACAAAAAGTTTTCTGTCTGAAAAAAAGACCTAAGTTCACAGAGTCACTGGAGCGTAAAAATGGGGTCATGGTCACATGGCATGGTGACAGTTGCATTGTCCATAACCGCAACTGTCTGTTTACCCAATATCAGATGCCTAGCTATTATAACTTTCAAGCAATTCATCATCCACAAAAATTTTACAAAAAAGTTTTTCAGCCTGAAAAAGACCTAAGTTCACAGAGTCACTAGAGCGTGAAAATGGGGTCAGGGTCACGCAGCATGGTAACAGTTGCGGAGACCATAACCTAAACTGTCTGTATACCAAATATCAGATGCCTAGCTAATATACTTTTCCAGCAATTCATCGTCCACAAAAGTCTTACAAAAAAGTTTACTGCCTGAAAAAAGACCTAAGTTCACAGAGTCACTGGAGCGTGAAAATGGGGTCAGGGTCACACTGCATGGTGACAGTTGCGTAGACCATAACCTGAACTGTCTGTATACCAAATATCAGATGCCTAGCTAATATACTTTTCCAGCAATTCATCGTCCACAAAAGTCTTACAAAAAAGTTTACGGCCTGAAAAAAGACCTAAGTTCACAGAGTCACTGGAGCGTGAAAATGGGGTCAGGGTCACACGGCATGGTGACAGTTGCGTAGACCATAACCTGAACTGTCTGTATACCAAATATCAGATGCCTAGCTAATATACTTTTCCAGCAATTCATCGTCCACAAAAGTCTTACAAAAAAGTTTACGGCCTGAAAAAAGACCTAAGTTCACAGAGTCACTGGAGCGTGAAAATGGGGTCAGGGTCACACGGCATGGTGACAGTTGCGTAGACCATAACCTGAACTGTCTGTATACCAAATATCAGATGCCTAGCTATTATACTTTTCAAGCAATTCATCGTCCATAAAAGTCTTACAAAAAAGTTTACGCCGCCGCCGCCGTCGCCGCCGCCGTCGCCGGAAAGTAATACCTATGTCTCGCCTTCCGCGACTATTCGTCGCAGGCGAGACAATGACGAAAACGCACTCAAATTGTGGACGATTCCATGCAAAATAAACATCTTTTTGACTGAACTTCTAGTATATTTTACAAATGCCCACCAGTTTAGTCTGAACAATATCACTTCAAGGAAACCAAACCTTTACACCGCCTTGACATACATTATCACGGGATTCCTGTTTCTTGTTATGCTATTTAACCGTATTGGTGGTTCTGGGTAAATGCATGTAATGTTACACTATTGTTGTATTTAAGAACACAATACCTTTTCCGTTGAAGTTAGAGGTAGTTGGATTACAAGAAGGAATAGTATGTCAAGGCGTTGTGGTGTAAAGGCGGTTGTAAAGGTTTGGTTTTCTAGAAGTGATATTGTTCAGACTAAACTGGTGGGCATTTGTAAAATATAGGGAGATTAAGACAAAGAAATTCACGGGTTCTATTTTTAATTGAATCAAGATGAGTAGTGAAAAAAGAGCTTTGCTTTAGTGACTAAAACCAGTTTAACGCACTATGCCAGTACCAAGTCAAAACTCTTATCTGATTTCTTTTGAATGTTTGAGATTTTCATCCTTATTTAGTGCAATTATTTTACTGTGTATGATATTGTATTCGAATTATTGACGAACAATTGCGAAATAATAAATGATTGAGAGCTTACGGAAAACAATCACCACTTAAACTGTGCATTAATTAAAGATACAATGCAACTTTTGAAAGTAACCAACAATGTGTAATATTGGGATTTTTGTTACTTGCATGACTAAAAAAGAATACAATCAGATATCGTACTTTTTTAACTCAACATCCTATTATGGTAACAAAAGAATAGAATTCTTATTTTCTCACGCTATCGAATGAACACCGTGTCTTCTCGGGTGATATAATGAACATATTATAACGAAAAAAACATCTTTTTCTACGTAAGATGGTCAACAATTGTTTCTGTGCTCACGGATCAAGCGTTAATCATTACCGGTAAAGATCCCCGCCAAATCTGATTGTACATTTCCGACTAAAATTAAGATGAGGATATATAAAAAGAGGAATAGGAAACCAAAAATATAACTTAAATTACTTAAGTCTGAAAGGACTGAGAAACAATTTGTAAACATTAAAAAAAAACTAAATGCAGAGGTTACATTTTAATCCATTTAATTGCGATGTCAGTTTAAATCCAGTTTTATTTGTAACATTCATTTGTATACTGCTAGTTTTACTAGTCCAGCGAATTTTCAGCCGTCTACAGTCACTACCTGGTCCCCGGAGATGGCCCGTGCTAGGGAACATACCAGCTGTAGCCGGGGCACCGAGTCTGTATAAAAGATTTCTGGAGTTAAGAAAGGATTACGGGGATATCATTCAGCTTCGAATGGGTCCATCAATGAATTTGGTTGTGGTGTTTGGTCAAGATTTAATTAAAGAACTTCTCGTTGATAATGGAGATAAAACCGAATTTAGACCTAATTGGTTGTATGTTCCCGATCAAATGTTCGACGGAACGGGTAAGTCTATCCATCTACATATATAAAAAATTATATATCTTCCTGTGAGCACACCTAGGGCTCAGTCTAGAGCATCATCACATTTGTAATGAAATGTAGCCTTTTTATTTGGGTGCTTCTACTCTGCATAACCTCAAATATCTGCAGGAATACCGAATAACATTTTTCACATTTATTTGGCTTGAGGTTTATCCACGAAAATTTTTGTAAACCGTATGTCACAGAATTAACATGTTCATTCGAAAACCATAATTCAAATTAAGATGCATGCTTCCTCGTGCTTTTTTTGTTCGTGTTAACCGGTTTTGTCGTTGCCGCCTTTCGGACTTTTGACACTCGAAATGCACCATTTGTGCCTCTTTGCTTTTGCTTCATGATTTTCTTGGCAAAGCTAATTGCCACTTTAGTGAACTTCATTATAATATTATATATTTTTTTCTGTTCTTGCCTTTTTTACTTCTAGCTTTTCGTATGTTTTGGTTCTAATACATATGAGAATTCGTTATCCACTAAAGACAAATGCTTTATTCATTGGAGATCTATTGCTGCTCTTATATTTTAGTACTTTTGTTTGTTAATCAAGAACCTTTTTGACATGCTCAATACTTTCGATTTCCAGGAATAATTTGGAGCAATGGAAAACACTGGATTGATATGAGAAGATTTGCTATCAATGCTTTAAGAGACTTGATCGTAGATAAGGCAAACCTTGAAGAGACCATACAAGAAGAGGTATCTTACTTGATAAAAGCCATGTGCTGTAAGCAACATGATGCCAGGATGGATAAACATCTTCCGAAGGCGGTTTCCAATATCATTTCAACAATCGTATTTGGATCGAGGTGAGTGCTTTAAATTTACATGAGAAAAGAAAAGTAATGCAAAAAAAAAATAAAACTCTGAACAAAAAAGTCTTCTTTTCCTTCTACAGTCTTGTCATAATGATGAATCTTTTGAATAAACAATTTGTATTTTATTCATTATGGTATCATCAACTTAAAAAAATAAAATGAATACATCTTAATTACATGAACTAGGCAAATAATTTACATAGACAAGACCTCCTCATTCCTATTTCAGGTTCGATTATAATGACCCAGACTTTGAAATGATACTAGAGTCTTTGGAATTTATCTTTAAAAATGCAGGACTTCATTTACCAGAAAACTTCATGCCAATTTTAGGAGACATATTGCCAAATTCACAGGTAAGGAATAAATATTACAGCCAATACCAATGTTTTAATACCGGTATATGGTAGGGAAAACATGATACGCCATAAAACATTTTTGTTGTTGAACACTGACCAAAAAAAAAAAAAAAACAACCAAAAAACAAAACAAGAACAAAACAAAACTGTTGATCGTATCTTTTGCACTTAATTATCTTTGACCTGTTTTTAACCTATCAAATAGTTTTTGCCAGGTGTTTGTGATTTTTTAAAACTATGAATCTATACAATGATTCTCCTTCACGAAAGTTGTAATTTACATAAAAATTTGCCTATATATTTATACAAAACTTCAAACCATTTGTTCCTTACAATTTTATAGGCAAAACAATGCTTTCGCGCCAAGGAGAAGATTGATGGATATGTTAAGAAAGAAATAGGAAATCACAAACAGCATTATAATCCTTCTGAGACCAGAGATTTAATTGATATTTATCTCCACCATTTGTATGATGAAGATAAAGGCACAATTCCAGGTAAAGGAAAATATTGACAAAGTCAGGAAAAGAAAGTTTTTTTTTCAAACAGACGGACGATGACAGAGGTACAGACAAAGTGAAAACTGCAGGGCGTCTGTGTCCGGAATGCAAGACCTTAAATTTTAAGTACAAAAAAAAAAAAGAAAGTAAATAATAACTGATGTTTGGTGAAGATAAAAGAACAATCCTAGGTAGGAAATACTTAGGGAATAACATAACATTTATGAATTTCCTTCCTATAACTTGTTTACAAAATTGTATGGTACAAATCATAATTAGACCAGAAACCGCAAGAAATAGGCTGATATTTTGTAGATTTCAGTTCATTGTTTTAACATTAAATGAATTCAGAATTTAGACCAATCAGGCAACTTGCATCACAAATTTGGTTAAGTTCTGGAAAACTTTCTAGCACTAACTGTGATTAGCAATAGTTCTAGAGATGTATCCAAACAATTATTACCCATCTTTTAAAAAGCTTGAAAACCATCATTACGTTTGCGAAAATATGCTGATTGATATTCAAATAATTACTAAAAGTGGTTGCAAAACCTTAACAGAAACAAATGTTTCATGACATAAACATGTGTCACGATTCCAAGCATTTTACCAATATTTGATTTAACTAAACAGCAAATTTCACAATGACGTAAATATTGCTCTGAATACAACAACACATTTTAACCGAAATTCAAGTTGTCTTGAAATTTTTCCCATGAAAAGAAAGATGTTGATGCGCTTTATACATAACTCCGCATTATACACGGCATTATACTACAAACTTTACAATGCGCATTATACATGTCAAATATAAAAAATCTTTCTTTTCAACATTTATTACAGAGAGAAGTATGTTTCACTTGATCTTTGACCTATTTGCTGCCGGATCTGAGACCACATCGACCACCCTTCTGTGGATCATTTTATACCTCATCAAATATCCCCGCGTACAGGACCTTTGTAGAACAGAAATAACCAGGGTATTTATTTCTGTTACTATTATGAAAACTGTTGTTGGATAACTTGAAGCTAGGGCTATTTACAAAATTATGAACAGGCATTGTTTTTTTGGGGGGTTCTTTTTTTAAGGGCCAGTCATATCTTTCCAAAGTGCAATGCAAAGTAATTCCACATTTCATAGTTATTTATTTTAGAAAAAAAACGGACATGTATAGGAAAAAAGAAACGGAAATGTAGGGAAAGAACAATGTTCGGGCTTCCACGATAACTCTTGAATATACAAAGTACCAAAGCAAGTGCCCATTCTATAGATGGATTACTAGAATAATAGTATGTTTAAACAATGTATTTCCTTAGCATTGTGCCTTCAAACCCTTACTGAACAGAGAGTTGTGACAATAATTAAACCACTTTCGTGTACATTGTATTAAAAGCCAAACCATGAGTGTTATATTGTGTCTGTAATAATTTCTTAAAATCACAGGTTGCAGGACTGAGAACAGTATCATATAAAGATAAAGAAAAGATGCCATATACGCTGGCAGTCATAGATGAAGTCCAGAGAATCGCCAGTATCGGTAAAAACCTTTGCTCAAATGTCATTTGTAGTCTTCAAAACATACTGCTCTTTAAACTGCAGCAAGACAGAATGACCAACTAGTGTTTTATAGGAAAAGAGAAACGATAAGTTTAATTTGTACAAGAATTTTCATAATAGGTAAAAAGAGACTGTTTACATTTATCTTTTACATTTATAGCACAACATCTTCACCATCCAAAGATTAGCAGCTTGCCAAGATGATATCATAAAGACCTTCATATAAACACCCTCTTAGTCTTTTAGTCTCATAACCAATACCATTACTCTAATCTTTCATTTTCGACATGGAATTTGTTTTCTATCTGGTCAGAATATTTTTTCATTATTAACATTATTTCAAATGGCAGAAATACTTCTTCGGGATATTATTTTCTTAGCCTCTTCTCCCAGAATGTTTTTTTTTCATCACAAATCAGATTCAGAATATGTTTTAAGGAAAAAAACCAAGCCCCCCCTTCAAGTTAAATGGTCAGTCCCTTAATTCTAAATGAACTACATGTATAAATAAAGGCCACAGAAACAAAATTTGAAAGCAAAAATTCTGATCTACTCACACTAAATTTTAGTAAAATCATATTTAAATCGTATTTTTAGACTAGGTCATCTGTTTTTCATTAACAAATCTATTTATTGATAAAACTGTTGTTTGACACTTAGTTTTAATTTAATTATTTCAGGTCCCATTGGTTTACCCAGAGCCTGCATGGAAGATGTAACAATATCTGGTAAAACCATACCTAAAAATTCTGTGATTATCCCACACTTCATGTCTGCACATTATGACAAAGCCTACTGGGATGACCCTACTGAGTTTATACCGGAAAGATTCCTAACAGATGATGGCAAGCATATCAAGAACCATGAGGCATTTCATCCTTTCTCTGTTGGTAGGTAAAATTACAAATGATACAATTTCACCACAACATTTTGTGAAATAATCATAATTGGATTAAATGTGTATTTAACAAGTACTATTTGCATGTTTAAATTAGACCAAGGTTATATATTTATCCTCATTGTTAATTGCTATTTAGTTGTTTATGTATTATTTCTATGTTTTATGTTGTCTGTTTTTTCATCCTAGTCATTTTTGTTTACTTCTTTCAGACTTTTGACATTTGGATGCCCCATAGGTACATCTGCTTCTTCCAAGCATTGTAGAAAGTCATTATTTCTAGTTTGACATATTGTTATTTTTCTTATAAATTTCAATATATATTCAAAAATTTCCACAGACTGAAATGATAAAATTATGTTCAATGTAATGTAAATTTATTCTTTTATTCTATCATGTACCGGTATTAATTTTCTTCAAATTGTAATCATTTTCTGTGTGAACTTTAAGAGAGGTACATATAAAACCGACTTTTTCATTTTTATAAAGGGTCAAGAATGTGTATTGGAAAGTACATAGCAGAAATGGAGCTATTTCTATTTACAACAACCATCATACAACACTGTAGAATGCAAAATGCTGATCCTTGGAAGGAATTAGATATGGAAGGCATACAATCTGGAATCACACTCCTCCCCAAACCATACCAAGTCAGAATTAAAGACAGATCATGTTCTATAGGACTAGAGAGACAAATTTCTATATATTAAGGTGTTATAAGATGATGATAAGGGACAAATGAGACAAATTTCCATATACTATATAAGGCGTATGAAGATTTGGGATGTTTATGTATGACAATTGATTGATACAAGTCAGATCATGTTCCAGAAAAGAAAATTTTCATCTACTAAGGTGCTTTCGATCATGAATAAGTTAACATGTGACAGTCATAAGGTTGTGATGACTATTTGACAGAAAACACAGACAAATAATGACTTGAATCTCAAATTAAAGATTATATCATAGGAAATATCTCATCTCCAGGATTATGGAATGATAAAAATAGATTAATAGGAATAATTTTTTGAGAGACGTAATAATAAATTATTGTTATTAAAATAGCGATAACAATAAATGATACTTGAGTGTGAATTTCCAACTCAACTTTACAGTGACATCATCAAGGATATTACAACTTCTTATATAACAATGAATGAAAGAAAGACATATTGTTAAAAAGACATGCATATATACATGTATTGTATTAACTTAACGGCACAGGAAATGTAAGGCCATGTACAATTGACCTTGAAAAATATAAACAATTGATATTGTTTCTTCATATAATCTTAATTTAAATCATGTTTAGATAATAATGCAATAAATAACTATGAGAACTTTGTAAATATGTACTTCTTATTTATTAAATAAATAACAAAAATAAATCAAAATGTTGGTTGTGATGATGGTTCATATCAGTAGGGAATTTCATATCATTTTTAACAGCTAGTCACAATTCATTTCTGGCCAACACAAACTTTGACCATTAGGGCTGGTATTGCCAAATTGAAGCATTGGTCAATCTAATTCTTGAATGCCAATTTCTTGATTTTTGGTGTACAATTCATCCACTATCACTGCCCCCACTGTCTATATTATTGTCTGAATCACTGTCTTTATCCCAATCTTTCATGGATGCCCCCATCATAAAGTCATCTCGTAATATACTCCATTTCTTATTGTCCTCTTCGTCTGATACAGGTTCCTATACAAAGTTAAATATTCCTCAATTATTGATTTTCAACAAATTCAAAATTTATCTAAAAAATTAAAATAAAGTTTGCTTTGCAAAAGAAGTGTCTACCTTCCCAATTTTCCTAATAAGTTCAAAGGGCCATATCTCTCACCAAATTTTGAGGATAAAAAAAAATCCTGGTATAAATATGCACAATCATGTTGTGCTATTTACTTACAAAGTTGAGTGGAAAAATGATTACAGTAATATTTCAAAGGGCCATATTCCATAACTTGTACAAAATTTTGAAGATTAAAATTTTCTGAAATGCTGCATTCTACCTTATTTTCAGAGGACTTGAACTAACTAATTTTATGACAAACAGACTAAGGGAAAACAAATTCTTTTAGGTCTAGCTTTTACATTAGGTGCATGAATAGTAAGAATAGAAATATTGGGTTCATCCTCCCACTACAACTGTTAAAACTAGAATGGTAGTGTTCCATGGAAGATGTATGGTGCCTGCTTCTTAAAATATCTGGTAAACAGGAGGTAGATGAGTTACGGGCATAAAATTGCTTTACTCCATATAGTACTATAGGAGGAAGCTACATACTAAATATCAAGAGGTTGTGACATATAGTTGCTTGGAAAACTTAGATAGAAATTTTTGTGATGCCTCGGGACACTGGACGCAGGACAATGCAAGACGACGGATAGTGTCAAAGTGACTCCTATATGTTGCTCTGCAACACGTTGCAGGCGATATAATAATATTTTCAGAAAATTCTATGAGATTGTTAATCAAACTTGTGCTTTGTAAGCAAATGAAGAAGAACTTTGTTATACTTCTATAAACGATTTGTTTGAAAAACTTGCCTCTTTAATTTCCTTCTTGATTTTGACAGGTTCCATTGAGACATTAGCCACATTTTGTCCTTTCAGTATGTCAAGAAACTTCCCCTTAGTCATTTTTCCTAATGCTTTAGACTTTTTAGCCTCTGTGGGACCAGCATCATCTAATTGGTCTGATAACAATTTCTGCTGTTTCCTGACTGCATTAAATAACTGGACCACACCCCTTGAAGTAAAAAATATCAGGTATTTGAAGTTCTAACATATAATGGTCTATTGTTCTGAATTTTAATGATATTGAATATGATTCTGTGCAGATTATTGTTGGCTAAGGAATAAACTACAAATTCATGGACACATTTATTTGTGATTTTAACACATTTACTACATTGTACATGAATCTTTTTTTAATTTCTTATTTTTTGGAATTCACAAATTGTGTGATTTGCCTGTCCATCAAATAGCATGAAAATTAGTTGTCCTGTGATAAAGGTAGGATTTCATGTCTCCTTTACCCCAGCAATGTCAAGAAATCATTAGGCAGCTAGGAGGTCTAAAAATTTGACACAAGATTTACTCAACAAGACATTGGAGTACACACTAAAAAATCTGCAATAAAAACATATTTGTATACTAGTAGATATTATTGGAAATCACACAATGAAAATTGATATGAAGATAATTTTTTTTTCAATTTTTCAATTTTTACAATGATGACCTTGTATTGAATTAAAATTGATATAAAGACTAAAAAAGAAAAGAATAAGATCCTAAAGAGATGCTCAGTTTAAGACATACCACTACACAATCAGTTTTGCCTCTATTTTCTGGCTTTTTAATATGGTAACATTGATTAATAAATTCATAGGTTACATTTAAATAGTACTTGCTACATATATACCTTTGAGCAATTCTCTGTAATGCTCTTTCTTTTTCTCTTTCAAGGGGATCAGGTTTCACTCTACACATTTCTTCCCATAACTTTTTCTAAAAGAAATAATTGTACACTTCAATAAATTTCTTGACATGTTTTGTTAAAATGCTCAATGAAGAGGAGGGGGCGGATCGTAACCCTTGGCTAGCAAAGATGTTGTATACCAGACTAAAATAGTTTTTGCTTGGTACAAGCCCATATGAACATAACAATATAAGTTTTAATGGAGCAACAGTCTAAACATCAATGGTATAAATGCCTTTAATTACACAAAATATTGTAATTATATAAGCTTTACTGCTTTCAAGTAAAATAATTACATGTGTTATTATTATTATTATTATAATAGTGCTTGCACAAAAAAAACCCAAAACCCTTATGGTAAGACCTAAAAAAACCTTGTATGTAGGAATAATTGGGAATCAGGAAAGAAAGAAACATAACACTTTATTTAACCTCATGTAATTTAAACATGTTAAACAAACCTTCTCAATAGATGTTTTCTCTTCATGTATCCCCTCACTTTCCTCTTTCTGTTTCCTTTTCTTTTCTATTTCTTTGTCTGTGCTACCTTTGGCCAAGATAATTTGCTTGTGTGTGGGGACAGATTTGGCTAGGATTTTGGCCATGGCATCAGCCAAACCTGACTTTGTCCCTTCCGGCTGTTCATCACTGTCATCGTTACCTTCAATGTCATCTGTTGAAAGAAAATACATGTACATGATAATAATTAGCTAGTTTGAGATCTGTAGGTTTATGAATTACATATATACATAATATATGTGGGTTATAATTAATTTAAACAAAAAGCACACTGAATCTGTGTTAATGGTTAAGGAATTGGACGTGACCATAGGGTTGTAGGTTCGAATCCATAAAGAGATCCTGAAGGGATCGATAATGGTAGAGATGTAAATATTTTGTAATACTATATGAGCCGAATTTTCCTTCAATGTCCGGTTTAGCACGCTTGTTTTCCCAAACTTTCTATGTCTTCTAAACGTTTTTTTTCCCAAAAATTCTGTCCATTATTAAGAGTACATGTGACATACAAGAAACCCTAGCAATTAGTTTTATTTTCGAAAATTATACGGCCTGATAATGGTAGAAATGTCAATATTATAGTTGTACTATAAGCTGAATTTTCCTTCAACCAGTCTGCACCAAAAACTTTTTCAACAACTAGGCCGACAACAAGTTTTAAAGGGTTTTCCTTTAATGTCTATATAAAGTCTTGGCTATATTTCATTTCACTAGTCCGAACAAATTTTCACTAGTCTGGGGCATGGGACTAGAGGCTAACGGTGCAGACAGCTTCAACATCCTGTTTATCAAGCTTGTTTTCCCGAACTTTTGGCGTCTTTTAGATGCTTTTTTCTTTGATAATTTTAGACGTCATTAAACCAAACGTAACCCACAAGAAAAGCTAGATTGTTTTTCTTTTCCAACAAAAATGAATAAAATAAATTGTAACATCGGAGGCGTAACAGGTGTAACCTGCCTCATATTATGTTTGAAAAGTTCATGAGGAGAGTGCCCAATTATAAGTACCTTAGTAGGGGCATGCTCCTACTCCTAGCCTGAGATTGGAATCAAAGCAAAAGGTATGTGTAGAATTGTTACGGATTGTTATAGTGTTTTGCATTATAAGACATTGTTGACAAACCAATTTCACTGCTATCTTCGCCTGAAGCATCGTCAGACAATGATTGTTGTACATCCACGTGCACTTTGTTCATGTTTGTGTATATGGTAAACAAAAAATCAACAGTTTTAAACAAAACGAATTTACAATATACAAAATTTTGATATCAAATTATATGATCTCATTGTTCAATTTATACTTATGCAATATTTGTTTATCTAAATCATTACAATACAATATTTACATTGATTAAAAAGGAAAAAAACAAAATTAATAACACATTAAGGCAAGTTTCGTTTTTTATTTTAAAATACGGAAATCTATATTTTGTCTTTACCCAAGAAAAATCTCAAGGGACATAACTCATTATTTTTGACAGACCGAGGGCTACGGACCAACATAACAAAAACGGAAAATATGGATCATATTGATTGAGTAAAAATCTAATATATATGTTATTTTTTCCTTACAAAAATGACCACAATAAAAACACATAGCAACAAAACAGAAACAGATAAATACAGTAGAAGATATGCAGAGAAAGAGGAATTACTCAAGTTCCAACTCTGCTATGCTCGCCATTTGCAACACTTTAACAAACTTCAATTTAAATTTTACGCAAGGGTTACGTAAAAGTTTTTAAATCGAGATGACTACAGATGATGGCGTCACACAGATCAAGATGTTTGAACTTATACCTGCTACATGTACATGAGGGAGCGCGGTGGCCGAGTGGTTAAGGCACTGGACTTTAAATCACAGGTCGACACCTCTGTGGGTTCGAGCCCCATACGTGTCAAGGTTTCCAGGCACCTACCGTTGCTCGTCGGTTTCACCGATTTTCCAGCTTGGAATGTCGGGCTTTCCTTCCACACAAGCCTGGCGACCATGCAAGGGCCTCCTATTAGCCAGACGGTCGTTAATCTTGTCGTCGGTTAAAAAGCTCTTCAGAGCTTATGTTAATTGTTTGACTTGTGTACACATCACTTCACTGATGTGTACTCACCGACGTTAAATAAATCTTACCTTTACCTTATGTACATTTGTATACATGTATGTATATAGTAGGTAATACGTTAGAGACAGCTAATAAAAGGCAGGTTAAACCTGTGACACTCCCGGAGTTACAATTATTTTTATTTATTTTTGTTGTTGTTCGAAACTAAAAACAAACTAGCTTTCGTTATGGGTCACGTGTGCATTTAATGACGTCTAAAATTTTCAGAAAAAGCGTTTAAAAGACGCCCAAAGTTCCGGAAAACAAGCCTGCTAAACCAGATGTTGAAGGAAATTTCAGCTCATAGTACAACTAAAATATTGACATTTCTACCATTATTGCTCCTTTTGGGAGCGTATAAATAGACCATTCATAAATATCATAAGGCAGACTTGGCGAAATTCGTCAGCCCTAGGGAAATGTCCGGTGATTTTCATCATCGGTCCGACCAAAGTCAGTACTGTACCGGACCAGATGTCCGTCAGATTAATGGATCATAATGTATTTTATTGTTATTTTTCGTTGTTAAATTTTCTTCCAATCTTTTGATTTTGACTAAAACATGTAAAATATCACGATTTTACTTGTTATTTATTGACAGCCGGTTAATTTTACTTTATTTATCAACAAACAACATCGATGAATAGATGAAACTGTCAACAAAAATTTGTTGCACATGTGCAAATTATCGGAAATAGTGAAATCATGTGTTGAAATCAGAAAAAAAAAAGAATGATTTCCTGAATTTGACGAAAATATCAAAGTTCAAAAAGATTTTGGTCCGATGGTGTTTTGGTAGGACCGGCAAGTAATATTACAGCATCGGACCAAAAGTCCGGCCTTTTCCAAAACTATTTGGCCAAGTCTGATAAGACTATGGAATTGATCAAAAACTGTGATGAATCCGTGTATACATTCAAATCAATAGATCTGTAATGAATAACCTTGCAACGCTTCATACATTGTGTTAGCAGAATAAGTTGTAATTGTACTTCACACAGAAAAGTAACACTACCCAAACGAAAGCTCTTCTTTTTTGAGGAGCCTAGGATGGTGTAGTGGTTACAACCTTTGTTCTGTTAGCTAGGTGTGTATGCTGTAGATGTCCCAAATGTTGTGAGTTAGATCCTCACTGAAGGCACTCAAAAAATTAAAATCTGTTTTTCAGATGATTTTCAGGGTTAAAATTACAGTAACATTGTTTGATTATATACTAGACATTCATATATGGTAGGTAATATATACAAGTTATCACTTGGGTGACCCTGGTTTGATCCTCTGCCACAGTGGTGTGGATATGCTCTCCGGTTACATTTGGCACCCAACTAAATAACCCAAGGGCTTAAGAAAGCTAGTTGTGAGTCACTCATTGAAATACATGTAGGAAGACTCTTGAGGAGGGGGAAGTGTAATGAGATATTTTAAATACCTGCGTTCTAGTAGGTAATATAAACCCACAAGTTATCAACTTGTCTCGAAATTTAAATCTTTTGGTCACTGACATGACCCTAGTCTAAATAATTATGTCGTCTTGGAAGGATATTTTATTTTTTTCTGGTGCGCTTTCCTGCGACGTACATGTATCTGGGGATCTAAAAAAGTCCAAATGACAAAACCCCCAGAAAGACGTCATGATTATCTGGACTAACATGACCCCAGTTCGATCATCCTTAGTGGTTGTGGTGTGGATCATGCTCTCCAGTTACAAGTAAAATAAAAATGTTCCATTATTTTCCATAGACAGTGAGTGTCAAATTAATGTGAAAAAAGCATTGCCAATAAAATCGAAGACTTTTAGATGAGAAAAAAGGCCATCCAATGGGATAAGATTTAATTTGGACCGCTGAGATGATGTTATAGTGTTTCCACTTTCTTACATGTAGCTCACCTGGACCAAAGGTCCATGTGAGCTATTGCCATCACTTGGTGTCCGTCGTCGTCCTCGTCGTTAACTTTTCTTTGAAAATCTTCTCCGAAAAGACTGAAGGGATTGCTTTGAAACTTTGCACACTTCATCTATGGAATGTCCTCTACCAGGTGACCTCCGTCCAAACAACATGGCCGCCGTTACTAGGGGGTCAGACTACTGTTTTTGGCTTGTAAATCAAAAAGTATAAGAGATAGATGAAATCTGATGCCACGCTACTGCTTCAGCAACAAAAGCTCTACAACAGCCTTAATTGAGTTGAAGTTGTCAGATGACCCCATATAGGAGTTACGGCCCCTTAAAGGTGAAAAATAGCATTTTTTCATGTTTTTGGATTATAGAATGAAAAGTATTACAGATATAGAAAAGTTGTTGCTTGCTTAAATGTTTAGCTCATTTAGCTCTACAAAAATCTCCATAGGGTCGAAGATTGGCCTATGGAATGAAAACTATAGCAGATAGAGAAAAGCTTTTGCTTGTTTAAATGTTCAGCTCATTTAGCTCTACAAAAGTCTCCATAGGGTCGAAGTTGTCAGATGTCCCCTTATAGGGGTTACAGCCCCTAAAATAACATTCTTTCATGTTTTTGGCCTAAAGAATGAAAACTATAGCAGATAGAGAGAAGCTGTTGCTTGCTTAAATGTTCAGTTCATTTAGCTTTACAAAAGTTTTCATAGAGTCAAAGTTGTCAGATGACTCCTTACAGGGGTAATGGCCCTTAAAATAACGATTTTTCATGATTTCAGCTTATGGCTACAGAAAGAAAACTATAGTAGATAGAGAAAAGCTGTTACTTGCTTAAATGTTCAGCTCATTTAGCTCTAGAAAAGTCTTTATAGGGTCGATATCAAGACCAGGTGAGCGATTCAGGCTCCTGGGAGCCTCTTGTTTTAGAATGAGTGACAGAACAATTTTTGGTCCATCATTTTTTGTGTCTCATGCAATTTGGTTGACTTTCTACATCCATGTATATACAATGTTACATTTAGGTTATTAAGGTTACATTAAAGTCAAAATCTAGGATAGAAAATAATGAGATGTGGAATAAGTGTACGCAACACAGCCCAAAATTAAGCAGAAATTTAGAAAAACCACAATGGATAACTGCCAGCAGCCTTCAACGAGACCATTGGGCACTGCTCGCGGTTCTGCAATGGGCCCATGGTCTAAATAAAATGCATATAATTCAAATCCAGTCCTGAAATAGTCACATATAGACCCCCTTCTTAAACAAGGAACAGAAAACATCAAAAAGACAAGTACAAACGAAAGCTTTGTCAAAGATTCCTGGCTTAGGACAGGCACATTTAATATGTGGCAGGGTTAAACAAGTTTTTTGGGCCCAACCTTCCCTCTTTCAATATTCCTAGACAAAGCACAAAAACTAAACACACAATAAAAATCAAATCAATCATAGTCCAATTCCACTAGAGAGAACCTAAGACAAAAAACAACAAGAACAAACAAAAGGACTGTAAGGGAACTCTCTATAGAACACTCGCTGTTACTGACAGCTAGCTGAGAATTGTCAATCGACTGATGTAAAAAAAATCAAACACATCGATTTTAAATCCGACACAACACTTCAAACAATAATGATTTAGTGAAGTGTACACATACATGTATATCAATAAACAAATGCTAATGTTTTCTTTATCATGTTTATGATATCAAATTAGACAAATATTCAAATAAAACTTGGCGATATCATAAATTCCATGTATATTTTATCACACTTTTTTTATTTTTACTTTTAGTCTTTAGGAATAATTATTGAAATAAAGATTGAAATATATCTCATGTGAAAATTTATGCTAATGGATCAATATTCATCATATTAAGATGCTCCCATTTTCCAATTTTTAATTCCATTTATAAACAAAGAAATATTCGAAATTGAAGTCAGGTTGTGTGTGATTTTTACTGGCCAGTATGTCTTTATTTATGAACAATATAAAAATAATAAAACCTAGGAGCACCTTGGAATAATCAATATTAACACATAAGCATTACATTGGGCACAAATGAAAGCTGTGAAATTCTTTTAGAAGGTGAAATTTGAAGAAGCAAACTAGTTTAACCCCACCACATTTCATACACATACATGTATGCGCCTGTCCTTAGCCAGGAATCTTTGTCAATTTCAATGCTTTTGTTTGTCCCTGTCATCATGGTAATCTTTTTGTTTAACGTTCTATGTCCAGAAATGGGTCTTTTTTTCGTTGATTATTTTGGGATTGGTTTTGAATCTTATGTATTATACTTTTAGTCTTATGCCATTGCAAGACAAGCCCTTGTAAATTTGTGACATAAGTAGATAGTGATTGATGAAGGTTAATCCAGAAAAGCACTTCACACGCAGTGAAATTTTGCTGTTGTACATTTATCAAAACCATTTCAATATGTGGATCGTGTTTTTCTGGCACATATTCCATATTCTTTTGTTTTTAATATGAGATGTAAAAGTGGTTGTTTATAATGTTCAAACATTTATATTTATAGGTCAAAATAATGAATAATCATCAAAGACTGAAGTGAGACAGATTATGTCCTCAAGATTCATTCATCATTTCAAGAACAAGAAAAGAAAGAATCCCAAGAAACATAATGACACTACAGCTAGCAGTGAACAAAATACCAGATCTATTAATACAAAGCCAGATACCACAATAGAAAAGAAAACAAAAAATACCACAAAAGAAAAGAAAACAAAAAATAAAAGGAGTAAGAGCTTACAAAAAACCTCAAAAGAAAAACATAAAAAGGCTGAAACAATTGAAGAGAAGGAAGCGGATTACTGTAAAACAACCAAATCAAAAAAGAAAAACAAACAACAAAAAATCCAAAAGGAAGAACACATAAAAAGTAGCTTGAAAAAGCTTAAAGCTAAAGAAAAGCTTACATGCAACAAAAAGGATGAAAGGAAAACAAAGAAGAAGAACAAATTGCAAAAGAAGAAGATAAAAGATATGGCATCTAGTTGTAGCGGTTCTGGTATTGATGCTTATCAGAACAATAGCGATGTTCCTTATTTTTCGAACCATCCAATCTTTCGAAATAGTGCTCAACCTAAGCATGCCAAAGGTCAGAAAAAGCCTCACAAAAAGAGCTCTACACATCTACCGATGGAAGAAGATGGTGAAGCTGATGCAACAACTGTCTTAGATATCCTTTTCTAAATCAAGTGATGGAATAGAAAAAATAGTTTGCTTGATGGCCAAAGCAAAGCTATAAAAAAATATTATTTTTGATAATACATATACTGAGCTATTCATTACTTTATACAGTGTAAGAAGCAAAGAGGTACCAATGGGGCATTCGAGTGTCAAAAGTCTGAAAGGGCAACAACAAAACTGGTAAACATGAATGACAACAGCATGAAGAAACACAAAAAAATAAAAACAAAAATCTAACCAAACAGAAATCAACATTGAACAAGCGAACTCAAGTCATAATGAGAGTGAACTCAGGTGCTCCAGAGAGTAAGCAGTTATTTTAGAAAGACAAATGGTCACATTTTGATTTTATCTGAATGGTCCTGTGCATTTTAATTATATTTGAATTAAATTGTATTTAGGTTTCATGTAAAATTAGTTTAATTGTACATTTGAATAAGTAGTTAAAGTACATGTAAATGAATAATACATTATATTACTTGTTCAACACCTACAAACAATACAATTGCATACACGTCTCAATACCTGAGAAAGATATTTGTCTGACATCATGCAATCTTTAGAACTTTAATATAAATATAAATATCTGTAAAAATATACAACTGAGCTTAGGAAAAAAGGGGGCATAATTCAACTAAATGACAGAATAGAAAAAACAAAGTTTCCTTAACTCAGGTTTACAGCTTCCAGGATTTTACTATGACAGAGAAAAGAAGACATATTTCAAAATTTTACCCAATAATAGCTGCATAGGAAATGCTGTCACACAAGCTTCCATCAAAGTGAAAGAAAAAGAAATCAGGAGAAAAACAGACCTATCAAGGATGTCTCAGTCTTGTTCCAAAGATGACGGTAGCAAGTTGAATTCATTGTACAGAAATTGTCTCCCTTGTTTGTCATGCCACATGCAGCAAGGATTAATTTCACCAACTCAAAGGAACCACTGTGTTGACAGACTTCGAATCAAAAACATTCAGATTAAACCACAAACTATGTTGGAGGTAGATAATCGAGAACGATTTGAATGTTTTGAACATGTGTCTCAACTCGAAATGGTAGGAAATAAACGTATTATAGGTTTATTAACTTTAAAAAGTACTATGGCTCAGAAAATATTATGGATGGATTTATCTGAAAAACCTAGATCTAGTCTAAGGGACAGACTGTCTTTATCTCTAGACCCATTTGATAGTGACGGGTATTATCAATCTGCTGTTAAGATTTCTAGCATGTGCCCTATAGACTCGGAAAGTGTCCTGTATACAGGCATGGTTTACACAGGAACTCCTGAGAGTCTGGTTTTCATCAAAGGTATTGGTGAGGGCACCAGTAGATATGAGGTGTACTCTATTGGTCAAAAAGCTACCTGGACATGTGCATGGAATCCACATGCTAACCAGTTTAGTGTTGGAAGTGAAAAGTGTGGTTTATTGCTAGATGTTCAAACAAGGAGATTATGGGAAATCAATACTTATAACAGTGATGTATTGTGCCAAGTCTTTTCCAAGCAGGTAAATTTATATGCTAAAAATATATATTGAATGTCTTATTTATGTTTTTTTTAGCCTTTAAAAATTGTGTTCAAAATATATATTGTTCCATATACCTAGAAAGGGCATTTACATGAAAAACATGCTTGATGTATATGAGTGTTTTTTTCTACAGTATTGAAACTTCAAAGATTCTCCAGTTCTGAGATTATTTATATTTTAATGACCCTGAAAAATGGCAAATGTCGTGCAGTTGGTAACAGACAGACAGGGAAATAATTTTTGTACCAGTTTTATAATCAATTACTTGATACTGGGTATGCAACTATTACATGGGATCATATACTGTTGGATACAATTTCAGGTCAGTCTATCACCTACTTCCTTTTTCAGCAATCAAGCCATTTTTGAGTTTCCATCCATTTATTTATCCATTTTTGAGTTTCTACATGATAATTATAATTAAGAATACCTGTATAAATTTCAACATCATAACAACTTTTGTCTTTTTCAGAATGGTAACTGTTTGTACAGTGGAACAAGAAAAAACAAAGTCTTTACACATGATCTACGTAGTATCTCAACGTATTGTGTATATAACCTGAACATGTCCTCACATGTCTGTGGTCTACAACTGCTGAACAATGATATACATCTACTGGCTAGTGATATCAAGGGCAAGGTAAATATGGTGGTCCATATGTGGAATAAGTGTATATGAAATAAGTTACATAAATCAGCAGCATTTAAAAAATCTTCAAAGGACAATTGCATACAGCCTTTAATGTGACAGTGGTCAATGCTCATATTATTGAAAGACTTTTTTCTTGACAGTGAACAACTAACACAAAGACAACAACCACAAACATATGATCACTTTGACAGATTCCTATTAACTTGAAGTTGTTATGTAAAGAATATAAATTTATATAAATAGGAAAGCATGTAATAAGTTAACTCAATTGTTTGAAAATATAAATAACCTTTTTAATTATCTTTTCCTTTTATATAATATACCCTTAAAAAACATTCCAACCCAGTTGCTTGAAACTTTGCTGTTAAAATCAAACTTTTTGTTTTTTACCAGGTCAGTCTATGGGACTTGAGAACCAGGAAGATAGTTACAGAATACCATGGACTCAATAATGAATACTTCAAACTACCTATCCATGTTGATGAATCAGAGGAGGTCGTGTATGGAGGTAATGAAATGGTCATATTATATTTGTAATGTCAGAAGATAGTCTAATTTGTTGAAAAGTTTACGTATAACCTTTCATCTCAATCAATCACACATTTCAGTTTTTGTCAAAATTACATGCAATAATATTTTATAACAAGTGTGGCCACTAAAAGTATGTCTCCCCTGCCGGCACCATCACTAAAATCAACTACCTAAGCTATCATTTCTTGACAAAAACACAAAAAGTGTCATTATACCCAATATCAGATGCCTAGCTATTATACTTTTCTAGCAATTCATCCACTGGAAAGTAATACCTAAAAACTATAAATTGACATTACATTATACATTTTAGATGATATTTTGATGTAATGTATTATGCTGCAGAAGAAAAAATATTATTACAAGTATAAATTCACCCTTGCTTGTTTAAACTTTTTAACATGTTTTTAATTGGATGTAAAAATGATAAGGTATGTTTGGTTGTCATACCAGTTTGAAATGAGAAAAGAAGTATCAAAGGGGTATTCAAATCTATATTTAGAAATCCCCCCCCCAAAAAAACCCCCAAAATTTCTGTAGACACTAAAGACAGCAACACAATTGAGATAATCAAGTTTTAATGAGAATGAACTCAGGTGCTTCTGAATGGTAAACAGTTCCTGCTTGTTGCATTGCTGATAAATAGTTAAGGGTGCGTCTAATTTGATAGAGGAAGACATTACAAAAGTGGCATTCATAGAAAGACCTTATCTTTTACTAAAATTTTAGCACCAACTGTAAACTTCAATCATCAGTAAAATCATTTAAATTTCAGTTGATCAGGATGGTTATACTAGACTGTGGTATCTTCAAACCGGTGAATTGTTAAAGACAATCCCTCCACCCAAGGCATCAGGCTATGATTTCTTCCCATCAATTCTCTATTCTAAGAACTGGATAGATGTATCTGGTAATGCAGGATTATTGATGGGACTGGGAAACAAGATCTATGTGTATTCTGATTATTGTGATGATGGGGACTGATAAAACTGATGGGGTTGGAAAACAAAATCAACATGTATTCTGATTTTTTCGTGCTGATGCTGCAGACTGACATTTTAGGTTTTAGGGCTATTCCAAAAATAAATGTATAGGAGGAATTGATGTCTCTATATATGTTTTACCTTTTATACAATATTATTGATTTTCTCCTTTTTGACTATGTTAACGAATTTATTTTAATGATCAGTTTAATTTTGCTAAATTCATGAGGACTAAAAAATTTACCAAAATGTTTCATGCCAAATGAATTCATTTTCTTTAGCTAAAAAATTTGTACTACTGAAGATTAAATAAAATAAATACTCTAATTTTCAACACAAAAACTCCAAAATTAAGTAGGCACAAAAAGGTGGTTCACAGCATGACCCTAAATGAAAATATGGACCACCCATTAAAGTGCATTCCTGCCTCCCCTCTTACATTTATTTCTGGAATAGCCCTTAAAAAAGAAGATTTTTTATCTCTAGAAAAACAGATTCTAAGTATAATTGTGATTTTTGTGACACTTGAAAGACTACATTGTGGGTTAGGTTTTAATATCAGGGGGAAATTCATGTCTCTATGATACACATGTTATTTATTTCAAAACCTTTTGTTTATTAATTTTTATCTTTATTATCATGAGAGGAAAAAGTATTTTCTTTATATTAAAATAATTGTCTCAATTGGTTTGTATCTTGGCTATAAATTTCATAATTATGTCACCTGGAACTTGTTGCAAAGCTACACATAGGTGTCATTTAAGTCATCTTGCAGTGTCATGCACCATCACAGATTTCTAAGCAACAGCATATAAACCATAAACTCTTGATTTTTCACATGAAGCTTTGTCCTATAGTAATGAATGGTCAAAAGTGATTGTATAAATGGAAATCCACATTTCTAGTTGGTATAATTATATGTTGAAGATATGGTGTGAAGATTCATCATTCATAACACAAATTTTACTTGTAAATTTCTGAACAAAATTCACAGCTATTACTCACATCGTATTACCTGCTACATCAAAACCCCATGGATAGGTAAATTAAGTCTCCCCCAACTCCTCTGAAACTACTGAACCGAATTCAATTAAACTTGGTATATAGGAAGGACATCATATGTAGTTGTGCATATTACCAGGAAATTTTGATCCTCAAATTTTTGTTGGAGTTATGGCCATTTGAACTTAGAAATTTGCTGAAAATCCTCATTTATCATCTTGTCAGCGCATTTCCTCTGAAACTACTGAACCGAATTTAATGAAACTTGGTAGATAGGAAGTTAACCATATGTAGTTGTGCATATCACCAGGAAATTTTGATCCTCAAATTTTTGTGGGAGTTATGGCCATTTGAACTTAGAAATTTGCTGAAAATCCTCATTTATCATCTTGTCAGCCCAACTCCTCTTAAACTACTGAACCGAATTCAATGAAACTTGTTATGTAGGAAGGACATCATATGTAGTTGTGCATGTTATCAGGAAATTTTGATCCTCAAATTAATGTGGGAGTTATGGCCCTTTGAAATTTGCTGAAAATCCTCAATTATCATCTTGTCAGCGCAACTCCTCTTAAACAACTGAACCAAATTTAAAGAAACTTGGTATATAGGAAGGACACCATATGTAGTTGTGCATGTTACCAGGAAAATTTGATCGTCAAATGTTTGTGGGAGTAAGGGCCTTTTGAACTTAGAACTTTTTGGGGAAACGGGGGGGGACAACGTTTTTGTAGGCAAAAACAAACTATAATTCTCATCTGTTCTCATTTAAATAAAAAAAAAATGATACATTGGAACCAACTTGATTAAACAACAGTGTTGATGTATCATTTTCTTATGTTATTTAATTGAGAATCGATGGGTTTTGTCCATATGTTTTTGGTTTTGATGTATCATGTAATATGGTGTGATCTTCATTCTTAAAATATTAGATAAAACAAGAATGGAATTTTTGAAAGTAAATAAGCGACAGATCTGGAAATGCATTCCACCATTTAAGATCCTACCTAGCTGCATACCAAAAATCTAAAGCCTACAAATAATAGTAGCTGAGAAATCTGTTACGAAATTTTTTTCATTTTTGACCCTAAAAATTTTTAAGTCGGCTCATTAAACAGGAAGTATGTAAGTGACAGACCTGAAAATGCATCCCACCATACGAGACCCTTATCTGAAGCTGCATACTAAATATTAAAAGCTTAAGATTAATAGTAGCTCAAAAATCTGTTACGAAACAAAGTGTGATGGAGGGACACCTGGCATATCGATGTCCCCACTATGGTTGGGGCAGGGGACAAAAATTTCAAACAATTATAATAAAGGTTATCAATGCAGATGTTTAAATTGATATTGTTTTATAAGTAGTGTAAATGATATACACTAATTTCATTACATGTATTATCTATGAAAACACAATTTTCAAGACTTGGTAGAGATGAAGTAGGTAAAACAGGTTTCATAGATCTTTCCACTTGAGTTTTTCATCGTTATTTCAATGCTTATTTTTGTTAATGCTTTAACATTAATGCATTCCACCAACAGAAGTAATATGCATTCATATGTTTTTTAGATTCCTCTACACAAGTTATCTTGCAGTTTTCATCCTCTTTTTCATGTTGCCTAAATATTTTTGCTCAAATATTCTTGAATTCCATCAAAATTGAAGAAGAAAAAAATTACTGATTATACATGTATGCACAACATATGGTGTACCTACTTAGTACATACAGATTTTCATGTAAATCAGTTGAGTATTCATGCCCCTTACTTTGAAAAGCTGGTATACTGGTTTAGCACTGTCCATCCTTCCAACTACATATACCTTTGTAACAGTTTTCTCTTTAAGTATTTACATAAACCATTCAAAATTTTATGTGTGACTTAATTCATTATTAGGTACTTTATTTCAGGTCTGAAACATATTTATTTCCTGTCAATCTACATGTATATCATTTTCTACATTTAATGGTAAATGGTTGAAACATGTTACAGCCACTTGAAATTTATTTAATAAGTAACTTCAGTTGTATGCATTTCACCTTGCTGTTAACCAACCCACCATTTCTTTTGGAATACCTGTTCCAAGTCGGGCCTATTGTGATCTATCAATATCTCTTTGCCTTGTTTAGTCTTTTCTTCTTGGATATATGAGATTAATCATCCCAGTTTCTTTTATTTACTACACTTAGTGGTCAATGTTAAAAGATGTGTAAGTTTCTCAGAAAACATATTACAGCCACTTTAATTTATTGATATACATGTTTTCAGTGTGAAGTCCTTCACCACAAACACTAATTTTAGGTCCATTGCATATCCACTTCCTATTTATCTACTTATCACCTTCACATGTTCCATGTAAGTCAACATGACCTTAATCAGTAACAGTTGTTCATTACTATCCAAGATATACCAGTTTACCAAAAATCATTCCCCTATCACTTGCAGTTGCTGACTTGCTGAGATAAGGATCTTAACCAAAACTTTAACCTGAGTCATTCATGCGAAAAATGTAGGTCATGGGGACAATTTTTGTATGTATTCTGGTTACTATCAAAGATGTACCCACTGACCCAATATCATATGTCTACCACTTACAGTTGCTGAGATATAGACCTAAAAAAAACTTTAACCAGAGTCATTCATAAGGAAAAAAGGAAAATGAATTTTGGTATGTATTCTGGTTACTATCTAAGATGCACCCACTGACCCAAAATCATCTCTCTATCACTTGCAGTTGCTGAAATATGGACCTTTATCAAAACTTTAACCTGAGTCATTCATGTGGAAAATGTAGGTCAAGGTAAAATAATTTTAGTACAGATGCTGGTTACTAACCAGGATGTATCCACTGACCCAATATCACCTCTCTATCACTTGCAGTTGCTGAGATATGGACCTAAACCAGAACTTTAACCTGAGTCATTCATGCATAAAATGTAGGTCAAGGTGACCTAATTTTGGTACTAATTGATACTAAAGATACCCCCAATAGGCAAGTGGATGCCCAACTGATCTGGAAAGGGGAGGCACTTTACAACTCATTGTACTAAAGCTGTGTACCAAATTTAAAATCGATCCCTTCAGCAGAAGATGAGAAATCTGTTACCTAAAATGGTCTATATTTGATCCTTAAAGAGGTCTAAGTTTGCTCGAAAAACAGGAAGTAGATGCGTGTCACTGACCTGGAAAGTGGAGACAAGATACAACTCATTATGCTTAAACTGTGTACCAAATTTGAAATCAATTCCTTCAGTAGAAGCCAAGAAATTTGTTACGAAAGTTTGTAACGGACAGAAGAACAAACAATGTGATTGCAATATAGTTCCCTCTCTAACATACACCTTTTCAACCTTGAAACCTATGTATCAAATCTCCAGACAAAAATGTTTTACTCAAAACAAACCCTGTTTTTCTTCACAGATGTATAGTACAAGCTATTGTATAAGTGTACAAAGCTTTATGATAATGTAACAATAGGTTTGACCCATTCAGACAATTTAACTTAAAGAAAAAGAAAAGCTGGTGTATGACAGATGCCCAAACAGAAATTTATGTTTCCTCCTGAGAAGCTAGTCAGAATAATATAGAAACTTTGTTTCTTTTCTTTATAAAACATCATAAAAACTTTTACATGTATATAAATTATATAATTTACAAATAAATTAGAATATATCAAAGATATATAAAACATAGTGTACATTGTTAACTATCAACACAAATGTTATCACAGAATTGTTTCCTATTGTCATGTGAACAAAGCCATTAACTTCACTGCCAAATAGAACTGTTGTTCAAGAACATTCACAGCTTTACTACTGAACTGCATCACATTTCTATCCTAGGAGGTAATTGTCATAACCAAATCATTCCTACTTCATCTCAGAGAACTGTATCACCATTGTATCCTGGGAGGTCACTGTCTTCTGAATCATCATCAAACAGGAACTGTAATAGAACAATCATTTGAACATAAATAAAATGTAACCCTTTGGAAATGAATACAATTGCTAAAACATATTTCTGACAACTGTTACAAGTTAATATTTGAAAATGCTTCCTAACAAGGTTTGAAAATAGAGGAATAAAGTATGAAATTTCTGGAAATCACTACATTTTTGTACATGCATGAAAATGCAGTCTATTTGTCCTACCAAAATTCAATTGCCTGGTCAATAAATATTTAAATAATTCTTATGTACAGTTTCTGAGGAAAGTTTGATGTAAATTTTCACATTATCTCAATCACAAACAGGAAGTAGGTTTCCACCAGGTCTAATATAAACTTACTAAGCCACTTTGAGGATACTCTTCCCAATATGATCTGTCATCTTCATCATTAAACAAATCTGATAATCTCCCTTTAGCAGACTGGTTTTCTAAATATGTAGACCTACTTCTACTGGACCTATCCTCATGGTATCCACTTTCATAGCTCATGTTACTTATACCTTCCTTGTGTTTACTGTATAGACTGTTACTTGATTTAGTGTGGAAGGGTTGTCCAGATGATCCCTAAAATTAAACAAAGCAAAAAAGTATAAAGAAATTGGTGGTTTTGTTGAATACAGAATACATTTTTTAAAATTAAAACTTCTTTGTTTGTGAGAGCAGGTAAAACCAATTTATAACTGCATTTAAACAAAAGCCAAAAGACACAAGCTCCCCTTTCCATACCTCCAATAAAATTGTACCTTCTCATGAATAAAACCGAAATAACACCCTACATTTCTAATCCCTAAAACCATGTAGTGTCTGTACACGTCATACATTTACACTTACAGTTTCTGAGCTGTATCCATCACTATTACTATACACAGGAGGGTATTTGGACAGTTCTAGTGGTGACCTCTCCCTGATGTATGGTCTGGCAGCTCCAGTCTGTCTTATACAGCATGCCAACAATGTAAACAACAACAGTGCCCCAATTAATGACACAAGCACTATAAACCATACTTCTTTGTAGAATGTGATGGGGTCAGAAGTTGTTTTGTTCACAACTGTTGTCAAGACTGAAATGTAAAAAAACATTTTGTTTTAAAGTATGCAAATGTTTGTGATGGCTAGTTTTTTGTATTTATTTTTTTTTGTTAAAGAATGGTTTCAGTTGCTAGCAAACTGATTAAATAAGGTTCAAGATACAAAACATATCTAGTCCCTGCTTGAGGTGACCCTGACCTTTGACCTATAGACATCAAAATATGTAGTCATCTTCCCACACTCATAAGCAATAATATGAGAGAGTTTCAGTAAATTCTAACAAGGCTTTAAAAAGTCAGCTGTCAAATCCAATTTCTGATTAGAAGATGGATAGAAACCCTGCTTTCTTGAAAGGTTAGACACAATAATACCTACAATATATAATAATTGCAATACTGTACCTGGTGAATTGGGTTTGTTTTCTATAACTGGTGATGCTACTGTTCCATAGTCTGTTTCTAGTGCGATCTGAAAATCTGTCTCTGAAAAAAAATATAATAAGTTTTCAAAGAATGGCAACATATGACAATTCCATTACTAGCCTTTTTATTGATAATAACATTTTGAAAAAATCAAGGCAAATAAAATATATCACTGATGTTTGATTCCGGCCTAAACCACTCTACAGTAATATTTGGTATCTGTAAAGGTAACCTAAATGGTTAAACCTGTAATATTTTTAAGGATTTATATAAGTCTGTAACTTGGAACAAATCAAGGCAAAATGCCATACTCTATAGTTAAAGTCTGAACTTAAAGATCTTTAAATTAAGGCAACATGCCATACTCTATGGTTAAAAATCATTGAATCTGAAATTCAATGTAATATCAAAATCATATTTTCAAGAGTTGTAAGAAAATTATTTATTTGATTTCTTTTTGTTTTGTAAAATCATAGCTTACTTTTATCCAGTGGCAAATCTTTGAATGTATAAACTGTTCTGAATCCTCGGAATACTTCACGGCTATCAGCAACCAATACATATTCTAGTAGTCTACCATTAAGGGTAAAGCTAACTGACCAGTCTATGACAAGATCGGCCTCTGTTCTGTTAAATCTGGGATAATTATCATATGTAGGGGCTGAAAATATAACATTAGAATACCATTTCATTTAATGCTTAAATGTTGTGCAAATATTGAAATTTTTACACTGTTTTTTTTTCTCACAACAACAGTTCTATCAAAACTGACTACATTTTACTTACATGATATATCAGATTAGAAAGTAACCTGTTTTTTTATACAATATTTTTTTTCTTTGATTTTACTTTATAACAGAAGGAAGTGTGAATAGAAAAACAAACATTTTAGATGTTACTTATTTAAGCAAAAACCTTTTACAAACAATTCTTTTTATATCAAGGAGAAAAGGGTTTGTAGTATATGATTCCACCCATGTAAAACTTACAAATCTCAACCTTTCAAAATGGCAGACATATTTGTTCATAAATAGGGAAAAAGAGATATTTTGGAATGGTTTTTAGCTGTGGAAAAAAGTCCATTGTTTACCTGAAGATTTAGTTTCTGCCCTGACCCACTGGATATTTTCAGCAAACCCTGCAGTATTTTCTACCTCCACTTTAAAGTCATAGGCTGTGTATGGTAACAGCCCTGTCACAGTCTTCTGTATGGCTATACCATCAAACACAGTTACAACCTCACCCATGGAACAAGGCTGGCTCATCAAGGGCTGGGGTAGCTTTGGACAAGTTGTTCTTTGGTGTAGTATGAACCTGAATTGGAGAGTAAAGATATAAGTTAATTTTAGTTCAAGTTTTTAAAATGTAATATTTCATATATTTAAGGGGGTACAGAACACCTAAGGGAAATTACTCTTAAATATCTTTTGAACGTTTTAGTCAGGCAATTTTATACAAAGAAATCAAGCTTCTCAATGATCAAAATATGAAATGTTGAAACTCCATTTATATTCAATGAAATTTTTCCCATGAAACCTATGATTAAATTTTCTTCAGATTTTGCAATTAAATTTATATGACTAAAGTACATATTTTTGCAAATTTTCAGGAAAATTAAACGACACAATTTTATTTTGGCCTAAGTGTTGGGTACCCCCTTAAGTAAAAATATAGTCTTTTTTAATATGCATTATAGGACAAAGCGCATTACCTATATCGCATACCCTATATCGCACCCCTATATCGCACCCCTTACCCTATATTGCATACCCTATATCGCACCCTACAAAAAATCAATATTTTATTTTATATGATATAATGAACATTACATGGCAAAATCTGCATCACATGCTGTATTAACCCTCGACCTATATCATACCTCGGGCCGTTAGCCCTTGGTATGATATAGGTGTCTCGGGTAAATACAGCATATGATACAGATTTTGCCATGTATTATTCAGTATATTAAGCCTGTGACATGTAACTTTTAATTTCTTATTGTTTGGATGTTTTAGCATGGTTAATCACCTATTATAAAGTTATTACTCTAAATAACAAAATTTGACATGGTGATATTTTCACCTTTTGCACATAATTTCATATATCCCTTCTCCTTACTATCCAGACACAATGCCACTTGTATAATACTTCCACTTTCAATATATTTTTTAAAAGCTTGTGAAAGTTCACTTACCTCTTAATATTTCCATTGGGCTCTGTAGGGTAGGTCCAGCTAAGCTGTACACTTGTGGCCTGTGCACTGTCAACTATAACAGGGGCCATCCTTGTAGGTATAGTGCTGCTAGTCTGTACCTTTAGACCCTCACTGACTGTACATCCTCCAGCTGTACACGCCTCTGCTTTCAGACTGTACACAGTGTTAGGTTTTAATGGGACGGTTGTTCCTATGGTGTGTTGAAGTCCTACACTGCTACTCATCTGTTATATAATAAATTTATTTTGGAATTACTTGGGGAGTAAATTTCACATCTAAGAAAGTCATTTTGAATAAACCTTCAAATAGAGGTATAAAAGGAGTCTTTAAACTTAAAAAAATGTATATCTATAAAGTGAATACTTTATCATCAATTCTTGTGTGAAATGTTTGTACAAAAAATAATACTGTTTGTGAACACAAAGACAAAAAAAAAGTTTGTTATCACTTACTTGAAAATAAACGTAGCAATGGAATTCTTATTCTTGATAAAGATAACCTTTCCGTAAATTACTAACTATTGAGCTTTTTCAAACTTACCAATGTGTTATTGACATAAACATTGTATTTCCTGATAATTCCATTAGGTATTGTGGGTTCAGTGAGCTGGACGGTAATTGTTCTTGCAGTTTTCTCCTGAAATTAGTGGAAAATGAATTTCTACAAATGTCATGCAAGTCCTCACAGAAAAACTTGTTCTTGGCTACTTTAAGATGCTCCATAATACATGCATGAATTACAATATTTTGAACTGAACAAAGGATATTTGAGGATACAGTGAAATGATAAATAGAAACATGACAATAATTCATTGTGTTGTTACCTACAGCCACTAAAATCATTTCATTTAAATCAAAAATACAAAGCAGCTATTTAAAGGCTCATCTTCATCTTTGTTGTAAGTTTTTACTATCTGAATATATAAGTTAAACAAAATATGCAACACCAAAAAAAACAACATGTAAAACATACCACAATAGTAGGAGGTAACATGAACTTGGGAGCAGCCTCTTTGGTTAATACAGTTTGCCAGATACTCTCTGCCTTCCCTGCTCTGTTTCCTGATATTACCATATACTGGTACTCTGTATAGGGCACCAGTCTACTGTCTGTGTCTACATACTCTAGCTTGGTTCCATTGTAAACCAGTGTTAGGCCACTGTATGAGATTCCTGAAATATTTCAAAATCTCATCCATGTAAATATCTTGACATCATAACAGTAAAATGTAAATTTTAAAAAATGGTATTTACTTTTGTTCTACATTGTATTACTAGGCTGGTCATGGTTATCTTCACTCCATTTTGAGAAACAAACTTGGATGTTATAATCTACCCTGAATGATACTGAAGCAATGAAATTGCTTCATGCACTTTTGTAAGGTAGGTGAAAAGACATATAGATGGACAATATGATTCCTATATATCACTAAATTAGTTATAAGTTTTCCAGGGGTACAATAACATATACTGTGGTTTCATTAATATTCGTGGGGTATCAATTTTCGTGGGTAGCTTTGAACCACAAATTTGATATCCAACGAAAAGGAAATTTAACATTGGTGTATATGCTGCAGATTAAAGAACCACGAACTAAAGATTACGAACTGATGCTTTTTCACCAAACCACAGAAATTGGTATCCACGAAAATAAATGAATCCACAGTAGTTAAAAATATTACATAGTATTTTCAAACTGCAAATTTCTAAATACAAACAATAAATCTTACCTATATCTTCTTTGGTTATCATCCTTCTAAACAATTCATAAAACTGTATATAACCATTGGGCAGCAGTGGACTGGACCAAGCAATCTGGACCCCAGAATGAACACCAGTATCATTAGCAAGAGCCAGGACTGTTGGTGAGCCTTGTTCCTCAGGTCTGGATTCCAAGGTCTTCACAGATGCAGAGCTGCTCAATTCACAACCTCTATCAGTGCATGCTTGTATTCTGAAAGAATATTCCGTCCAGAACTTAAGTCCAGTTACTACATGTGTGAAGACTATTGGTCCCCCAGAATACACCACTGAAGATGACTGGAATAGTGTATAGTTGACTATAGGTCCATTTGGGTAGGCTGGTGGCTGCCATTTGGCCTGAATAGATGTTGAAGTCATGGGTATTAGAATTGGAGGATCAAGGCCACTTGGTGATGCTGAATATGTTTTAGCCGTTATAGGCAAGCTCTCAACACTTCCTTTGTAATTTCTTGCAAGAATAACATATTCATAAGTAGTTCCTGGTGTCAAGTCATTATCAATATAGTTAGTTCTTAGGGTACCAGATATGCTCAGAGTTTCAGCGTAAACCAGCTTACCATCACGTCTGACATCATAAGAATTGATAATCCCATTAGGATAAATAGGAGGTGTCCATGTTATTTCTATTGACCTTGAACTAAGAACATTTAGAATTGGATGTGGCATCTCCATGGGGACATCATCATCAGGACGACCTTTGACCTTGCCACTATCAGTACATCCTCCACTTGTACAAGCTCTTAGGTGAAATGAATACTCTTGGTAAGGTACTAAACCAGTTTTAACAAATGACAGCATGGCTCCACTATAAATTTCAACATCATCCATAAACAAAACAAATCTATTCACAATGCCATTTGCAACAGATGGAATTACCCAAGATATATTTAGAGCTGTGGAGCTAATTATAGTAACAGAAGGAGATTCCACTTTCACTGGAGCAGCCTCTTTAGTCCTTATCACAGTAGGCTGGCTAGTAGTACATCCTCCAGAGGTACAGGCAGTTATCCTATAACTAAACCATCTGAAGGCCACAAGGTTAAAATCTACATACTCCATAGGGTCAGTTGAAGTAAAGGACAATGGGACAGTCTCATTTCTTTGTAGGTTATAACTTTGGATTATTCCATTTGGTTTATCAGGGACTGACCATTGTATGGTCAGACTATGTATATCATTTTCTACATGTTTAACTGTAGGTGGATGAACCCCCTCTGGTGCCGCTTGGTCTGTGTATACAGACTGCCATGAACTCTGTACAGAGCCTTTAGAATTTGTAGCTCTTATGCTGTAAAAATATTCTGTAAAGGGAGATAATCCTATATCAATGAACTCGTACACATCTAAGCTTGATTCCATAGTTTTAAATACAACTATTGGGTCAGAAAAACTTCTTTTAACCCCAATCTTCTGTTGACGGATGACTTCATACATTATGATATGTCCATTTGGATTAACTGGTTTGGTCCATGTTATTACAACAACTGAAGAATTGATAAAACTTAAAACTGGACTTGGTTGATTTTCAGGTGGTATCTCCGAAGTCACAATACTCTGAACTTTGCCAATAGTACATCCAGCAATGGTACAAGCTTCAAGTTTAAGGAAATATTCTGTAAAGGGTTGCAGACGTCGAAATTCAAATTCTCTATTTAGCCCTTGATAAAGGGGGATAACTGAACCATCTTCATATATCTTGTATTCTGTGATAATTCCATTTGGTATGGTAGGTGGATTCCATCTTAAAATAACTGATGTCCCAGTATCGATTTTCTCAACTCCAAAGTTTGGCAGACCAGAAGGAGAGGCCTGTTGTGTTTGAACCATGATAGGTGTTGCCGACACATTTCCCATTTTGTTATAAACAGTCAGCTGAACTTCGTAATTTGAAAATGGCTCAAGTCCACTGACGCTAGTACTCAGTACATTAGGCTTCACTGATACATAATGGACTTTGGAAATATATGTAGGATCTGGGAGAACTTTTCTATAGGAAATCTCATACGACGTAATCACCCCATTAGGCAACAAAGGAGGTTCCAATGCCATTTGGAACCCAAAAGGTCCACTTGATGAAACAGAAGGTTGTTGCAGTTTTTCAGGCACTGCCTCAAAGGTTCTAGCTGTTTTCCATGGACTAGCAACACTTCCTTGTGAGTTAGTAGCCACTACTTTATATTGGTACTGAGTGTAGGGGTTAAGGTCACTTCCAGCATGCTGAGTTGTAAATACAGTGCTCAATACACGGTTTATCAGCAATTCAGTATCAGACCCAAACTTTCTGTAAAACACATCATAATGGGTTATCAGGCCATTAGCATTGATAGGTGGCTGCCATGATATTGTCACTGATTGTGGACCTTGGGCTATAGCTAAAGGTGCCTCCATGCCATCAGGTTTATACTCAGCAGTCCTTATGTATGCTGGATCTCCCAGGCCACAACGGTTGGAGAATCCCTTGACACAACCTTTGATCCTTACTTCATATTCAGTCCAAGGTTTCAGCCCAGTTATGGTGGAATATAAGAAGCTTCCAACACCTTTATCAATCTCATTTTCTCTCCCAGCATTCAACACAACACCATACTGGTCAATGTCACCTCCAGTAAAATCTACAATATCCCACTCAACATAAATCGAGAACGGACTCAGCACTGTTAAATTGGTAGGCTCTGCTATGTATGGAAGTGAAAAATCGGGCATAGTAAATTGCAGAGGAGTACTGCTAGAGTTTCCTGCATTAGTTCCAGTGATCAGATAAAACTTATAGGTCTCGCCCTGGTTGAGGTTACTCATTATAGTTTCCAGCTTCAGTCCATGGTAGAAGTAGTTCAGTCCCTGTGACCACAGCTGCATGATAGCATAGAATAATATTTCTCCATTAGGTTGGGTTGGTGGGCTCCAGTAGAGTAAAACTGATCTTGACGTCAATACAACAGCTCGTGGAGGGTCTACACCTAAAAAATAAAAATAAAATAGAAAATAATGTTTTACATCAGTCAATATCTTTCAATATGATAAAGTTTTATTTTTATTTTGTTTTCTTTGTATTTCAGGTTCTCTAATGTTCAATTAAACTTTTATGGATCTTTATTTAAATATTATCATGTGTTTTTCTCCTCTTTGTTAAAGATTTTTAAAGGCTGAAGGATGGACTCCCAAAACCAGTTACCGCTAACCTTACCATATTTCATATGGATCTACTCAAAGCCTGAAATTCATGTTAATGTTTATGTCTGTTGTTTATCATTCTATGTCCAGATTTTTTATCTTTTATTTTCATATTGGACACTATATTGACTAATTATCTCCCCAAAATGATATCCTAGAGCAATTAAAATATTTCAGGCACAACTCCATATGATGTACTTCCTTCATGAAAAGTTTCATCAAAATCCATCAAGCCTATTAGGAATAGTTGCACTTACGAGGTCTCTCATTGAACATTATATTTAAAAAGTATACGTCAAATAATCTTCTCTGAATAATATCCAAAATTAGGAGTTGTGCTTACAAGATATATAAACAGACAGACAGACTGGGTGATTCCTGTACATGTATAGCCCACCCAAACTTTGTTTGCAGGGGGTATAATTAAAGTAGGTTTTATTTTGAATATACTTACCAACAGGTAGATCTGCTAGTGTCTTAGCTATTGTTTGTGAGCTGTTAGTACACCCTCCATTTGTACATACTTGTACAATCAGCCTGTACTCTGTGTAGGCCATTAATTCTAAAAGTATACAAATATCAAGATTTTTCAAATGCTATTTTTTATTCAATTGTATAAAAGAGGAGATTTGTGGCTTTTGAATTGCCCCAGGCCCATCTTGTACTGTAAACATGGACATTTTTGTGTGTGGTTTATTTTTGTTCAAGTTCACGATCTGAACATTATAACCTAAGCGAATGATTTTTTCTTTAAGGAAAGAATATACATAATCAGAAGAAAAGCAAATTTATTCACTAAGCAAAAGGTAACATTATCAAAAACGTGAAAGTATCACCTTGAAAATTTCCATGTTTACAAATTTACTTGCATTTTGAAAATATTTTTTTATAAACAATCCTAGAATAAAAATACTTCAATCAGCTGACTCTCATTTTGGTATGAGTAATGACAAAAAATATATTTTAATGAGTATACCATATATTTGTAAAAGCAAGCTTTATTATGTTAAGTTTAACCAAAAACTTTTATTGTAAAGTGGGCAATTTTCATGATTTTCAACATGTCTTTTGCACTATCTATTTCTGGCTAACTATCAAAGGCATAAACCTTCAAAAGTCTTTTTTATTTTCATGCATTGCTATCAACGGTAGGACTATATAGAAAACTTACTATAAAGTAATTTCTGTAGACCTTGAGTGGCATAATGGACACTGTCATCATCAGATAAAACAAACAATGTGTAGCCCTTTAAGATCCCATTAGGAACTGTGGGTGGGGACCACCTGACCTTGAAGGTTGAAGAGGTCAAGTCAGACACAATAGGTGCTACCATGCTTTCCGGTCGACCCTCAGCTGTTGCTATGGAAACCTAAATAGAACAAAAAATGGAAGAGTATTTAAATTCAAACTTTAAAATTTCTACAAATTGTACAAATCTTTAACTTTTTGCAGCTTCAAAGTTCGTTCCAGTGGGGTCTTGTGTCTGGTTCAAGATAGATTCATTGTTTTATGCATGTATTTTGTAACTTTATTTTGGGGGGGGTGTATCTCCCTTTTTTGGTAAATTTGAGTTTTTAGTCAGAACATTCTGCAACATTTTGCTTCCTTCAAATTGTTCAACATGTCATTAAAATAAACATTTAATGATTTTTGAGAAAATATTCAACAAGTGACCAAGTTGGGGCAACCATTTTTTCCAATAGCTAGGTTTAAATGCAAATAACATTTGAATGCCCCATTGCTACCTCTTTTCTTCTTCCACAAAGTGTACCACAATTTTTTTTAATAATGTTTTAAAAGTTATTTCCTTTTTCTTACCTGTGGACTATCCGTACATCCAGCTGGAGTACAAGCTGTCAGTTGATATGTGTATGACTGGTATGGAAGTATAGCCCCATCATCTGTATACTGCTGTTCCATTCCCCTGTACAATTCTACCCCATCTCTGGTCAGGATAAATCTTGTAATGTCACCTTCAATTGTAAAGTGATGGAAAATTTAAGATATGATGACATCAATTATAACTCAAATCCTAGTCATAAAATGAATAAGAACATCAGATCCCTAACATATCTTTTTTTTGGCAAAAGAGCATAACTTCACAAAAATTAATGAAGATCAATCTTTTTCATGATAATGTAAAATACAAATGTTATGTACATGTATAAATTTGCAAAAATCTATTCAGAATTGTAAGTGTTAGAATACATAAACCAGAATAAGATGGACACACATATGCACTGACAGATCGAAACCCAACAATTATATGTTCATGCTTCATATTGAGGTGGGGGACAAAAATATTCAATGAGAAAAGCTGCAAAAATGTAGAGGATTCTTTTTTATTCTTTACAAAATTTCTTATCTATGAGGCTGGCTAAAAATAAAATATTACAATCCTAACATTTTCATGTAACATTTACCACTTATACCTACCATTTGGCTTCAATGGTAAACTCCATGTCACAAATATGACATATAACTGTGATGAATCTGTGATGACATTTGGTGCAAGCACATGTTCTGGTGGTGCCATCTGGGAGGTAATGAAAGAAAATGGGCTAGTTGTCTCCCCTGCACTGTTGACAACAATCACAGCATACTGATACATGGAGAATGGCTGAAGGTCATCATCTAAAACAAAATGAATTTAATTTCCATCGAATAAAATTTGAAAGATGAAACTTAATGCCCTCTAACTTGTCGTTGCAGGGGCATTAAACTAACTATGTGTTTGTTTACTCAAGAGATTTTTTTTGTTACAAAAAGCATTATCATTCCTGATAACATTCATGTAGTGAAATGTGTCACTGATAGTTTCTATTAGTCAGTTCTTAAATATGCATTGTGATATTTCTACTTATAGTAAAAGAAAGATGGCCCATATATGAGAACAAAAAATGGACCAAAGTGATTTAATCAGCAAAACAAATAGTTTCCTTTGTCTTGTATTATAGTTGGTTGTTATTTAGGGAACTGGATTTGATAATAAGTTTAATATAAAACTGTATCACTTGCAGATTTTTTGTGCCTGTCTTTAAATTTTAAAACAACTGTTTTGACAAATGCTGTGTCATCAAAATATTTATGCAAAATCTAAATGATAGCTTTTAAACCAGTTAACAACAAAATATTAACCAGTAAAAGAGAAGTCCATTCCAGAATAGATAACATTCTCCTGTACAACACAGTTATCTGTAGGGTCAGGAGGAGGAGGTAAAAGGTCATCACCATGGTAACCATACACAGAGCCACAGATTTCTGAGTTTCTCTTGAAATCACATCTATCACAGAAAGCCTGTTCTGTTTGTCTAATAGGACATGTTGTAGATTCTCCACAACCTGTAACATTCAAGAAAGTCTAGGTTATATTATTACGTGCCTAAACTGAACCCTAACTATCAATTCTCCAAAAACTAAAATATAACAATTGTAAAGTAAATATAACTGTAATTAACCTCTATAAACAGTTTTATTTGTCCTTACTAAATCACACTTAACTATGGATTCTCTACAACATAAGATAACCATGAAAAGTTAAAGCTGTTATCAGTTAATATCAATTTCAATAACTTATTATAGTACAATATTGAAATTAAAATCATTTGATTTAAAAGAGAGATGGGTCCATATTAAAAATGTTATTGTGCTAAAACAAGAGAAGTTAATATATACAAACTTTATAAATTTGCAGTTTCATAGTTCATTGTATTTGCTATATCACAAGTTGCTAAGAAACCATAAATCTATAATATACAGAATTTAAGAAATTTATTTTGTTAATTAAATGAGTTGAAAATATTTAGATTTAATTATTTGCACTTATTAGTCCAAATTTCATACAAGAAAAAAAATACTCACCAATATTGTCCTCAGATATATCAGCACACACATGAGTGGATGGATTGAAACCCTTGTTGTTACAGCAGCTCAGGGTTTTAGATATCTTTTCTAATCCACAGCATTGCTCATTGGAGTTTTCTTTACTCTGTGTGTCTTTATATGTGTGAACCTTGAATGTAAAGATACATTTTTTATGTATATAAGATTAAACTAATAATTCATATTCAGTGCTTTTTCACTGACATTAAGAGACAGGTTGTTAAAACACTATCAGAGGTAATGTGGTATTATTTCCACAAACTGCTTTTATTGAAAAAAACAACATTGATGATTCTTTTCAGTTTTGACTTTATATAATTAGTTATATAGCAAATAAGTTTTATATCTTCAAAATCATACAACACAATATTATGATTTCGCAAAGCAATTCTTGTGATCTGGGTCATAATTATCTAGATTCAGGCTTTACACAACCTTCATGTGTGAATCTATCATTTTGTTTTCATTTGTGAAAATGAAAAGATTTTGTTAACATCATCTAAAGCTATTTCCAAACAATATTTCACAAAAAAAATATCAAAGTCAAAAATGGCCAGATCTCGTTTCACAAGAAGTAGGTGGGGACAGACCTGAAATCGAATTGCACTTTAAGGGCCCCCATGCTGATACTGTATACCAAATATGAAGAGGCTGTGACAAGTAGTTGCTGAGAAAACTGTAAGGAGAATATTTTCCCAGTCTGCACACCTGTCTCAGGCTGCTATTCATAATTAAATACTGTAAACCAACATATTATCGTGAGTACTTTATTTTGCGTTTTTATGCAAGATGGTGTTTTCGCGGCTATTTATTTTTGTGATTTTTCATTTTACCAATCATATAACTATTAGAATAAGTCTATTCACGATGATTTATATTAATGAATTTCTATTCCTCAGGAAAATGTGAAAATAAATCGCAAGCCAAAAAAAGTTGGTTTACGGTAACGCGGATTTACACACCGTGAGATCCGGCCAATTGAAATATACCAAGTATACTTACTCTCTGATGTCCTGTATCACTGGTACAACACATTGAGGTGGAATTGTTAATGTACTGTGTATCACAACACTGGTGACCAGGATGCTGAATGTATGGAGTGCCATGGCTGTCATCACCACAACAAATCTTATCTGCATCTATTAACTCCCCACCACAACATTTCTGGTTAAAACCATCATATAACTTTCCTGAAAGGAAAAAGATATATATTTATACAGTGTAACCTCAAGAGTAAATCAAATTCCTGCCTAAACAGAGCTTATTTGTTCCTTCCATTTTAAAAGCTTGACTTTGAAAGGGTAATTTTGATTGTCATTAAAATTTTAGCTTCTTTCAAAATACTCACCATTGCAACAGACTTGTGACCCTGCCACAGAGTAAGGTACTGAACCACAACATCTATCACCATGTCCTACTAGAATCCTGTCTTCATTGATGTCAGAGCAACATATTTCTCCAGGAAGGACTTCTGTATATCTACAATAAAAATCCTAAATAAAGCAACAATAAAATGCTTTTTGATTTAAAAGAAATTTTGAATATGCTGTATATCCATATATCTTCAAAAAGTAAAGAATCTATATAAATGTACAAAAATTGACTTTTTAGTCAGAGGTTAGATTCTTGTCTGTAAATAAAATCTACTCAACTGCCTTGCTTTGTCTTTTCTCTCGGATATTTAAGATTGATCCTCCAAGATCAAAAGTTTTGTTATTATTTTAAGTATGGTCTCGTAAGGTGTTTTCGATAGCAAGGTATTTCAATAGCTAATTTCAAACGTGCATCTGCGTATCACGTGCAAGCATTCTTCCGGTACAATTCCAAAAAGTGAAAGTACAAATATTCAAAATTTAGGTCAACCTGCCGACATTGTCTAGAAATGCTTCTAAAATTGTTTGTGATCTATTTCCTCTAAGCTGCCATATTATCAGCCATTTTCATAACCCCGTTAACTAGGAAATTATTTTATTGATTTAAAATTTCCCTACCCACTAATGATCAAACTTGTTGGTGGCGTCGGCTTTATTAAGCGGTATAAAGAACAAAAATAATTTCAATTTGACCTAATTAAAAACATTGTGTACTACATAATCAAAATTATCAAATTTACCTGACGTTTTTTTTTGTTGCTATAAAATACAGCGACCTCTATATAGTCATGAATTGTCAACAAATAGTTAACATTTTCAGAAATTTTAATTGTTGCATTTAAAGTTTAGATGTAGGAAGATGCACTTGAAAATTCATTTTTTTTTCTTTTTTACAACAAAATAACTGTACAATTATTAAGTTATCAAAAATACCTACATGTAAGACCACCATATAAAAAAAATCTGTTTTGTTTTTGTGCATATTTATTTTATCAGTTGCAATAAATAAATATTTTATTTAATAAACCAATTGTTCTCCTTCCATTCCCCCCATCATTCTAAAACCAAAATGTTTTCTGGAACAGATTTTACTCAAATTAGGAATACTCCTTACAAATTGAAATGTTATTTGTTACATGTACTTTATACCCAGGCTTCATACTGACCTATCTTTACAGCACTGGTGATTGTCCTTTTTGTCATAGAACATTCCAGAACAACACACTGCATCCTGGGAAGGTTTAGGTAGATACAGGTTGCCACAGCAACCATAGCCTGTCTTACTGTCATGGAGGACACCATCACAACATACCTGTTATAATTTTAATTGAATAATAGTATTCATAAATAATAGTTCTAAAACCATATCACAAGAGTTTAAAAGTCTTTAAAGTCAATAATTGCAAGATTTTGTTTAACAGGAAGTAGGTATAAAACAGACCTGAAATTGAATTCCACTTAATGGAATCTCATACTAATGCTGCACACCAAATATAAAGTGACTGGGATAAGTTATTTCTAAGAAAACTGTTACCTATTTGAAAAGGTTATAATTTTCAAGACCAAAGATACAAAATAGGATGCACAATCAAAAATTGGGGTGGGTAATAGTTCTAATCCTGGAGCTGGTAAAAATAAATGATAAATCCCAGTCTTCCAGTAAATTAATGTAGCAGAAAAAAGTGAAAATCTTGAATTCCCTCAGTTTTTATGGGTTAAATCCTGAATTCCTGATGAATAAATAAGCCTTTTCCCTGTCCCCTTAAAGGTCCTATCCATCCTCAAAACTAATATATAATGGTGAAGTAAAGAATATTAACCAGACTTTACTGAGAATTTACCGGTACATGTATCTAAAAGAAACTTTGCATCAATTGCTATTCATTTTTTTGGGATGTGTTTACATAGTAATTGATATACTTACTTTGGCACCAGAATAACAAGTACTTCCACAAATGTTCTCAAATACACTACATCTAACATAAGTACACTTATTGATTTCAGGACTTAGAGTAACTGGTGGTCTGAAAAACAAATAGTTACTTAGAAGTCGATCGTTAATCAAATATGTCATATTGGCTTTAAGTATATTTTGATAGGACTATTGAAAGAAAATATACGAGGGCTGTCCGTAAAGTTCGTGGACAGTTGATATAAAATTGATAATGTTTATTGGAATAACTTAAAATTTTGTTATAATGGAAATTTTAGAATAAACAAACATTTGATTAACAAATAACATGGCTATTTAAGTTATTGACATCAGCAGGTCAACTTGGTCCGGCAGTACTATATTGAAAATATGACTATAATTAACGGTAATACCAGAAAATATGCTTATCATTTTTTTCTATCTCAATCTTAAATGCACATGTCATCGGAAGTATCTTAGTGAGCTTTTCTCACAATTTAAAGAATCTGTGTAGATCTGTTGATGTTTTTCAGACATAAACCTGCATTTTTATGATTGTCCATTGCTCCGCCTATTCTCAAACGTTACTTTTTTTGTAGTACAAGTTTTATTGCATCGTTAGATATTGTAAAAGCATAGCAAGATCTTGTTTTAAGTGTTCTGAATATTTCTGAAAAATTTCTAACATTGCTCCGACCTACCATACAGCGAGTTAAATAATTAAAAAAAAATGTAGTACTATTTATGTCGAACATTTAATTGCAAAACAATAAACCAGAAATGAAAGAAAAATGTGTCAAATCATTATTATGTAAAGAAATAATCCCTAGTACGTCATATTGGTTCAAATCTTTGCTTGTCCACGAACTTTACGGACAGCCCTCGTATACATGCCTTATAGTAATTAATTTATTGAAGTTATTTTATCTATCTTTTTACGTCTTTAAAATTTTCCAAACCTATTTCAAGGAAGTCAGCATTTTTCAGCTTTATTAGGTATATTTACTGGAACTGCAATTTTTTCATCTAATACTTACATTTCTGAACAAGGTTTGAGTGTCTGTCTGATCAAATCATACTTCAGGATGATACCATTTCCATTCTGAGGTAGGGTCCATGCTATATCCACTTCAGTAGGGGAGACAGATGTTAGAGTGGGTTTGTCCACACCCTGTGGGAGGGCCTCCACAGTTGTAAACATGACAGGTCTACTCTCTGTACAATCAAATACTGTACATACTTCAAGCTATAAACAGAAAATTTATTATTGACAAAGCTATTTTTAGAATAAAACTGACTGGTAGATCAAATTAAGATGATACCTAATTGCATATAGATACAAAAAATGACAAATGAACTAATCCCCATGTTTAAGACTTATTTTTTACAAAAGTACCCTTATCTGAAAAATTGTGTATTTTTTTTTCAGATTTGGGAAAATTGGCATAGAGTACCACCTCTGTCTTCAATACACTAAGGCTGGAAACCCTCCTCTCTTAAAAATTCCTTGATCTGACCGACGAGAAAGAAAGCAATTCCAATTGTGTCATATAGACTTTTAAAAATGTTATAATTAACAATAAAAAAATGATATTGATAAAATGTTGAATATTTTTTTTAAGTCACAGAATCAATTTTGTCAAAATTATGCCACCACATGCAACCATTCATTAAATAAATAAACTATACCTTTATGGAGTAAACAGTATAAGGCTGTAGACTATCAATTACAAATGATCCTGGCTCAGTAACACCAGTGGGTATCCTATCATTGATCAGATGTATAAAATATCCTGTAATCTGGCCGTTAGGTTTGACAGGCGCCACCCAAGACACTCTGATGGTAGTATCACTGAGGATGGAAATCACTGGCTCAGAAACACCTTCAGGAGCTGTGAAAACAAAATAAATAAGATGAAATTCTGCCTTAGCATTTATTTTGTTAATTAATGCCAAAAAAAAACCCAAAATAAAATAATTTAAAACTAGAATACTGACAAGTCTTGTGTTTTTTCAAAAAATATTCAACAAATTTTCATGAAATTAATTCTGCTATTTCTCAAAAGATATTTTAATTTCAAATCTATTACCCTTAAAGTTTTGGTGGAGTTTTAGCTTTTACAAATTATTGTTGACAGACAGAAAATTCAAAGTGAAAACTAAAAGGCTTTTGCATACTCAATGCAGGACCCTTATAAAATTATAAATAGTGCATAAATTTTATATAACATCTTCATTCAGCATAGAATTGATTCAATTCAACATTTATAATGTTGTGGTATAATAATAAAATTTTGTGCTTTGATTTCTAAAACTACTAAAGAATCTTATAAATCTAAGCTGAATATGATGTACAGGTATCTTAAAGCTTCTCTCACTTACCTCCATCTAATGTAGTAGCTTCTTTTGGTTCACTAGTTATACTGGCACCACCATGTATTATAATCTTCACATACACAGTGTACAGTGTAACAGGAGTCAGGTTTGACAGAAGGATGTTGTCTGTTTCTGGTCCTAGAGATTCACTGATGCTAAATTCATCATTATAGGCTGTTACTAGGTACTCCTTAACTGAGCCTTGTAAGTCTATCACATCTAAATATAATACCATAACAAAATGTCAATCTTAAAGCAATCAATTAAGAAAAAATTCTTATCTGTTCATTGAAACAATTAAATTTCACATCTCAACAGAGAATTCAGAAATTTTGCAAAAGGGACCATAATACATCTTAATAAAATACCATAACAAAATGTCAATCTTAAAGCAATCAATGAAGTTATATTTCTTATCTGTTAATGTAATTGGAACAATTTAATTTCACATCTCAACAGAGGATTCAGAAATTTTGCAAAAGGGCCCATTGGCTGATCAAAGAGGAGCATGGACCTTGCTAAACTTCAGTGTTCTAATTATTTTACCATTTTTTTATACCAAATTGCCGCTGTATCCTGAAACGATCATGTAGAATACTGTAATCATTTTCGCACAGATGAAAAGTTGAAATTTCAAGTCTGTCGGAACACAATATTGACTGCAATGTAAATCTTTGTATCACTGAATCTTTATTCGTAAATACTATCATATACTGGTTATATACACAAACAAACAAACCTGGAGTTATCCATGAAATGTGTAAAGTTGTGTGGTTAACTGGGTATACTGTGACGTCTGCTGCCTTCCTGGGAAATCCCCCATAAGTTGTTACTTCCCTTGAATTATTACTGGTTACTTGTCCCACATCATTGTAGACTGTTATCCTATACACAAATGTTGCAAAGAGGGGAAGTCCTGTGTCTTCATAAAGTGTTTTAGTTCCGACATAAACACTCTGCCAGATACCAAAGTTGGATGCTGAAACTTTATAAATAGATAATATATCAATTAAAATTTATTTGCAAAGCTTTTGGAGGAATTATGCACACAAAATTTAAATCAGGTCTGAAAAAGTGATTTTATCTAGAGAATTAATTCCACTTGCAATTGATAATGTGCATGAATTTCAATACACATAGTGTCTTTTTATTGCATTGTGATATATTCATTGAACATATTCACAAGAGTTTATATGAAGGTATGATATTCATTAAAAAGACAACATCTAATAGCCTGTTATGAGTGTTATAAATTGTCCTACAACATATTTCCAAAAGAGCTTGCTTATAGCTTCTGAAAACATCTATTCATATTGGGATTAACAATGTCTTCAACAAAATATCATATTTAATTTACAGTGACCTACCTTCCAATGGCTGCCTTTTCTTCATTCGAGATAATTCATATCTGATATTAGGTCCATTGGCTCTGAATGGGGCAGTCCATGCTATAGATATTATGGTCTGAGAGACCTCCACAGGGAGGGGAGGGTCCTGTCCCTCAGGCAGGGTGGGGTCAGTTCTTATGGTAACTACTGTACTCTCTGTACAGCCAGCATCTATAGAAGATATAAAAAAACTAGAAAAACTGTGAGCCGCAGCTCACAAATAATACCCCCCACCCCCCAAAAAAATTAATCAGATAAAATATGAGATGCACATCTACATTATGTCACAAAAATTGTGTGTAAGTTTCATGAAAATCCATCAAGGGGTTTAGGAGGAGTTGCGGATAAGAGATGGGCACCCCCATGTAGTCGAATGGCTGAGTCCATGTTTTGCTATGGGAACCCCCAAAATCATTCTGATCAAACTTTGAAATAGTAGGTGCACATCGATATTATGTTACAAAGATTGTGTAAAAGTTTCATGACAATCCATCAAGGGGTTAAGGACAAGTTGTGGATAAGAGAAGGGTACCCCGATGTAGTCCAATGGCTAAGTCCATGTTTTGCTATGGGAAACCCATAAAATCATTCTGATCAAATTTTAAAATAGTAGATGCACATCTACATTTTGTCACAACAATTGTGTGTAAGTTTCATGAAAATCCATCAAGGGGTTTAGGTGGAGTTGCGGATAAGAGATGGGTACCCCCATGTAGTTGAATTGCTAAGTCCATGTTTTGCTATGGGAAACCCCAAAAATCATTCTGATCAAATTTTAAAATAGTAGATGCACATCTACATTATGTAACAAAGATTGTGTGTAAGTTTCATGAAAATCCATCAAGGGGTTTAGGAGCAGTTGCGGATAAGAGATGGGTACCCCCATGTAGCTGAATGGCTAAGTCCATGTTTTGCTATGGGAAACCCCAAAAATTGTTCTGATCAAATTTTAAAATAGTAGGTGCACATCTACATTATGTCACAAAGATTGTGTGTAAGTTTCATGAAAATCCATCAAGGGCTTTAGGAGGAGTTGTGGATAAGAGATGGGAACCCCCATGTAGCCGAATGGCTAAGTCCATGTTTTGCTATGGGAAACCCCAAAAATCATTCTATCAAATTTTAAAATAGTAGGTGCACATCTACATTATGTCACAAAGATTGTGTGTAAGTTTCATGAAAATCCACCAAGGAGTTTAGGAGGAGTTGCGGATAAGAGATGGGTACCCCCATGTAGCCGAATGGCTAAGTCCATGTTTTGTTATGGGAAACCCCAAAAATCATTCTGATCAAACTTTGAAATAGTAGGTGCACATCTACATCATGTCACAAAGATTGTGTGTAAGTTTCATGAAAATCCATCAAGGGGTTTAGGAGCAGTTGCGGATAAGAGATGGGTGCCCCCATGTAGTTGAATGGCGAAGTCCATGTTTTGCTATGGGAAACCCCAAAAATCATTCTGATCAAATTTTAAAATAGTAGATGCACATCTACATTATGTCACAAAGATTGTGTGTAAGTTTCATGAAAATCCACCAAGGGGTTTAGGAGGAGTTGCGGATAAGAGATGGGTACCCCCATGTAGCCGAATGGCTAAGTCCATGTTTTGCTATGGGAAAACCCAAAAATCATTCTGATCAAACTTTGAAATAGTAGGTGCACATCTACATCATGTCACAAAGATTGTGTGTAAGTTTCATGAAAATCCATCAAGGGGTTTAGGAGCAGTTGTGGATAAGAGATGGGTGCCCCCATGTAGTTGAATGGCTAAGTCCATGTTTTGCTATGGGAAACCCCAAAAATCATTCTGATCAAATTTTAAAATAGTAGGTACACATCTATATTATGTCACAAAAATTGTGTGTAAGTTTCATGAAAATCCACCAAGGGGTTTAGGAGGAGTTGCGGATAAGAGATGGGTACCCTGAAGTGTAACGGAAGGAAAGATGGACGGACGGACGGACACCCCTATCACTATATACCCCCCACTTTTGAAGTGGGGGGTATAATAACGAAAGAATGTGTCTATGGGACACGGATGCCCCCGCTGGCCTATAAAAAAAAGTTGAAGTCTGACAGGTCTGAAAGTTGCTTAGGACGCATAGTTTATCATACTAAACCATCCTACCAAGTTTCAAATCATTCCCATGTACGGTTTCTTAGAAAAGCTTGACGGAAATTTTCATGTCGATTTTGGAATCGATCCAGCCCCAAACAGGAAGTAGATGTCCAACAGGTCTAAAATTCGCTTAGGACGTATAGTTTGTCATACTGAACCATCTTACCAAGTTTCAAGTTATTCCCATTTACGGTTTCTGAGAAAAGCTTGACGGAAATTCGTACGGACGGACATGAGTAAAACTTAATGCCCCCCGACATGTCGTCGCGGGGGCATAAAAATATAATAAATTTTAAAAAATGTTTAACAATTTAACATTCAACATCAAGCATATCGATAAATTTTATGGAAATAGACAAACTGATATTGTGTACATCCTGCATATCAAATTTCATGCACTTAGGTTGATAGATTCACAGAAATCGCACTGATAGATGGTTAAGAACAAATAGTCATAACAAAAATAAGCTTTCCACAAAAGAGAACAAGAAAAATAAAGTAAATAAGATCATTGGTGCCAATCGATAAATAATATATTTTCTTTTCTAAAAGCAACTTTTTTAAAGCATTGACACCAATTTTTGATATCTAATTATACAAATGTACCTGTACATGCTGTAACAGTAATATGATATTGTGTGTATGGTAATAACCCATCAAATTCAGTGTTGAGTACACTGGTATTTCTAATCTCCACAAATGGGTCTGGCAGACGTACAACATAATATTCAAGAATTCCATTGGCTTTTCCAGGTGGTTGCCATGTTATTGCTAAGGAAGTTGGGCTGGTCACCTGTACTGCTGGAGGTAACAGTTCACTCGGCTCTGAAATTACAGTGATATTCATAAGTTTGATACAAAGCATTTCAATAGTTTATTATGAGAGTACAAATGTATTAATTTCATGGGCATCATTTTTTGTGGATCAGGAATAAAAAAGCATACTGTGGATTCACAATTTAATGGTTTAGACAAATTTATTTTCGAAATCAAAGCAAAGGTTCTTATTCTTAATCATAAGGAATCAATTTTCATGGTTTGACTAACCCACAAATATTCAGAAAAATAGTACCCCTCTCCCCCTCTCCCCAAAAAAGATTTTCACAGCATTCATACTTTCACCCTTTTTACAATCTTTCTATGTTTTGTACAGCAATGTAGGGCATCTATTCCTACACAATTATCAAAAGGTTATGTAATAATGTATAAATGAGTTATGATCCTTCAAAAATTGTCTTCATAGTTATTTAGAAGAGAACCATAACACAAGAAAATATGTAACTTAATTCAAAAGATATACTATTTCATTTCAGGGGAAATTTTTAAAGAAGTATGTAGGTCTAAGATGTTGATCATCATGTGCACAGGTTTAAATATTGACAAAGAAAAGTAAGCAACAAGTGATGGCCATGTGTTCAACCCCGTGTTCAACTAGGTGAGTAGATGATACATTGAGGCAGCTGGTATACTCTCTAGAAAATTGGTCAAACTGCCTATTGAAACCTCAAAAGAAACAGATTTATATTATTGTTAAAACCCATGAATTAATAATAAAATACACTTACTAGCTGACAAAGTTGTAACTGTTGTCCAATCACTGATGGTTGTTCCAGCATTATTTCTTGACAGAATTCTATAATTGTAGGTTGTAAAGGGAGTTAACTCAGTAGAATCATCAACAAAAGACATATCTGTCGATGGGAGAACTTGTGCTATTTCTATATAGCTCGACTGTGTCTCTGGTGACTGACGCTGGATAATATACTCAGAAATCAACCCATTTTTATGTTGTGGTCGTGACCATGTGATAAGGATAGAAGTCGCTGTAAGGGCAGTTAAAATAGGAGGAGATAATCCTTCAGACACTGAAAAAGAATGATAAATACAATATGAGTATATCAAATAGGCCTATGACTATTTGAAAATAAAGATATTTTACATTTCAGTTAAAAATGATTGAAAAGACTTATAAATGTTTAACATATATAAAAGAAAATGAAATATTTTGTATGGATTTTAATTTGATTGTCAAAAGATGGGAAATTTGATGTTTTATTAATGTGAATATTTGGGAATTAAGATATTTTGTCACTATATGCATTTATTGACTGAAATTCTTGAATACAACTTTTTAATCTGAATATAAAATAAAGAAGGAATGTGTCCATGGGGCACGGATGCCCCTGCTAGGCCCCAAACAGGAAGTAGATGTCTGACAGACATGAAAGTCGCTTAGGACATACAGTTTGTCATACTGAACCATCCTACCAAGTTTCAAATCATTCTCATGTATGGTTCCTGAGAAAATCTTGACGGAAATTTTCAAGTCATGTTCACATTTTTTCCAATCGGCCTAAGTCCCAAACAGGAAGTAGATGTCCGACAGGTCTCAAAATCGCTTAGGACGTACTGTTAATCATACTGAACCAACCTACCAAGTTTCAAATCATTATCATGTACGGTTGCTGAGAAAAGCTTGACGGAAATTTTCATAGTCATGTTCACATATTTTCACATGGCCTAAAGTCCCAAACAGGAAGTAGATGTCCAACAGGTCTCAAAATCGCTTAGGACGTACTGTTTGTCATACTGAACCATCCTACCAAGTTTCAAGTCATTCTCATGTACGGTTGCTGAGAAAAGCTTGACGGAAATTCGTACGGACGGACATGAGTAAAACTTAATGCCCCCCGACATGTCGTCGCGGGGGCATAAAAACCACTTGTTTTAGGCATAAGTAACCACATAATTAAAATATAAATATGAAACAAATTCAAATTACAATATATCAAACTTACAATCTGGTAATGTTCTAATGACAGAGGAAGGACTACTTTTGGTACATCCTCCTTCAGTACAAGCTTCAACCACAAAACTATACAGCTCAAATGGTGAGAGATTTTCAACCATTACTGGTCTGTCATCTATACTGGCCTGCAAAAAAATAATCATATCTCATCTAATGCATCCAAGTACTTTCCACAAAACTAAGTTTTAAATTGAAAGCAACCATTACCGATCTGTCTTCTATTTCAGCCCCCAATAAGCAATATCCAAAATCATTTTTTATTAAAGGCAAACTAGAAAAAAATAATTTCTAATGCACCATCCATGTTTTACCATGGAAATGGCAAACATGAATCTCAAATCAAATAATGAAATAGTAGGTGTATATCTGCATTATGTCATAATGATTGTGTGGAAGTTTACTTTATATTTGTTTTTGGTTTATCTCCATCATGTTCACACATATTTCTTACAGATAGGTAATAGTGTTAAATATTATTAACATTATTATAATTAATATAATATAATATATATTAATATAATAATAATATAATTATATTAACAAAAATCTTGTATTCTGATATGGATTCTGTTGGATATTAATAGTGATTTCTTACGGTTAAAGAGTAGATTCCATTTACATAGAATTTGTATTCTGCTATATATCCATTGGATATCAATGGTGCCTGCCATGTCAAGTTGGAATCTCTACTTCTATAGGATACAATCATTGGTGGGTCCAGTCCTACAGGTTCTGTTGAGTAGAAAAGTAGTAGAGATATGAGAAATCAGGCCCCAGTTTCATAAAACATTTCAAATTGAGTATTTCCTAAAATCCTTCCTCAACTCAAAATCTAACCAATTAAAAATGTTGAAATTTGCGTTGAGGAGAGATTTGAGGAAATACTCAATTTGAGATGTTTCATAAAACCTGGGCCAGATTGAAAACATAACATGTTGGCATCTCTACTTCCATAGTGTGTTATATATAGTTATGATATAGAAAACATAAATGTAATTGTACAATAATTAACATTCAAAGATGCAAGAAATCCAAATACTTTGATTGTGAAGATCTTTTTACCCTCTTTGTAAAACAGTTGTTCACTGTATTGGAGTGTTACAAACAATACTCATGGGAGAAATAAGAGATTTATTTAGGAATATAACTAGGCAAATGATAATATCAATACAATTTAACATTATTTAGGTCTTGTAGTTAAACAACCATTGGCCATGGTGAGCATTTAAACCCTTTGCTGTTTGTACCTTAAGTGGGTAAACCCAAAAAAAAACAGTTCACTAGGGGAATATATAAACCAATACGAACAATAAAATCTACTTGTTTATCACTCACTATCTTGAAGAGTAACAATCATTGTCCATGGTGAGTATGTATGGCCATGACTGTTTGTAGCTTTAATCCTGAAATCATACTCCATCCACGGCTTCAGATTCCGTTTGATGTATATGTAGGAGGTTGTTGGTCCGAACACACTAGAAAATAAAAAATAACTTCAGATTCCGTTTGATGAATATGTAGGAGGTTGTTGGTCCAAACACACTAGAAAATAAAAAATAAAAATTGAACCGTTGTTCATGGTCCCTAGTGAACAAATAGATCTGGCAAATTCAAAAGGGCCAGATTTCAGGAATTCAGTGAGTCATAGACCTGAAATGGAATCCTACTGTATGGGACCCAATTCTGCTATCATGAGGGTGTGATTAGCCATCACTGAGAAAACTATAACAAAATAAAATTCCCGTCTGTTCAACATTTACCCTTTCATAACCTGGAGTTGTTACACCCTAAAATCTGATCAAAATGTGAAAAAAATCTTTCAAATTGTTGATTTTTAAAAGCAGCTTAACAGAACTTTAAAAGGATAAGATTCAAACAAATACGGGTAACACCATGAGTTTGAATAATAGAAAAATAAAACTCCTTACTCAGTAATAATAGTTGAGTTGCTCCTATCTCTGAACTGTAGAACATAAACAGGGGCATCTATGGCATTCTGTCTGCCCACCTGTTTCCATGTAACCGTAACTGATGTGGAAGTCAGGGAAACAAGCATAGGAGGCTCTACACCATCAGGACCTTAGAAATTAAAAATGAATATAAAATGAAGTGGGTTTGTTATGCATAGAAAGGATTTAATCTGTAGGATATTGAAATGCAAAACTCCCATTTCATAAAAAAAAACAATCAAAAGAAAATGTAGCTCACTTTTAAAGTCACTATAAAATTTTCTTAAGCTGTAAAATGTCACCGAAATAATAATGAAATACTCTTCATAAAATTTCAACAACCATCAAAATAGTAGGTTCTTGAAATTTTTTTTTCTGGCGACTTTTAACAGAATAATGTTAGTTCACAATTTTTCCATATAACAAATTTCTATAAAAACTAAACTGTATAATCATATAACACCAGACTTAAAAAAAAACCCCATAATTCTGATTGAATCAAGATATTTCATTGTCAATCAATACACAATACTTACTGCCTTCAGGCATATTGACATCCACGACATTACTGAGTATAAACCCTGCAGTATTGGAGGCATTGACCTGTACTTTATAGGTAGACATAGGGATGACAGGGTAGTATTGAACCCATTCCTGTGATACGGTGGTATTGTAAACTTGTCTTGTGTCTGTGACTGTACTGTAGTCCCAATTGTCTAAAAAAGTAAAAAATATAATATAGACTTTGATTCTTTGATTCTTAAAAAAAATTTGACAACCAAGCATAACAGTAAAAATGACGGAGAAATAAATGGTGATTGCAGTCAAGCCCTCTTTGACAGTTGGAGTATAGAAGAAAAACTCTATGGGATATTTGATAGAAAGTCTTATTGCAAAAAAAGGGAAAATTTTAAGGAGAAGTTTATTCTTAAAATTTTGCAAAATTGATATATGTGCTTAGGTAATAACAGATATTTCAAGAAACTTACAAAACAGAAAATACAAAATTAAAACAATGTGTAAATATCCCTTTTACAATATTTTTATATTATATACCTGGATCTCTATAAAACAAGCCAGTCAACATTATCTTATAATGCATCACACCATTTGAAACATCTGGTGGAGTCCATTTTACATTTATCGTTCTAGCATCGTGATCTATTGCCTCCATCACAACAAATCCACTAGGTGGAGCCTCTTTAGTTCTAGCATTAATTTGTTGACTGGATCCACAACCTATTGCTGTACATGCTACTATTCTAAAGGTATGCAAACTAAATGGTTCCAGTCCAGAGAGAGTATAGGTTAGCAATGGGCCTTGGTAGATCAACACTTCATTGTGGTACAGAAAATAGGATGTGATGTGACCTAGAAAAATTATAAAATATTGTTGCAATTCAAATTCAGTTACAATACATGTAAACTATAGTGTTTCAAAATAAACTTTTAGAAAAGAAAGATGGGCACTGACTCAAAAAATCTTTAGTCTCCAACTTAACTAAATGACAACTTCTCATATATAAAGTATCATAAAGTTGCTTTTTAGAGTTTAAAAGTTTTGAAAGACAGCAGACAAACAGACAGCATGAAACTAATCAGATCTTCAATGCAGCAGTTTATAATTATAAGATATTTGTCAAGTTTACGTAAAAATTCTTGAAGTAAAATACCATTGGGCTGCATTGGTAGACTCCAAGAAACTTTTAGTTCTGAGAATGTAGGGGAGGTAATCACAGGTTCCTGAACACCATCAGGTGCACTCTCCTCTGTTCTGACAGAGCTGGCAGAACTCATAGTACATCCTCCACCTGTACAGGCCTGAAATAGAGATATGGTGAAAATAATAAATATTACAAGGTAATAATTTAATGTTCAGACAAACTTTAACATCCTTTGCTGGTTTTTTTTAAGCTATTATGGACAATGTGTAAAGTTAACAATATTTAGCCTCTCCCTTAAAATTCATAAAAGTATAAGAATTTTTTTTCTAGAAATTAAGAAAATAAGTGCATAGTTAATTCTTAGTTAATTCTTGCAAAAGATAAAATGTAAAAAAAAATGTTCATGGTCATCCATGTAAAACAGGTTAACAAGTAAAAACCTTCCTAATTCCATGCAATTCAAGCATATCTAGTTATTCTTTTCCAATAATGAAAACATATGGAAGAAAATCCCACCTACCCCAATAGTGATATAGTAAATAGTCCCTGCAGATAAATCAGTGAGTATGAAATCAGTGAAGAAGTCTGAGTTGTTATATACAGCATGTCCCAAGATGACAGGATACTGAGATACAAATAGAACATATCTCTCCAGCACGCCATTCAATTGATCTGGCTCCTCCCATCTCACTTCTATCCTGGTGGTTCCTGGAAGAAAGGGAGATAATTATAAGTGGAAGAGACTTCTCAGCTATTTATAAATAATGAATAAGTCTTCAAACACGATGATGGCCTGCTTGGCACTTATTTGTTGCATTGTTGCTGCAATGTATCACCCTTTCTTTGATTACTGTAAATGTGAAGGTTTTCACGCGGGGGGATATTTTCACTTATTTCACAATTGAACAAATTTTAATAATAATAGTGAATCATTCTTTAAGTAAAAAAAATTAATAATCAGAAGACTCATAAATATCCCCACGTGAAATGAATACTTTACAAAAAATCGAAAATAACACCCAGCAAAAATTCCCATGTTTACAGAAATAAGAATACAAAAATTCAAAGATTTGTAAAGATCGAATTAACAAGAATTCAGCTTGAAAGGTAAGGTAAATTTGAGGTGTTATGGATGGGCAGACTTTTAAAACTAAACGTCTCCTTCATCTTCTCTTTTATTTGAGGATTATAAAAAATTCAATTGCAATTTTCCAGAAAAAGTTATTTAGATTTTCACAGATTCAAGTTAAACAACTTACCAAGTACTGTTAGTTTTGGTGCCTTTACAAATGTTGGAGGGAGCTGAGCTGTACTAAGAGCAGCTACAGGACTGTTAGCACACCCAACAGTTGTACATGCTCTTAAATAAAACTGATAAGATGTGTACACCTTTAAAAGAAAACCATTCAAGCAAATGTTAACAAACAAAAAGAAAAAATTAATACTTGTAAAAGAAACATGTTTCGGAATAAATGAATACTTCATTCAAATTCAAAAGGACATTTACTCCAAGGATAATTTTTGTGTATAATAGGAGATAATTTCATGAAGTTCATGTAATTCTAAATCATTAATTGTAATTGTGGCAGTTAAAAAGTTGTCAGCTATAAAACGATGACCATCTGCAATTTTTTATTTAAACATTTCATTGACTTATATTTTTTTTCAAGGATGTTAGAGGCTACTGCCTGTTTTCATTTAGGTTTTTAAAATTGCTGTTGGTTAATCAAAGTTGTGTTGTGTACACTAAAATTTCCACATTTCATGTATAATATCTATTGTCTGATTTCTTTGTTTGAATTAAAAATCATTGTATTTCACAACTTTTTATTGAGTAACCTTGTACCTGTAGCCCTGATATGTTAAACATTCTTTCTCCACCAGTATATATCAGTTCTCCATCCATGTACAGAAAGTACCCTGTCATAATACCATTGGGTTTACCAGGGAGGTCCCACATGATTGTCAATTCATCTATATCCTGTAAGGCTCTAGGGGCAGGGACATCTTCAGGGGCTAATCAAAGCAAAAAGATTTTCATTAAGAATGCCTTTCAATAAATACTGAATCTCAATAAACAAGTTTAAAAACATTTTTAACAAGACTTATTCAAAATTACTATTTCTTCCTTTCATGTTTCAAATTTTGGCTAGAGTGCCTCTAATGAGAATAGAATAAAACGGGCATTTGATTTCTATATAATGCAATAAAGCCATGAACATCAAATCAAACAAATTTAAATATAAACCTTCACATTTCTCACTAAATTTGTTCCAATTGATCTTAATTACCTTCCTGGTCTGTGAGAACATGAACACCATCAGTACTCTCAGTACAACCTCCACCAGTACAAGCCATGACCTTTATGGTGTAGTTAGTGTGGGGCACAGCATTACTTATCTGTCCTGTGTAAAAGATCAAAATTTTATTCATCCAAAGAAACATAAAACACCAAATTTAGGTACACAGAAATTTTACAAAAAAGTATATTATTGCTTTATTTAAAGTTATCCATGTGTACCTATCAAGTATCAATTTCTTACAAAATGTAATTGACTATTACATAGAAGCATTCAATTATTAGCTGAAGATTTTAGAATTAATCAAAACTGTTATGAGTTCTATCTGCAAACAGACTTTATTTTATTTTTTTAAGACATCATTCTTTGAAACTTTGTTACTATATACAGATTTCATAGAATAATAAAACATGTACTAGTCAATCTAGTACATTGTAATTTTAACCTACCTTGCAGAGTTTTGTCCCCATAAGTAACTTCTATAGGAGGTATTTCCTTGTGGTCCAGGTTATGGGCCCTGAGTACATATCTGTCCAGGAGACCAGAGATGGACTGGGGTATGGCCCATTTAGCTGTAATGATGTACCCTGATACCACAACGACATCATAAGGGGCATCAACACCTACAGGAGCTGCAACAAGATTTAGAGAACATTTTACATCAATGATCCTAGAGAATTCTTCAGCATTTTGTCAATAATAATAACTTTGGCTTGGGGAATTAATTCATATTTACAGAATGATTTATCTTATTTATCAAAAAAATATATTTTCAGAAATATCACTTAACAATATCATTTTCTACCAATGATAGTAATGATGATTGGTATAAACTATTCTTATTATCCATTGACACAATATTTTTTAAAGTGTTTTAAATTATCATAAGATAAAAATTATCAGTTGAAATTTTTGCATCTATTAACTGCATGTAGTTCTTTTATCCAAAGCACCAAAGTTTGCATCAACAAACAAGAGGCTCCCATGAGCCTGAATCGCTCACCTGGTCTTGATGTCGACCCTATAAAGACTTTTCTAGAGCTAAATGAGCTGAACATTTAAGCAAGTAACAACTTAAATCTATCTACTATAGTTTTCATTCTGTAGCCGTAGGCCCAAATCATGAAAAAAACGTTACTTTAAGGGCCCTTACCCCTATAAGGGGTTATTTGACAACTTTGACCCTAAGAAGACTTTTGTAGAGCTAAATGAACTGAACATTTAAGCAAGCAACAGATTCTCTCTATCTGCTATAGTTTTCATTCTTTAGGCCAAAAACATGAAAGAACATTATTTTAGGGGCCGTAACCCCTATAAGGGGACATCTGACAACTTCGACCCTATGGAGACTTTTGTAGAGCTAAATAAGCTAAACATTTAAGCAAGCAATAGCTTCTCTCTATCTGCTATAGTTTTCATTCTATAGGCCAAAAACATGAAAAAACATTATTTTAGGGGCTCTGACCTCTATAAGGGGTCATCTGACAACTTCGACCCTATGGAGACTTTAGTAGAGCTAAATGAGCTGAACATTTAAGCAAGCAACAGATTCTCTCTATCTGCTATAGTTTTCATTCCATAGGCCAAAAACATGAAAAAACTTTATTTTAGGGGCTGTAACCCCTATAAGGGGTCATCTGACAACTTCGACCCTATGGAAACTTTTGTAGAGCTAAATAAGCTGAACATTTAAGCCAGCAATAGTTTCTCTCTATCTGCTATAGTTTTCATTCCATAAGCCAAAAACATGAAAAAACGTTATTTTAGGGGCTGTAACCCTTATAAGAGGTCATCTGACAACTTCAACCCTTGGAGTCTTTTCTAGAGCTAAATGAGCTGAACATTTAAGCAAGCAACAACTTTTCTCTATCTGTATTAGTTTTCATTCTATAATCCAAAAACATGAAAAAATGCTATTTTTCACCTTTAAGGGGCCGTAACTCCTAGGAGGGGTCATCTGACAACTTTGACTCAATGGAGACTTTTGTAGAGCTTTTGATGCTGAAGCAGTAGTGTGGCATCAGATTTCATCTATCTCTTCAACTTTTTGATTTACAAGCCAAAAACAGCAGTCTGACCCCCCTGGTCTATTTTTAGTAACGGCAGCCATGTTGTTTGGAAGGCGGTCACCATTTGTGCAATCTTAGTAGAGGACATCCCATAGATGAAGTGTGCAAAGTTTCAAATCAATCCCTTCAGTCGTTTTGGAGGAGAAGATTTTCAAAGAAAAGTTAACAACGACGACGGACGAGGACGACGAAGGACGCCAAGTGATGCCAAAGGTCCAGGTGACCTATCAAGCAATTTGGTTATTAATACTGAAAATTCATTCTTTTTGAAGAAACCCTTGGCCAACACTTAAACCAAAAAAATTGGAATTTAGAAAACCAAGAAAATCAAAAGAAAACTACTTGTTAACAGAAATTTGAAATGGATGCATAATTAAACCAGCATTAAAGACATACATGTAGATCAAATTCAGCACAAAGAAAAAGAGCTGGGTGGTTTTTTAATATTTTTTTAACAAGAATAACAAAATAAGTTTCTAATCAAAATTACCCCCTTCTCTTGTCCTGCCATAAGCCCAATTTCCTGAGCCATGACCTGCTTCATTATTGGCTAAAACTCTGTATAAATAATCTGAAATTAGAACAAAATATATTTATAAAACAATTGCAAGGCCAATGACAAGTTCTGGGGTGATAATAACAAGCTTACTGAGATACAAGGATATTATCAACAAATGCTGCTTTATTTGTGGGTGATCTGTAAAATAAAACTAAACATACAAGAATTTGAAAGATTACTTGTAACTTAACAATATTTTTAATTGTTTATTTAAAAAATAGATTTCAATAATAAAAATCTTAGCACATACCAGTTATTGTTACCAATAGCCCTCAAAACATGTTTCAAACAAACCTGAATATGGCACAAGATTTTTGTCTTCATATGAAGTGTCAGTCCCATTATAGATGTATTCAACAAAATCCTCTCTACAAGTTCTGTGGGGGATGTAGAATGGAGAACAGCCATCTAAATTGATGTTAGAAATCTCCACAGCACTAACCACAAAGTTGAGAGGTATGGTGTACTGGTATGGGAAAAAGTTCTGGATGCTTACGTCTCTCAAACAACCACCAAAACCTGAAAACATCAAATCATTATACCATAAATGAGCATCAAAATTATCAAGGCAATCAGAATGGGGATGTAGGTGCAATAGCACCCCCTTTCACATATAAGGGACCAAATTCCACAAATATGAAGGCAATTTCAGACAACTTTCTCAACCTAGGTAAAGTATTTCCCTCCAAACATCCCCCTGACAAGAACCCTGGTGAGAGCCCTGATTATTCATATGGGAGTGATTGAAATTCAAAACAACTCGTAAGACTTAATATGTTCCTGCCATTAATCTTTTTTATAGCTTATGTCTTGTTTTATCTTTGTTTATTTTAAATGTCAACAATATTGTCTTTACTTTGGCTATTACTGAGATTGATTTTTATTAATAAAAATGAAAAACATAAACATTTTAAATATGACAAAGCAATTTGTATACTGTATACAATAGTGAGTAACTTTAGCAAGTTGCAAATTTGAATCCAAAAAACAGGTGATAAATTTTTAAAGGTCTTAATTTTTTCACGTTTCTAGGACCTTCAATTTGTAAATACATATGAACTTAATTTAGCAATCTTTAATTTTAGCTATTCCTCAGACCTCACTAATAAGTGAAAATAAGAACCTTGCAAAAATTCCATGCTATACAGTATTTTGCTTCATAATAATTATACCTTGAAATGGTAACTTGATATTGTTATCCTTAATAAACTGTGTGGCTTCTGAATTATCTGGTACCCCACCAACATAAACAGGGGATACAGTTTCCACAGTTAACCTAAAGCTAGCATCTCCCGTTGATTCTGTTATTGAGTTGATTATGATTTCTGCTCTCTGGTTCAATTTTTTGACAGCAACAGTATGCCAGTATCCATCACAAAGCGAGATGTCTTGACGACTGAAAGTTACGCTTCCTGTAGCCACATTATTGGAAAACTGCATGTGTAAAGCTCCATTAATCAACCCAAGATAGAAATATATCCCTGGACCACCATAGGTAAAGAACAGCAATCCAGATCTCATGTCCGTTCTCAAAGTAATGGTAAGTCCAATCAGATCTCTTACCATGAGTCTGTCTGGTAATAACGTCAAATATCCTGTTAATAAAGAAAATATGAAATACCTACTATTTCAGTTTCTTTGAATTCATTGAAAAAAGAAACTGGTTGTCACAAATTATATTCAATAATATAACTTTATTACATAGCCTTAAAAGATATAAAGTCATTTAGGTGATTCAAATCCAAAAACAAATACTTTTTGACAGATGAATACAATATACAAGATTTGAAGAAATAAACATATGTAAATCTTGAGTCAATTGACCCAATACATTTTGGGTTTTCTTTACTGTTTCAAAATTCACTAGATCAGATTTATGGATGTTGAATGTGACATTACCTTGTCCCATGAAGTGAATCCCTCTGTCTAAATTTGTGGGACAACCCTGCCAATTAGCAAAAGCTAACTCGAACATTTCAGCTTTGGTCCAATCTAATGGTTTCCAAACTTCATCCGGGTAAAGCCGTTGTAATATCTCCACATCTTTGATACAACCTTGGAAACTCTTTTCTAAAACCTGAAAAAAATGTAATACAAAATATGAATATATTAAGCATATTCATCAAATCAAAACCCCTACCTAGTATAAGCCTTGTGACCCTTAAAATGCATGGCAATTGAAAAGGAACATTGTACCTTACAGGGAACTTAAAATCTAAACATAAATATGGTTAAATGTAGCTTATGATATAGGACTTGAGAAAAAAAATATACATGCAAACATTTGACTAATCATCATGTTTGGAGATACAAAATGTATTGTATGTAATAACTTTTCTTCTCATGGTGACTGTGTATTTCTGGTAAATTACAAGGTGTCTTAAAGGTGTAACATATACCCGTACCTATAATATTTACCTGTGCCATGAGTTATGTTCTTACATGTAGTTGGTATCTAAATACTATCATAAGTTAAGACTATAATAAGATGTGGATAGAGGGTATGTGATACAAACTACATAAACAAGGCGACAATTCAAAAATTCACAATGGCAGACAGCCAGGAGCCTTCAATGTCAGGAAAGAGTCGCTGCTCGCAGCCTTGCATTGGGCCGAGATTAAAAATATAATTATAAGATTAAATACCAATATAAGTGGGATTTCACAGAACAAACCTGTTTCCTAGAATCATCGCCACCAATTCTCCTGACAAAATTCTTGGGAACCCCTCCAATATAAACCCCAGATGTAGGTCCAATGATAGTCCCAGTAGCGCACTCGCTCTCTCTTACACCTACAAGATTAATCATATATTATTCATAAAGAAAATCTTAATAAACAGTTGATAATAACAAATATATATTTATATATAATATATTCAAAATGTCAACATATTATTCAACTGATTAAAAAAAGTTTGTTGAGCATTCATCTGAATCTAATAAGAAGACTATTAAAGGTGACACTTAAACTGAACAACCAACTCAACCCACTGCAAGACAAGAACATTTCTAGCATCTTTTTTACATTAAAAATATAAATTAAATCATCTCTTTATACAAATTTCAAACAAAGACTTTACATGAATATTTGAAATTGCCTACTTGCAGGATGTTTCATGAAAATTAGAAATGTGTTCCCATTATGTCCTATCTACAATATCATTTTTTTTTCAAACTTTTTCACAGAATTTGCTAACATTAAAATTGTAATTAATCTATTGAAACATAAGATTTTTTTTTAACCTCAATTATTTCAAATAGAGTAACCTAAAGTGTTCTTAATTCATTTTTTTTATTATTTCACAGACTGAAAATGCCTTCCTTTTTATATTATTTTCTTTTAATTTCTATCAAACCTGTCCATTTGATATCAATGGCAATCTTGGCTGATTTGCCTTCCCTTACTGCCTCCAAGAAGTGCCAGTTCATATCATTATAGGGTAGCCCCTCATCATCCGTAGGTGTTACAAATGATGAACAACCTGAACAAGATGCAAAATACACACTAATTGTCAGAAAATACACAAAAAGTGTGTGAAAAAACACACAAACATGTTAGTTAGTACGTAAGTCAAATAGTGTGGTAAAATGTTGATCCTTTAAATCAACCATTTTTCAAATCTTAAGCCTGTTGAATATTGTCACAAGACATTCAAAAAATACCTTGTACATAGATCCAGGTTGGTGAGGTTGGAATCCCCCTTCCCTTCAAAAAATTTATTTTTGTGAAAAATTAATTTCTGAAAAATTTGTAAGGAACTTTCCTTCCCTGTTGTGTCTATAGTGGACTGTGGAAAGAACACCCTCTCATTTAAAAATTTGTTTTTTTTTTATCCATCCCTGAAGGTTTTTTTTCTAATAATTTCCACAGTAAGAAATAAATCTGGAGGACATCAATGTAAAAGAAGCAATATGCAAACATTTAAAAATTTCAAAGATCAGCTTTATTACCACACTATATAACTGAACAGTCCCATTACCAGCATAGATACTTTCATTTAATAAAAGCACCATAACCAAACCAGGCACTCCAGATGCAATCTGTTTTGAATTTGTTGCCCTTTGAAAAGCATTGACTAGATTTTTTTTTTTAATTCTATAGGAAATGGTCTGAAACCTTTGCACATTTTATATTAAAATGAAAGAATCTTAGTCATAGTGGTCACCCTCACATACCCCATGAGTTCTGCATTGGACTATAAAAATTAACCTTGAGCTTGTAAACTTTTGCAAATGAAAAATTTGTGATAACATACACAGTTACAGATGTTATACTTCTTGCATACCAAGTTTCGTTAAATTCTGTTCAGTAGTTTAAGAGTAGTTGAGTTCACAAAATATAATAAGGATTTTCTGCAAATTTCTAAGCCCAAAGGGCCATAACTCCCACAAAAATGAGTGGATAAAAAATTCCTGGTAATATGCACAACTACATATAGCGTACTTCTTGCATACCTAGTTTCATTATGGTAAATTCTGTTCAGTAGTTTAAGAGAAGTTGCTTTCACAAACTAAAATCAGGATTTCCTGCAAATTTATAAGCATGCACAACTACATATGGTGTGCTTCTTGCATACCAAGTTTCATTAAATTCTGTTCAGTAGTTTTAGAAGCGTTTCGTTCACAAACTTTGATCACAGACGGACGGACCAGTCAATAACAAGGGGTTGCACTAAGTCGTGCTAAGCATACCCCCACTCAACCATTCAGAAAACAGGACGTAGATGACTGACTTGCCCAGAAAGGGGAGGCACAGTACAATGCATCATGCTTAAGCTTTATACTAAATTAGAAATTAATCCCTTAAGTAGAAATTGAGAAATCTGTTCATTTTTTACCCTTAAAATAGTCTAAGTTGGCTCGGAAAACAGGAAGTAGATGACCAACTGACCTGAAAAGGGGAGGCACGGTACAACTCATCATGCAGAATCTGTGTACCAAATTATAAATCAATCCCTTCAGTAGAAGCTAAGAAATCTGTTACGAAAATGTTTCCATTTTTGACCCTTAAAATAGTCTAAGTCGGCTCGAAAAACAGGAAGTATATGACCGACTGACCTGAAAAGGGGAGGCACGGTACAACTCATCATGCTGAACCTGTATACCAAATTTAAAATCAATCCCTTCAGTAGAAGCTGAGAAAACTGTTACGAAAAATTTCCCATTTTTGACCCTTAAAATAGTCTAAGTCGGCTCGAAAAACAGAAGTATATGACCGACTGACCTGAAAAGGGGAGGCACGGTACAACTCATCAAGCTGAACCTGTATACCAAATTTAAAATCAATCCCTTCAGTAGAAGCTGAGAAAACTGTTACGAAAAATTTCCCATTTTTGACCCTTAAAATAGTCTAAGTCGGCTCGAAAAACAGGAAGTATATGACCGACTGACCTGAAAAGGGGAGGCACGGTACAACTCATCATGCTGAACCTGTATACCAAATTTAAAATCAATCCCTTCAGTAGAAGCTGAGAAAACTGTTATGAAAAATTTCCCATTTTTTACCCTTAAAATAGTCTAAGTCACTCGGAAAACAGGAAGTATATGACCGACTGACCTGAAAAAGGGAGGCAGGGTACAACTCATCATGCTGAACCTGTATACTAAATTTAAAATCAATCCCTTCAGTAGAAGCTGAGAAAACTGTTACGAAAAATTTCCCATTTTTTACCCTTAAAATAGTCTAAGTCGGCTCGGAAAACAGGAAGTAGATCATGGACTGACCTGAAAAGTGGAGGAAATGTACATTGCATCATGCTTAAGCTGTCTACCAAATTTGAAATCAATCCCTTCAATTGAAGCCGAGATATTGTACCGGACGGACAGACGGACAGACGGACGGACAGACGGACGGACGGACGGACGGACAAGGTGATTGCAATATAGCCCCCTCTCTTACGAGTGGGGGTATAATTATTATACCCTCTGCAACTTCGTTACATGGGGTATAATAAGATTTTTTTTTAAATGAAAAAGGGTGTTTTTTACTACAGTGACTAAGGTTTATTTCTTTACAATGACACTACAAAATATCAAGAGTAATTTACTAGTCATTTACATGTATCCCATAATTACGACATGATTTTGTAGTTCAACTCTTTTATCTAAATAGGCTGCTAATGTTAGCTAATGTTATAACTACATGATAATGTAGAGAATATTATTTGCATCTGCAGTACCTGTTGACCCTTGCCTCCCCAAATCACCGTTACCAAGTCAAATGTTAATTCTTTTATATGGTTAAATAGTTCTTTGCCAAAAAAAATAAAATAAATAACATGCTCAAAGTTTTTCTTTCAACCCTTCCCTATATTGCCATATAATCAACTTTCTTTAGCCCATTTCTTAAGTTATTATAAGAAAATATCATGAGTTCTTTAACTTCATAAATATATTTTAGATAACTATCCTTTAGTGAAGATATCTTATAATGATTTATTTAATTTTAAATTTATTCTTTTTTTTATTTGAAAAATAAATATATCAAATGTATCAAAATATATTTTTTTTTTATATTTCATACCAAGAATTAACATTTGATTCAACATTGAATTTTACCTTGTCGCTCGCCTGAGAAATAAAATAAATAAAATAAGAAATTGGGGAATTTTCAAACTAAAATTAGGTAATAATTGCTAACATGGAACATAACACAGAAATAGTGGCAGTGATGTTTATCAACAAGCTGTAAACAGTTCAAATTTAAGGATTTAACTTCAAAATTAAAGTAATTTTAAAAATTCCTGCCAAAGGTCTAAAAAGTAGCATTTCTTTTTAATATTAATATATATTTATTATATATTTCTATTTTATTTCTCATAAAAGCAACAATTAGTGAATCTTGCTTACAGTTTGTGAAAACAACAATGCACAAGATTTCTGTGAAATGCATCTATCACCGCTAAGGCGCTATTCCTGAACTCAAAATATCAATTCTTTAACTATTTTTAAAAAAAAGAGATCAAATATATTAAACTTCAATCAATCAAAATTATTACAACAATAACAACAATTTTAAGAGTTCATAAAAAGTTAAAAGATTCATGTACTTTTGAATGAGCATTGTAAATTGAATTCAGGATATGATGTTCAGCGAACAATCTACTATTAATAGCGCTTGTGTTTCAATCCAAAATGCACTGCAAAATGTGTATCACTGCAAACTGCATTCATTTCAAACCTTTGAATTTATGATCGATTTCGATAAGAGAATATTCATTGTCTCGCATGACATATAGATAATGCCATTCGCCGTCATTATATGTGCGATCATCGTCCAAAAGGGGATCTATTTCGACATATGATGTGCAGCCTACGGAAAGCAAAAGTAACACATGATGGTATAAAGCAATAGTAATATATGATTATATTGAGTATAGATGTAGAAAATAAAATAGCTTAAATAATTGCATAAAAAAATCTTTAAAAAATATTATAAGTACAAACCTGATGGTTCAAAAATAAAATCAACATAAGCAATGAAAATATTTCTCGCAGAAAACTTTTTTATAATAAACAGTGTACAATATTTGTGCTGATGATCATGATAATATAGTAGTATATACATAAACAATTTTGTGAATAAAATAAGAAGTAAATTTATAGAACAACTTGTTATAAATAAATACGGCCGTTGACCACTGTTGCTAATATACAGAAAAACATTAAGATGAGCTGCACAGATTGGCCTAGTGTTCCTATCCCACTTCCCACTTCACCATCATTTCATGTTTTTTTTGTCAACACTTTCATGTTTATCTCCCTGATATACCGGTAGTTTACATGGAACTACAGCAATAGAAAACCTAAGATTAATCTGTTCTACTTTATCACTGCTTTTGAATATGAGCTTATAAACAGGCATCAATAAAACTTAAATAATATATTCATTTAGTTTAAATTCATGTTTAATCATAAAAATTTTAATCTAGAGCTATATCCAATGCTTAACCTACCTTGAGGGTCAAACAAAAACCAAGGTCGTCCAGATTTAAACTGGACAGCAATAAACTCATCCTGGTTTCCTACAGAACCAGCAAACATCAACAATGCATCCTGGGAAGTAGTCTTAAACCAAAATCTGATTCCTAAATAAAAAGTGACAAGTTTCAACATTTGTTCAAAAATAAACAGTTACAAATGAGGTGTATTTTTCACACATTTTTAGTGGCATCATTTGCATGTCTACTTTGTAATTATATTTTGATTTTTTTTTTCATTTTTACACATTGAATATCTTTATCTTTATCTGTTTTATAACAAAATTGATGCTGATTCTCCATGAAAAATATATTAGGCTGTGATATGTAGCTGCTTAGAAACCTGTTACAAAAATAAGTTTCCTGCCTTCCTTTAGCATCTTATAACCCAAATTTTCTCTTCATGAAATATGACAAAAAATTAAAAACAAATCCATACCAGTAAATCCAACATCAACAGGGATAGAGTCAGCAGGGAACCTGTAATATCCTCCACCTGGAAATCTGGTTCCAGGTATAACATTAGGTGGGTAGCTCAGTGAAGTTTCTGTCTTCTGTAAGGAGTAAACAGGCTGTGGACCATTTAGTATCATTGGTGGGTCCCAGTTTACTTGAATGACTGTAGAACTCAGACTGTATATTCTTGGAACTGAGAGCCCTTCTGGAACTGTGGAATAAAAGAAATACTTTTACTGTTAATCTCTTCAAGATAGGGAATCAAATGGGAAATTACAATATACTCTGGCAATGTATATATTAAATGTGTTTGAGTTTCAAGGTATAACTTAGGAATTTTCTAATATATAATATTAGACAATTAATTGTTTTAACAACCAGCTGTGCAAAATTTTATTCAAATGAAGTGTTTTACATTGTAATCAAGAAATAAAGATGGACAGGCAATGAACATTATACCTCACCACTTTGTATGATTAGGTACATAATAGTTCTGCTCTCTTGAGAGTGTTATAAAAAGTGAAAAGATTAACCTCTCATTCAAAATGTAACTGATTTTGTCTTTCCTAAATGTAGTTTAGACATTTAAAAATATTTGCCATCATCCTTCAACTTATTGTCAAGGAAAACATGAAGGCGCTTGATATATCTGTAGTAGGTATATCCATGAAATGATTCAATGACTTACTAGCTTGCAATGTTGACCCATAACTCTCTGTACTGTTAATACACCCCACTCTGTTACAGACTTGAAGTTTAAAGGTATAGTTTGTGTAAGGAGCCAAACCATGTAGAGTATAGGTTGTCACATTGGCATCTGTGGTTACAAGAGCCTGGAAAATAAAATAGTAAGTAAATGAATAAAATTACAATTACAGAGTAATGTGGATTCTATCTGGGGTCTATCTGTGACTATTTCAGGGCTGGATTTGAATTATATGCATCTTATTTAGACCATGGGCCAATTGCAGAACCGCGAGCAGTGCCAAATGGCCTCGTTGAAGGCTGCTGGCGGTTGTCCATTGTGGTTTTTCTAAATTGCCGTTTAATTGTGGGCTGTGTCGCGTACACTTATTCCACATCTCTTTATTTTCTATCATTTATTTTCATGGGTTCCAATTTTCGTGGTTTGATATAAAAGGATCAGTTGGTGGATTCTTAAATTCATGGTTCTGAAATCTGCAGCATAGAGATCCATAATTACCTTTCTGTTGGGGATCTAATTTTGTGGGCCAAGGCCAACCAGGACAATTCATACCGCACAAATAATAATGAAACTACAGTAATTACAATTAGGTTAATATAGATACATGTACCTCAGAGCTGGACAGTTGCCCAATGCAGCCCAGTTTAAGCAAGGCAACCTAGTATTTTCAAAAATTAGTAAGGACAACCTTTTTTTAGAATTTCAAAACCCTGGCTATCTGCAATTCACCTTGTACGATGTAAATCAGAATGTATGAGTTACAACTTACATAACCTATCACATTGAAGCTTCTACAAAGCAATTGCCAAAATTTAAATTTAAATCTAATCAGCTATAGCAATTCTTCGATAATGTCAAATATTTGTTAACTATTCCAAAAATTAAATGAGAGGACTGTGACTGCTGTTGTATTTGCCTACAATGCTTATGGTGTGGGTTAGGGTTAAACACCCTTTTTGATGCGCCTGGGTCATGTAGGGTGGTCAGTTTTAGTGGTGGAGGAAATTGGAGTACCCAGTGAAAACTTATTTGTACTGAAGCTAATATACCTGTATACCAAATATAAATCTAACGTGGTTTATGTAAAAAAAATATGATACATTTGTAAATGACAGTGCTACTGCTTTCTATAGCAAAAAATATTACCAAGAAAACAAGATTGCTACACATAGGCAATGTCCCCTGCGCTGTTTTAAAGTTTAAAATTTACTAAAATATGAAGAATTAAAATTGCATTATGAAAGGATCAACTACAAATCATGACAAACAATCCTACAAAATTTCATCAAATCCGTTGAGGGGTTTTAGAGGAATTGCACTCACAAAGTGTTACTATGACCTAAAATGAACAAAGTCCATAAAGTCCCATAACTCCTATAAAATTTGTCAAATCAAAATGGCGTTGCGATATGATCAACTACAAATCATAACAACCAATCCTACAAAATTTCATAATAATCAGTAGAGCGGTCTCAGAGGAGTTACGCTCACAAAAGTGTGACGGACGGACGGACAAAGACCATGACTAACTAGGTCCCTCCGTTGCGTTGTGGCAGGGGAAAAAAAAACTACAAATGATGTGATATTGAAACCTTATTTTGTCCTGATAATAGAAAATTCTATTTAATTATCATGACGTCTTCAAATTGTCTTTGTACTTATAAATCATGTTTTCAAAGAATAGAGCATAAAGAATTCAGACTCTAATTCAACAATAGAACTGTAACTAATTGTCCCATCAAAGAAAATGTTGTTACAAATAAGATGAAAAAAGAAATCAATTAAGGATGTTTGCTGCTGAAATTGAAGATAACAAGATGTTTAGATTTATATCATTTATCCAGAGGATTCCAAAATTTAACAAAAATCATCAAATTTGACCAGAAAACACCCTTAAGCAACCACAACAATTAAACTGAGTTAATCATACTACCATTCAATAAATGGAAAATTTTTTTAAAACATTCAGACGTAATTACCGGTAGCGTTGAAAACAGATTGGATTTTACGCATTAAAACCCAAGTTAAGTAGGCTATACAGGATACATTTTTGTATCAAATTGACATCAGGTCTTCTAGGGAATAATATCAATCTTATAAAATGATAAGAGCATTAGTTTTTAATGTCAAAGACGAAGTTGGTTAAAGAGCTATAAGGAAGACTTTTTTCTCTTACAATTTTATAGATGCTGAAAAAATATGTTCCTATTTTGAACAAATTGGGAAAATCGGAAATTACAAGGAGAAAGATAAAAGGTTGAAGAAAAAAACTTTTACAAGCAGAAACGGTTATTACAATATATCGCATGAGACTTGATTGACACATTAAAATAATGGGACTATTAAATAAGGCAAAAGAAGATTAAGTATATAAAATCTGATCGTTACTAACGCCATATCATATATGATAATTCTTAAATAAGTTAGGTAGATACTTAAACTGGGTGGATGCTAACAAGAGGATAAGTCATAGAAAGAGAGAATTTGAGGTAATTACAGGTGATAATCACTGCTGTCGAAACATTTTCACATGACTAAGACCGAGTTTGCAATTAGACAATCAATATATAAGAGAAATGTAGAGCAGTTAGAAGCATCATTAAGCTGTTACAGTATAAAGCAATTCCTGATATTGATATAGAGGATACTCCAACATGATTAAAGATTGGACAACATGCAATTTTTTAACTTGTTGCCTTTGAAGTATGAGATGTCTTATATTATAGGAGTGATACACAGATGAACATTTAATTGTTGCCATGACAAAAGTATCATTTGTTGGTAGGAATTCGTTTTTTCGACTCACATTCTTCATTTGAATATAAACTGCCTAAAAAACTCAATGAAATGGACCACATTATAGTGTTATTGAAAATATATTTCTAAAATGACTTTGCATGTTTTAAAGGACTAAACCAGAAAAATGGATCAGTTTCTTTCACAGGAGGCAACAACAATGCTGCAAGTCAACTCTACCAACTTAGCAGACGAGCCATCCATAAGCAGCTTAGTTTTTCTAGCTTTCGTTTCTATAGTCATTCTTGCGTTAAACATTCCTATTGTCATTATGCTGGTTGTTAGAAAGTGTTATGGGAAGCCGATCAGGAATATCCATATTCTAAGCCTGAGTATTACCGATTCGTTAGTTGGTCTATTTATCATACCAATATCACTGACACTAAAAACAATTTTGACGGAAAAATTAGAATACAATGCCTGCTGGTCTCGTATGTGTTGGTACCTGACCTGTTTATCCGCCTCGCTTTTTCATGTACTGTTCATCTGCATTGACAGATGTACAATTTTAAAAACACAACTTTCATCGAGAAGGAGTAAGAAAGTCAGATTTTACACCACGACCGCTCTTTCTTGGATATGTGCCCTTATTGTCATTGTTGTTCCGTTCCATATTTTAAAATCCAAGAGAACAATATCTTACTGTTCCATTTCAACTGTTTTCAAAGATGATGATGGTATATTGTTTTTAAGAATTAATTCCCTTATATTTCTAAGTGGAATTATAGTGATTCTTGCCGCTTGTATATGGATGGTAACAAAAGTTGTTTCCGTAAGTAGAAACTCAGTGGTACCTTTAGATATATCAATAACCAAAACAAGCGATCAAGAAACAAAGAACAACCAAAAAATACATGTGATTTATGTTGAACCATGTGTTTCTACAAATTCAAGAAAGCCAGGTACATCTAGTGAAGCTACAGTATCAGAAATGTCGAAATCTCAAAATGGCATCACCCAAAGAAGACACATTTCTAAATCACAGAGAAATGCCATCATAACCATTGTTATAATGGCCATCAGCATGATCGTATGTCTCGTCCCCATAAACCTGATGATTTTAATCGAGGGCTGGTACGGATCATTTTCTTTGTTCTCAACAAAGTCTCGACAAATCATTGTATACGTAGCTAGTTTGAATTCTGCCGCAAACCCGATTATTTATGCATTCAGAATTCATGAAGTTAGAGAAACACTGAAACTTTTGAAAAAGAAGATCAGTTGTTGTCATCTTTACTGTGAAATAAGGAGATAAGCCGAGCAATTTTGAGTTTGTGGGCTGTGTGAGATTTTACCAAGAAATCAACAATGGGCATGGAGAGATTGACTAAGTTGGTTGAAATATGAAGATAGACAAAATTTCTCAAGTCAAAAATAATTAAACATTTTTTCGAAAATATTGGATATTAAATGGACATTGACTAGATCCACTATCAATGAAATATAAGTAGCAGCAAAGAATTAAGTTTTTACCTATAAATGTTTTAACTTATCAATAATAAAGAAATAATATCCATTACAATGTTTTATTTGGAAAAAACATGTGTTTTACACATTTTGTATTTTCATTAAAAATATATACTGTTTGTGAAGTATCAATTTTCATGATTTTCAAGGGTGGCCTTCACCCACAAAATTTGATACCCCATGGAAATGAAATTTATCATTGATCTGTATGCTGCAGACTTCAGCAGAACCACAAATTTAAGAATCCATGAACTGATCCTTTTTAAACAAACCATAAAATTGGTTTCCATGAAAATAAATGAATCCAGAGAAAGGAAAAGCCTAGACATATTCATAGATAATTTCATGAGGAGAAGCTTAGAAGTACCAAAGGAACATTTAAAACCTTGAAGTCATGAAGAACAAAATCATGAGACACCCAAGAAAACGATTCATACAACAAATGTATGGTCATCAGAACCAGTGGTACATTGGGTGGGATTGCATCCCCCTTTTCAAATCATGTTTTAAAAGTTCTAAAGATTATTCAGCAAACATTAGTTGTATGAATACACTTGATTTCTATGTAAATCACTTTGTTAATCCAGCATTCCTTTTAAAAATACCTGGCTACAAGACAAAAATGAAACGGCAAAAACCAATGTCAACTTGCATCAAAACGAAGGTGATTTCTCTAAAGGGTCAACACAAATCATATATGTAAGAAAATTACATTTATAGCAAAATATAATATTTAATGTGCTTACCTTCCACAAATACTGAGGTGCAAATGGGTACAAGGTCTGGTTGGTAGGTTCAAGAAAGTACACTTTGTATGACTGAATTATCCCCCTTGTCTCTCTCTCAGCTGGCGCTGTCCATTTAATAGTTAATCCTGTACTGCTATGAGCCTCTACTTTAGGAGCTGCCATTGACAGTGGCATTGCCTCCCCTGATTTGATTCCTACCCAAGGACTTGCTGTTTTACCCAGATTATTCTCAGCAAAAACCTGTAAGGAAAAAATATGAATACATGTACTCTCAAGTTTCATAATTTGCAATTCAGATATTAAGCAAGTAAAGTAAAAGAAAAATAGTATTCTAGTCATTTGACCTCATCATCAAAAATCTATTTTTGTAATGGTACATCAGTTAACAATTTCAAAATTGTATCTATAATAAGGCACCATTGTTGGGGTTCAGACATTAGAAAGACAACTTCAAAATTGAGAGCTGCAACTACAGGTCCATATTAAAGGCTGTTGGGTGTTTTCCATGGCATAGTTTTAAGTTTTATGGATGGTGGATGGTGTATCATATACATATAATATACTACCATATAGCGGGTTATTTTCAATGGGATATATTCTTGTGGTTTTTGTGTCATACGGTACTAAATTAGTGAAAATTAAACCGCCAGGAAAATAACCCGCTATACAGTAATAGAAGCCTACATAAGTTTAAATATATCCAATTTCTTATTAACAATCAATTGTGTGCTCACCTGAAACTCATACCAGGTAAATGGATTAAGTCCTGACATAATAAAGTTGGTCTCTGGTGGTGGGAGAGCATTCTCTTGGGGTGACAGGGTGGGTCTTGGATTGTACTGTCCCCCAGGATGGAAGACCCTAACTGCAGGAGGATCATACAACCCCTCTTTAGACAGAGCACCTCTCATCCATAACTCATAGTAAATTATAATACCTATAACGGTAAAAGATAATTAGGAAAACTGAATTAGCTAGTTCTGAAAAGTAGTTTGTTATGACAAAAAATTTGACACAAATCATGAATTATTTAAGAATTGCACATATTATCTGTTTGTTGAAAATTTGTGTGAATTAAACTTGCTAATCTTTGTTTATTATTGCTTTGAACATAAATTAATATGATTAAGGCCCTGCCTTCTTTGTGAGCATTTAAATTTCATTTTTTATAATGGTGTAAAGATTGGATCATTTCTTGTTTGATTAAAATCAATACGACTCTATCCAAATGTAAATATATCTATTTTGTTCATTTTCAAACCTTGTGCCAATCTACCAAAATAACTTTTAACTAATAATGGGAGCAAGCTCACTAAGAAACCCCATCTTATAAATAGAACACTATATTAATAACTGATTTAACTTTAAGTCCAATAATCTAAGCTGGGTGATATATGAGAGATATGTTATTTCCCCATGCACATCTCCAAGTGGTGTACTTCTCTCTTATAAAGTTTCATTGAAATCAATCAAGTGATATATGAGTTGTAATATATGAAGTCAGACTGTGAGGGTAATTCTTATACTGTAAACCAACTATTTTTTGCGAGCAATTTATTTTTGTTAATTTTGTGGGGTACAGAAATTCACGAAAATAAATCCTCGCAAACAGGCCCATTTTTATAGTAATATCATTGTTTTAACGAAAAATAGCGAAAATAAATAGCGGCGAAGTAAAGCACTCGCAAAAATAAGTTGGTTTACAGTAAACTCCCTCAAACTTGCTTTGCCGAGACGAAAATAGTTACTCACCATTAGCAAATTCTGGTGGTGACCAAGTTATATTTAGCTCAGAATAACTCACTACTTCAACGATAGGAGCTTTCATACCAGATGGAGGGGCAGACTTGGTATAAAACGACACAGGCCAGCTCTCATGGCATCCACCAGGCGTACAGGTCACAATAAAGGCTGTATAATTCATGAATGGATCCAAACCTACTAACTCAGCTGTCTTGGTAGTTCCTACCCACTGTACTGTGCTATTAATTTCACCAGGGGTCAGTGTGTGAACTGTGTAGTTAACCAGAGGACCGTTCATATTGACAGGCTTGTTCCATGATATTAATGCTGTAGTTGACATAACAGACAGGACTGAGATAAGGACGATCCCAGTAGGTTTGCCTGGTTTGGTTTGAAAGGTTACGGCAGGACTGAAGATACTCCCGAAATCATTTGAAGCTTCTATGACATAGGTGTACTTAGTGTAGGATGCTAAGCCAGTGTCATTATACTGCATTTCTGAAAATTAATGTTTCACATTCAGGTTAAAATTATGAGTTATAAGTAATTAAGATTTTGTAAGAGATTTATTACAATTCATGATTCTTGATCAGATGATCTACCAGATTTATACGTAGAAAATTAGATAAAAAGCTTCGCCGAGCGCAGCATGATACGACCGCAACATGTTGAACCCTGTACGTTTTAGGCCTAATATGGATAGTCTATTGTTCTGGACACATGCAGCCCATGGTGGACTGACAAAGGTTTTTGACACATGCTTCTCTGATGGACTTTCAACCCAGGGGCTAAAAATATAAATTTTGAATGTTGTATTCTACTCTTTAAAAGAATAATGTTTGGGGAAAAAATTAAAAATCGAACCAGAATTTTTTTTAAATTATGATTACAGCCCAAAAAATTTATTCTTAAATTTAGAATCGCTACCTGACAAGAATAAATTTGCAAAAAAAAATTTCAAAATCGGACCACAAATAAAAAAGCCCCATTTGGCCCCTAATTACGTAATAGGGGGAAAAAGGGGGGGTCGCAAAAATTAATTCCTAATTTTGTATTCGCTATTTGACAAGAACAAACTTGCAAAAAAAATTTTCAAAATCGGACCAGAAATAAAAAAGTTTCAATTTCAGCCCCATTTGGCCCCTAATTACATAATAAGGGGAAAAAGGGGGGGGTTGCAAAAATTAATTCTTAATTTTGTATCCGCTATTTGACAAGAACAAACATGCAAAAAAAATTTTCAAAATCGGACCAGAAATAAAAAAGTTTCAATTTCGGCCCCTTTTGGCCCCTTATTACGTAACAGGTGAAAAAGGGGTGGGGGTCGCAAAAATAAATTCTCAAATTTGGATTCGCTACTTGACAAAAATAAACTTGCAAAAAAAAATTTCAAAATCGGACCACAAATAAAAAAGTTTCGATTTTGGCCCGTTTGGCCCCTAATTACGTAATAGGGGGAAAAGGGGGGGGTCGCAAAAATTAATTCTTAATTTTGTATCCGCTATTTGACAAGAACAAACATGTAAAAAAAAATTTCAAAATCGGACCACAAATAAAAAAGTTTCAATTTCGGCCCCTTTTGGCCCCTAATTACACAACGGAGAAAAAGGGGGGCGCAAAAATTCATCAGGTTCATTCTTTTATTGTAAGAAACATTCTTGACAAATTTCACAGCAATAGGCCAACTAGGACCAAAGTTATGGTGGAAACAAGTAAAATATTTGAATTTTTTTCCCCTTTTGGACCCCTTATTTCAAAACAAAAAAAGGGGGGACCCCCAAAATCAATCCCATTCATCCTTGTATGGTAAGGAACATCACTGTCAAATTTCATAGCAATTGGATAACTAGAACTAAAGTTATTGCGGAAACACACAAAAAAGTAGTATTTTTGGCCCTTTTTTGGCCCCTAATTTCTAAACGAAAAATGGGGGGACCCCCAAAATCAATCCCATGCATCCATTTATGGTAAGGAACATCATTGTAAAGTTTCATAGCAATCGGATAACTGGAACTAAAGTTATTGTGGAAACACTAAAAAGTTAACAGACGACGACGACGACGACAGCATCATACCATAATACGTCCGCAAATTTTTTGCGGTCGTATAATAAAATAAAACTAAACATACATGTAGTGGCACAGAGATGGATAACAGCTTAAGTCAAATTGAACACATTTTCATATAAAACATTGCAGAGAAAGGTATTTATAAACACAATATACAATTACGGCCCTTGGAAGAGGTGAATATCTAAAATTGTCAACCAGAGGTGGGGTTATTTCCCTAAGGGCTTTATTCACCAGTGAATAATAGGGTTATTCAATGGACATGGGTATTTGGAAAGGTTATTCAACTTTTGTACAAATTTGACCTTATTTCATCCAATTAAATCAGTTAATTATTCAGTAAGGTATAATAACATAATATATAAGATTACCAATATTACAAAACATTTTTCTTGATATTCTTTATGCCCCCAAATATAACAAGAAGGCAACAGACCAACCTTTGCCAGCACATAGAATAATCTTTGGGTTTTTATTGAAATGATAAAGAAATTTCAATTGAAAATATAGATTTTCTCTGTTTTTATTATCCTCATTTCATGCATTAGTCTACATGTTAATCTTCTCTCACCTGTTCCATTGCCTGTAAATACTAATGTCCCATTCCTGAATAATCTGAATGTTTGTATTACTCCATTAGGGTAGTCAGGTTCATACCAGTATAGGTAAAGAGCTTCTGAACTTAGCTGGATGTGTAGAGGTGGTGGCTGTTGGGCAGGAACTACAAGTAGAAATAGTTGGTATAAAGAAATTCCATAATTATAATAACAAAGATAAGTATGGATGCAATTTCATAAAATCTTACTTACAACAATAATAGCGCTGTGATTTTTATTGATGTTTTTGTTTTGTTTTATCAAACCTTTATCATGAGCAAAGTTTATAAGTAACTAGGATAGCCATTTTTAGAATGTTTTAGCTTGTTGATGAATTGCTTATCCAAAATTCTTATTAAAAAATAAAATAATATACCTTATTCTTAAACTCATTATTTTTCACTCCACCATCTACAGTAAAATTCCTAAGGATCTTACACCGCTTACACAAAAATACTTTAAACATTTAAACATTCAATATCATTTAAAGAAAGTATTCTCACTAAAAGTAGTAATTCCAACATAATAGAGAAAAAAAAACTTGATTGAAATTAAGCACAACTTTTTAACAATAATTTTCTTCTTTCTGCTAAAACTCATCACAGAAAAGGCTATGGAAGATAACAACCACTTACTTTTACTACATCCAAAAGGATTATCAGCACTTAGATGACTGCTACCAATGACACATGAATCACATCTCCTTCCTGTCACAAACTCCTTACAATCACACTGTCCACTAACTAGGTCACAGAGGTCACCTTTACTCCCTGGACCATAGCAATCACATCTGCTGCAGCTAAAAATAGATCAACCACTAAATTCAAACTTTAGTTCCCTATACATTTTTTTCTTGATGAAGCTGATGTTAGAAAAAGTAACTAACAAACAGTCCATTAAAACCTGTTGTTTCATTATTATTTTTGGGTTATGAATTATTGTTTCTTGTTGTTGATATGTCTGTCTGACTGTTATTGAAATATGGATTTTAACCAAGATGACGGACAAAGGAAAACATTATATGTCCCAGTTACACCATATACATGCGCTATGAAAACTACCAATACAAAAAAATGAGATATGGAATAAGTGTATGCGACACATTTGTTTAAAATACTTACTTTCCATATCTAGTGTTAAATGAGAAAAACCCCTTTAGGCATTCATTACAAGCTCTGCCAGTGACCCCTGACCCTTGTTGTTTACAATAGCATTGGCCACCGTGGGAGTCACAATAAGTTTGTGGGAGTGTCCCATATCTGTCACACCCACAAGGGTTACATCCTCCACCTGGAGTGGGGTTTATATAGTAATCTAAAGAAATAAAATAACAAAGCACAAAATAAGAAAATAGAATATTCTTTAAGTGTTTATTAGATTCAAATACATGAAGTCCACTAAAGAGTTGCAAAAACATATTTTATTGGGTCTGCATGAAGACTTGCAAATGAACATAAAATAACCTACACTTTTCAAGTACAATATAATAGCTGGTAAAATAAAAAAATAAAAAACTTTATACTAATTTCATTGCACTAAAATGACAATTTATGTTTACCAAATCTATGATTTAAGGCAAAAGAAAAGACTGCAACATATCTTATTTACAATTTTCACAAGTTCTCCCAAACATATGACCTTGACTTTTAGACATACCTTGAGCACAGTCATCACAAGTTCTCCCAAACCTATTAGCTAGGCATGTACAATCTCCAGTGTTCTGATCACAAGCCAGGTCATCAGGGGCTATATCTCCATTCTGTGTCCCCGTTGGGTCACACCCACAAGGCTGGCACCCCTGAGGATCAGAGACATTCAGTCCAAACGTGTTCCCCTTACACTGATTACAGGACAACCCCTGGACATTGTCTTTACATATACAATTCCCAGTCACTTTGTCGCAGATGGATGTACTATTGATAGTTCCTGCAATCTCACATTCACAGTCTTTACAACCCTTTTCAGTTGACCCACCAAAAGCAAAACTCCCGTCAGCACATTCATCACATGCCAGACCCTGAACATTAGGCTTACAGACGCACTGTCCTGTAACTGGGTCACATGTTGTTCCTGGGATAGTCCCTTGCACGTTACACTGACAAGGTACACATGCACTGAAGAAGTCATAAAATCCTGAGGCACATACATCACAAGTTCTACCCACCACCCTATCTTTACAGGGGCACTGGCCTGTGATAGGGTTACAAAACTGAGAGGTGGATCCCAGGGGGTTACAGTCACAAGGAGAGCACCCTAGGGGATTCTCATCAGTCAGGTTGTAATAACCATACTTGCAGGCATCACATTTATCATCTAAAACAAAAACAATGAAAATTAGATTAAAACATAGTTCAAGAGGCAGAAATTTTCAATAGAAGACTCATCAGAGATACTTTTGCATACAAAAGTTATCTATGGTTAAAAGTTATAAATTTCTATGTCCAGAGTACTAAGAATTTAGTTCTATATTATTTTTCTTATGGGCAAGCAGCATATGATAATGATGGAAAATTTAAATGACTTGAATACAACTCTAAAATTGTGAAACATTTAAACGATGAATATTTTTTTTACAAAATTAGCTACTGGTATGTTATTGTTGATCTCATAGGTTTATTTCTACAAAATATCTATCACATTTATCATTTGTAATTATTTAAGAAATTCTACATACTTCTAACATTAACTTTACAGTTACAAACTCCAGTGCTGGGATGACATGTGATATCACCATCAACAGTTCCCATGGTTACACAGCTACAGTTGTCACAGCCCTCAGGATTGGACAATTGGAGATTGAAGTGACCAGGCATGCATCTGTCACACTGTCTCCCTTCCACATACTGCTTACAGGGGCATTGACCACCAACCTGCAGAATCAAATTGTAACTTTATGTTAGAAAGAGATTAATGATAATCATATTTACTCCATATGCTATTTCACCATTCTCCATTCTCCAATATGAACTAAATGTAAACTTAGAATATGTCAATAGATGTAGATAATCAACTTTCAATTTTACCAAAAAAATACACTAAAAGTTACAAGGTAGAATTACATGACATTAAGGAGGAATCATTAGATATTATAATAGCATTTTGATGAATTCAAATGTTTTCTATTTCACTCACTATTATGATGTGACTGTAAAGGAAAACTGTTAATGGTTTCACATTTTCATTAGATGAGACAAAATGTTACTACTACATTTGTGTATACTGAGCAATAATACCTTTTCACAATCCAAATCTAAATTTTCTACTCCTGGTAGATTACAGTCACACTTGGAGCAGACGTCTTTATCATATTTACTCTTCCCAACCTGTCTAAAGAAATATGTCAGACATGTCTCACAAAACTGTCCTGTGGTGTTATGTTGGCAGTTCTGGCAGACCCCTCCTCCACCAAGGTCATGGTTGTCTGGGAAAAGGTCAAGGTCAGGGTCATAGATGCACCTATCAGCATGGCCATGACATTCACAAGGTTTACAGTTAAAACTGTTGATCTGGTTTCCCTGTTTGTACTGCTTGTTGTTGTACAATGGTTTACATTTCTGGCACTGAAATAAAAGAATTAACATAAATAATAGGAGCATGAAAAATTTGAGTCAAAAGCTAAATATTACACAATTTTTATTAATCCCTTTGGTTGGCCTTGAAAGTAATGTTTTTGCTTCTGTACATCCACAAACTTTGGTGAATCAAAATATAAAATAAAAGTCAACATTGTGATTAAATTATGATGAAGATTCTCTTTAGTTTCATTAAAGTCATCGTTAAGTTAAGAAAATTTCAAGTAAGGGTAATCATCAACAAGCATGACAATGCTTTAAAGTTATTTTGACAAAAAAATCTATATATGGTTCAATAAGACCTGTTGCAAAAACAACTAATTTGGAGGAAAAAAAACAACTACATTTAATCAAGAACCACAACCAAGAATTTCTTTACCTTATCGCCCTCTGTATTACTGTCAGCAGTACAATTACATTTGTATGGAAGGCTACTGGTGTCACAACTATCTGCATGACCATTACACTTGCACCTAAAAGTACAATTAAAACAATAAGGTATGTCTTTGTATGGAAAGCCATGAGTGTAACATTTTAGTTAATACTAAAAGGTATTTTTTCTCAACAAACATAGAAAAAATTAAATAATACAATTTTTAAAAGTGTATATGCATTTTTATTATTTGAAGACTGTAGATATCAGCCATTTTGTAATACATGTACTGTAAACCAGGAAATTTGTTGGACAGTTTTTTATTGTGGAAGGACAGCTGGATTTTAGTTGGCACAGTTTTAAAAGGGTAAAATCAGTGCGAAAAGAAATTGCCACAAAAATTTCCCATTTAACAGTCCATAAATGAAATTCAATCAAAACAACAGAACAAAAATAAAATCTTATGACATCTTATACCATTCTTAAATTGATCTTGTTTTAACGGCTGTGAGAACAGGACTTTATACTTGCATACCTTCCACCTATTGTAAATTCTGATAATCCAAAATATTCATGTCTAAAATGGTTGGCATAGTAATGCCCCTGTAGTGTAATCCTGACATTCCAGGCTTCTAGGAATCCCATCAGTGCTGGTGTGTCATAGAGTTTGTTATGGCCAGGTCTTGGAACAGGCTCAGTGGAGAGAATGTTAAATGTTATCTGACCATCAGAATAGGGAATGGAAAACCTGAAATGATTGATATTGATATTGAATAGCATTAAATCACATAGGCACTTCAAAATGTACCCAACAAGCATGTCCAATGAAGACACACAAAAAATAGAGGTACACTTCAATTAACATAACTACTGAACAAAATATTGATGAATGAATTAAATAAATTCCAAATATGTAAATTCTTAACCTTTTTTTCATTTCTATTTCACAGTTTTATTAGAATATTGTTCATACCAAAAAATTGTGAAAACTATTGACTTTAATATCTAAACACTTTAAAATTCTGAACTTATAAAGCTGTTGATTCCTTCTTACAAATCTTTTCAAATACCAGGCCTTAAGTTGTTAGGAAAATTAAAGAAACCCAAATAAAATATTACTGGTCAAATTGTATACAGTTGACAGAGGTTGATGTGACCAGTGGCCCATTGTTAGGTTGGCCAAAATAATGTTGACAATCATCGGCATAGTACTGCCACAGAGTCCACTCTGATGAGGCGTTCTGTCTTCTCTCTATAGTCAATGCTTTAGAAAATGGACTGTAGAAATTCAGCTGGATGTAGAATACCTAAATGAGAAACAAAAGTATATCAAGAGGACTGATTTGTGCTGGCAAGGTTGACTGTTTTGTGGTCATTAATATTATTCTCATAATTCTCAGTAAGTAAGTAAGAAAGTAAATTCTTTATTAAAAGAGGTTAACACAGTCAGTTTACAAAACTAATCTTTCCCGATCTAATGAATTTCTATTCATGTCCTGACACCAAACAGACAAATATCTGATAATTTTGGCTTTCAAAAGTTTTATCATGTTTGAAAATTTTAATGGTGTATTTTTACATGTTGTTTGTGTTTTTTTTTTTTCATTTTAATAAAACTACTGCATAACATTACTTTCAAGTTTTCTATAAACGGAAACTATCTTGTCAACTTAAAGCAGTACTTTAATATATTTTTTTTAATGTTCAGTTTAAAATAAAATTTGCATAAATGTATCCAATCACAATAAAAATTTTCATTAGTATATGACCACTATTCAATTATCCAGAGAAAATAGAACAATCTTCAAATATGAGCACTGTAATCATTATTGAAATTACACAGGAAAAATCATACCTGAAAAATATCTCCAAGATCCAAATTTATAACAACCCTATCCTGAAACTTAGAGATCCACACACTATTACTATCCCCATCATTGATATACTCCAGGAAGTGAGCCTCATCATTCAGCCTCAGTAACATATCTCCACTGTTATAGGCCGCCATAAGATTGTTAGGTATACAGTAGTGGGTCCTGTCAGGTCTGACACGAGGATGGGTCGGGGGACATCGGCATTCTGTCTGTACCCGTAGTTCTGGTAAAAATCCAGTGTATATCTGCTCAATTTCTCTGAAAATATATCATTGATAACATTAAAAATAATGTCCAGCACTTTAATCAAAAACAAAATAAACATGAAAAATAACTTTCTTCAAGCAGATAAGAGAAAATTTATTGAAGACACTTTAACCCTTAAGAAAACTTACTTTAGAGAGGCATAGCAAATTCAACGCCTTGAACTTTGTTGTAACTTTAATTCCATACATATCCAAGCCTCAAACTTTGTTGTTACTTTTATTCCATACAAATTTATTTAACAGGTCATGTCATTATGTACAGGTGTACAGGTTTCATGCACATCTGATCTTTTTTTATGCAAAATAAAACCGAAGTCAAAAATATGATGGACAAACGGAAACAAAGATTAAATACATGAATACATCCTTCACTCAAGTTACCACTACATAAGATAAATCTTACCTGTTAGATAATGTAGTAGAATAGATCATGAAATCTTGAATTCTCCCTATATACTGTCCACTTCCAGAATGGTCCTGACCTACACGAACTGTTCCCTCTCCATCCAACAGGGTACCAGTTGTCTCCACTGTGTAGGTAGGCAGGAAACCAGGACGGATACCATTAATGTAAAAACTAACTACATCCTTAAACACCTGCAAAAAAATGAAAAAAGATTTTTTTTAAAATACAACTGATGTTATTCTACCTAACATGCCAAACTTAAACAAACTTTCATGAAAGAAACATTTGTTGCCTATGTTTTACATAGTCAACAGTATGAAGATGGGTCACAGGCATTATACTATATAGTGTGTAACTGAAATATTTTTTTCTGCTTTATTGAACCATAGAGGCAATTTTTCATGGTGAATATTCAATCATTTATGAAGCTAAAGCTTGACCAAAATTAAATTTGCTAGTCAAGACCAGCATTTTTCTGCTCTATCTACAAAAGTATGGGGGGCATATAGTGTTCAGGTCTTCCATTCGTCTGCCCATTTTTCCGTCCTTCCTAAATGTTGCAAGATGGTGCATTACCATGTCTTTTGCACATACATGTTTAAGATATCTATCAAGATAACCTACTTGTATAGCCAAGTGTGTCCATATTTTATCTGGTATCACTTCAGACAGGGATAGAATTTCACTTCCTTTATCTGTTCTGTAGGTGAACTCAATTCCTGAGGTAGTGATCTGGATTTTATAAATAACTTCGCTGCCATTGGTTGATTTCTTTTCAATAAGGGTTCTGCACAAAGAAAATTGATTCAATATGTTACTTTAATACATGACAAATTTACAAAGATGATAATTGTGATGTCTAGTTGATTGTATATTTTCCTGTATACACAAAGTCTACATTTTGAATGAACTTCTCTGATAACTGTTCAAACTTGAGAAGGCCACTTACAATAAACTTGAAGAGGCCAACTACAAGATGACAAGCAGGTACTTTGTCATATTGAAGGCATCTGTCTGTTTCATTGTAGGTTTAGCATGATCAACATGAACTAAAAAATCTGCTTATCAAGTGAATTATTGAAAAAAGCTTAATATACATGTAAGATGAGGTGTACAAGTTTGTTTCATGAGTAAGGCGTTTATGTTACTTTGAAATATAGACAAGCGATAAAGCACTGGTTTTTTCGCTTATCTGTTGGCATTGTCAATTACTTGTGTGTGTGTGTTGGTGTTTAACGCCCTTTATCGACGCACCTGGGCCATGTAGGGCGGTCAGTTTTAATCGTGGAGGAAACCACCGACCTTGGGCAGGTAACTAACAAACCTAATCACAACCACATACAGTTGGGACGGTCCCTATTTGTTAAATACAAACAAGGTTCGAACACCAGCTGAGAGGTGGTTGGCTAGTGATCAATAGTGTGGTATTAAAACCAGCGCCTAAGACCACTTTGCCACCCAGGTCCCTTCAATTACTTGTAAATTATTGTGATTTTGCATCATGTACTATATCAACTCCATATCAATTGTTTTTAGTACATGTACATGTATACTATAACATCATTGTATTGATCTTCATGAGAAACACAAGATTGTTAAATTTGTTTAACATTTTGTTCCTTTTGTTTAAAAATCACAAAAGAAATCTTCAGAGATACGTATCACTGAAGAATATTCTTTTTATAAATTCCCTTAAGAACTGTAAAAAGGGCTACAAAGAAGTCAGTTCTAGTAAGAATATTGATTTAAGAGAAAGGGCGTAACTGCTTCATAAAATATTGATACTTAGCAGGTTAGGTAAGCATTAAACATTACTAATCAAAGAAACTGTACCACAGAAAATATGTTGTACATTGGGCACTATATCTCTTCAAACTAAAGATTTTCAATCATTTTTTTAAATGCATTTTCTCTTTGCGAAAACATTTACTACAAGTATATCAATTTACTGACCTTCTTCTTACTGAGACGATAACATGCATTAACTTTCCCTTATTTTCTTAGTAATAATTTGTTATCCTATAACTACATACTGTGAATACATTTATTTTCGTGGATACCAATTTTCCTGGTATGGTGGAAAAGGATGATTTCTTGGATTCTAGAATTAGTGGTTCAAAAGTCTACAGCACACAGATCAATGTTTAATTTCATTTTCGTGGGGTATCAATTTTCATGGCTCAAGGCCACCAACGAAAACTACAAAAATTGATATCCGACGAATAATAATGAAACCACAATCATTATTTCGTGAAAGTGGAACTAGGATCTTATGCACCATATTTTATCCTTTACTTGCATTATAACAATATTTGTGCACAAGACATAATCATTGCAATTTTCAAGCATATCAAAATGTACAATGTAACAATCTGTTTTGACTTTTTTTATTTGGACATCAAAAGATGTGTTTATTGACATTCAGTACTTTTGTCAAATTCATCCATAATCTTTTAATTGTCTAATTTTTAAAGCTCCTCTTTCATGTAATATAACACTGAATATCTTACCCATAATTCCCAGTCTCTCTCCGTATCCAGGAAGAAATGGTTACTGATCCATCGTTGTTTATCATAGGAACTTGTTTAGGAACAAAATAACAGTCAGAACCTGCCTCCAGGAAATAAGTTGAGGAATCTCCTAAAGAACTCCCAGGTTTCGTGTTAAAATTATCCTTAATAACACAACGCCCAATTCCAGGACTAGAACCAGCAAGCAAGTCTGTAGGGATGGCCAATAAGGTTCTATTAGGGCAAGACAAGACACAAAAGTCTTGAACACACTGATCTATGGATGCTTTATAAATAGAACTGATGCAATAGGCACTCCTGGTCGGGATGCCACAAGTACTGTCTGATGGTTCGGTGAATAATGGACGATTTAATGCGATGTTGGTTAATGGCGGAAAATGCTGCTGGCTCAAACAAGGTTGGATTGAGTAAGTGAAGAGATATATCATGAATAAAGTCACTTTACACAAGTTACACTTGATTCTGTTGTGTAGCAAGGCAACATGTTGGGAAAAGTTTTCTCCTTTTAATATATCCATGTTTAACGGCTAGTTAGGTCTCTCTGTCATTAGATTTGTTGAGCCCTGAAATAAATGAAAATATCATTAAAAATTAAGTCTAAAATAAAATTGTATCATTTTATCTTCTTTTAAACTTGCTGAATTACAAATTTTTAAAAAAATCCTATTTTGATCACAAAGAAGTCATATTTTATTGAATTTTTAAATAAATAAAACTGGCTAAATTGTTCAATTGATTTTTCTGATATAAGAAACATTTTCTTTAAGTGTTCTGTTATCCCTTTAATAAGCCAAAAATGAAAGTTTTTTATAAAAAAATATTTCTTATTTGATATAAGTCTTACAACTAAATATTTCTTATTTGATATAAGTCTTTTAACTAAATATGATTGAAAAAAAAACACATAAAATTGAAAAAATATATATACATACAAGCTTTTGAAATTATCAATGATTAAATATATTAAAAGATAAAACTTATTTTTACAATATCAACAAAATGTTTCGTTTTTTAACTGTTTAGTGCTGAACGATTTAGTTTAATTGTATGCTAATGATGGTCAAAGAAGTTTTTTTCTTAAATATCTACATTAAAAAAATTTACATAAAAAATCCTAGCTTACCATGAACTTTGAATCTTAGTCCCTTCTTACTGATATAAAAAAAAAGTGAGAATCAATGATTCTAGTAAATAAATAATAAATAAGTTTACCTGACTAGATACCAGTATAATCTAATTAACCATATGGTCAGGTAAGACTTACTGCTTCCTAAAATCACAAGTTGGTGTAATTAATTTATTTCATCATTAATATTTAATTAACATCTGACAAAATTATTGATTAAAAAAAAACTTTTTCCCATATAATCATTTATGTAAACATTGTTTTGAAGAAATAAACATGTATTGTGTTTCATCCCTTTTCACTTATGAAAACAGAGTCATTATCCAATTCTATTAAATATTGGATGAAAAAATAATAAATAAATTGGTTGAAAATTTATATTGATATACCTTTTCCTCTTATGAAATTAACTTATTAAATATCTAAAAAATAATAACTTAAAATACTTACCAAATCATTATTTTTGTTGTTTTTCTTTACATCAGTTTGAAAAACAAATTTGAATGATGTACAAACAATTTACAAGGTATTCATTCATCTCCTTATTTGGACTCACACTTTCAAGTGTAATTGCAATCAATGCTAATATCTCTTCAGGAGCATGTGAAAAAATTCTGAAGGGAAAAGGTAACCCCCACCCCCATTCCATTGAGGACAAAAATAAAGAAGTTTGTCTATTCCATTTTTTTAACTCTTTTTTGTACCAATTATACAAGTATTTTCTTTTAAGATGTGATTACAAAATATTGTTTGGGTTAAATACTCATTGGATTAAACATTCATATTTTTAAGCATATGTAACCATTAAGTCATATCACTTTGGAATTCTTTATGAAAACTTTTAAGATTTTAACAACATTTTCAGATTAAAATCATTGAGAACAAAGTTACAGGCACAGAACAAAAGCTTTAAAAATCTATGTACATGTACAGGTTGCAGGGGCGGATCCAGAGGTCCTTGAAAGGGGGGCGTAATTGCTAAAAATGTCAGATTTTGATGAAAATTTGAAGTTGCTTGGTCAATTCTATACAGAAAAAAATAAAATTTCTCCTCAACTAAAGGGGGGCGTACACCCCTTCTGATGCCCCCCTCCCCCTGAATCCGCCACTGAGTTGTGCAAGAGAAAAGGAAGAAAAAAACAATGAACATGATTTTATTTTCAAATCAATAAAGAGGTATACATGGTATACAAATAAAACATCTACAGAATATATGTGTATAATTCCATGTAAATATATCAAGATTATAATTAAAAATAAAATATATAAATATTATAATAAAAATTCTTAATAGGAAATAAATATAGAAATAAAATAAACCTAAACAAACAGATCTAAAATTTTATCAATAACAAACAAATGATACATTTCAAATCCTTTACAGTCATAAAATGCCTTAGAAAAATCTTACTACATGTAGGTATTCTTCACAGTACTATTACTTTAAACTTTCTTTCTCTTACTGCGCAGTATCAAAATAAAGGACTTGGTATGCTAAGGGCCATATTTGACCCCCTATTTTAAGAGAAAACAAGCATTCTGAGAGTATTGCAAAACAATACATAGTCCCCTACCGGCCTCATATTTCAGTCGCTGGTAACAATTTGTCAAACAAATGAATACCTAAACTTGATCAGTTTATTATCTAAAAGGAACAATAAAAAAGTGTAGAAAACAAAATTGCAAAGGATTTTCTAACTTACTGAAATTTTAGTGAATTTTCAAAATTCAAAGGGCCATAACTCCCATAAAAATTTGTGGACCGGCATGAAACTCAAACTTGATCTGTAACTCATCAAGGTAAACTCACATACCAAAAATCAGTTCATTATCTATAAGCGTTTAGAAAAAAAGTGCGGAAAACTGAAATTTTAGTGAATTTTCAAAGTTCAAAGGGCCATAACTCCCATAAAAAATTGTGGACCGGCACGAAACTCAAACTTGATCTGTAACTCATCAAGGTAAACTCACATACCAAAAATCAGTTCATTATCTATAAGCGTTTAGAAAAAAAGTGCGGAACACTGAATTTTAGTGAATTTTCAAAGTTCAAAGGGCCATAACTCCCATAAAAAATTGTGGACCGGCACGAAACTCAATCTTGATCTGTAACTCATCAAGGTAAACTCACATACCAAAAATCAGTTCATTATCTATAAGCGTTTAGAAAAAAAGTGCGGAAAACTGAGGCGTGACAGACGGACAGACGGACAGACAGACGTACGGACAGACGGACGGACAGAGCGCAAACCTATAGTCCCCTTCGGCTTTCGCCGGTAGGGGACTAATAAATCTTAAGTAATCCAATAAAATGCCCTTTATAATTTGAGTAAAATTATTCAAATTACATGTAGCATGTTTCCATTTGTCCACAATCGACACCATTTTTCAACAAGACCACTAATGCAAGATAATATCAAGGAAAAAATTAAAAATTGTAATGTTTAAAAACTGTTATCATTAAAGCCGTGGCCTACATGACCAAGGGATTACTTAACTGATCTATAGAAGCATTGAATTCAGGAACCCAAATTCTGATTCAAGCAGGCAGAATAATTTCAGCAAATTTGATAGGAATCTACATATTTGGTTTGTTTTGACATTCCATGTTTTATAGTGCCAGTGTTGCGAAGCTCATTAATGTAGAAAGTCTGCCAAAATGCAAGAGACTAAAAATATGATGGGAGAAAAATCATTCTGTCACTCATTCTGACTTTTTGGAAGTTTTTTGTCAGAAGTCTGCACATGCCAAAAAATTGCAAGAAATGCTATCAAATCATTCTTAATTATCTTGTCCCGTGGAATTGATTTTTTATAATTAGTTCTCCAAAGCTTTTAAAACAATGCATTTTTCATTATTAAAACAAATGATAGAACAAGCTTCTTCATTCATCGGACCTTTAAATAGCATATACACTGTAGCATTTTGTAATTTTCAATCATAGATGGGGCAAAATATGGGCCTTAACATACCTTTTCCTTTTCAGACCAAAAAACTGTAAATTTCTTTCACATTCCTATCTGCTTATACTTCATAATTCTATTCAAATATAAGTAAAATTTAATGAATATCATATTATTTTTGGTTAATTTTCAAATAACCTCAATCACATGATGCACACTCAATAAATATTGTTAACCCTGAAAATTTATAAGGCAATTATCTATGAAGCTGTCTTTGTAAAAACATAATTAGATAAGTTAAAAGAATATTACTGTATATATAATTATGTATTTTTGCAATTATATTTATGAGTAACAGCACAAAACTAAATTACTATCAGTGACTTTATATTTTATTTCATTGATTTTTCTAAACACCCATGAAATGAACAAAGTTTAATACCTGAAATGTTTCTTCTTTTACAGAATAAAATTGATGATTAAGGTCTAATGTCTAAACAAAAAAAATATGAAATCAAATATCAAATTAATCATGATAGCAACGGTCAGGTTTGAAATAAGTACTCATCCACAGGCTAATGGCCACCTACAATGTCAACTACAATTTTTAACCATTTGTATAGAACCATATGGATGGGCTTAAATAAAAAACTTTGGGGTATTCTTATTTTCATGTCTGACTGTCGCTGACTGAAAGCACAAAAATAGGTACCTCACAAATACTAAGTAAGGGGGTACAGAACACCTAAGGAAAATAATTCTAAAATATCACTTGAACGTTTAAGTCAGACACATTTATTCAAAGAAATTAAGCTCCTTAATTATCAAAATAGGAAATGTTGAAACTCCATTTTGTTCAATGAAAAAAGAAACATTTGTGTACATTTTTCTTAATATTTTGAAATAAAATTCACTAGACTAAACTGCATATTTTTCAAAATTTTTAAGAAAATTTAACAAGTCAATTTTATTTTAGCCAAAGTGCAAGGTACTCCCTTAAACCACAGAAATATTTTTTTCATAAAGGACTTAATTTTTTTAAATGTTCTCATAACAGAATTTTTTTACCATTTCATTTTAGGGCTCAACAATCAAATGACAAAGAGATCTAACTAACTGTACAGCATGGAAATATCTAGTTGTGTGCTATGAAGACATAATTATCAAGTTAAAACCCTGACCATGCACAGAGCTTTCCATATAAATGTGCATCAGCAAACAAAATATTAATATTGCCACAACTCTTTCTTAATTTTGAGATATAGAAATATTATCTGATTATATCACTAATCAATGTAAATGTAAAGTGAATATGCCATAAACCCTGATAATAAACAAGAATACTCTTGAGTAATCTAAACTGATAAGACATTGTTAAGAGACACCAAAAAGTTCTCTGCTTAACAAATATGTGTTAAAGTCTGGTGAATTTATTGCTAGTTCCTGCTTTTAAAGGTACACCTTAGTCCCTCTTTGAATTTCATTGTTGATTCCAGAACAACTTCAAAAGACTGATCTGGTTCTAGTGTAACCTCAAAATTTTGGAAAATCTTGGAAATTATCAGTTTGCCTTCAATCTGTAAGTATCAAATATGTATAAAGGTTCTTATAAGCAACTTTGAAATTGTATTTCAAAACCTAAAGAAGCATTTATATCAAGAGTGGTGGTTTGACTGACCTATGAAAATTGCTAAACATACAAGAATCCGTCAAAGTAAAAAATGGCCGTATTTCTTTAAACAGGAAGTAGGTGAGCGACATACCTGATATCGTATCCCACGTTATGGGACCCCCCTGATGCGGTATACCAAATATCAAATGGCTGTGATTAGTAGTTGCTGAGAAAACTGTTACGAAAATTTCTTCCCCGCCTGCACGCCACCCACCCGCCCAACATTCACCATTTTATAACCCAGATTTTTCACACCGTGAAATCCGGCCAATAATTTAACAATATTGAAAATTCTTAAATACTTAGGTGAACCTGGTTATCACAACAAACATAAGGTCAGGACCAAAAACTCATGTTTTTACCAAAGAAAGTCTGTCTGTGTCAATAAAATCTCGACATATTATGATAAACATAGTTTAAAAATTATCCTATATGCAACACAATGCAGGCAATATACATGTACAAATGTATAAATAAAATAAAATGTCGGCCAATAAATTTAGAACCTAATCACTATGGGTATATGAACAACTCTTTTTTATGTGGGACTTAATTCTTTCAAAGAAAATAATACATAAACTTACTTTTGCAAACTGCTGACCAACACAGATCCTTGATCCTAAGGCAAATGGATAGTAGGTGTAAATGTTGGGTCTGAAACAAAGGAGTAAAACATATATTTTAAATACATTGATTTTGGTAGTTTTCATGCATTCATACTAAATGATTATTTTGAAGATTTTCTATTAACGCACATTGATTAAATTTTGCAGATTTCTTAAAATATTGAAGATCTTTTGTTCGCGAAACTCAATTTTAGCAATTAATTAGTTTAAACATATTCATTTATCCTGGATTGGGAAACAAGCTTTATGCTTTTATAAATCCCTCTCCAGCCTACAGTTTGTGAGTTTGGCCTTTGTAAACGGCCCCCATTGAGCCTACTCTTATTGAACTCTACAAAGGGGTCTTTAACATGCACAGTGTATTGCTCTCCCCATACACGGGACAAACTTTTTTCGTCCCTTCCGAAGGACTAGCATCGTTTCTTGATACCATCATCGCAAATGGTGTCAAGAGAGAGTTGGAAAATGGATTCGTGAAATTTTCACCCCTGACGAGGATCGAACCATTAACCTTGGTGTTAGTAGCCCAACGTGTTAATTGCTACACCACGGGCTCTCTCAAAAATTATGTACAAGTAAGTATATACTGTACATATACTATTGACATGATTTAATTTCGGCATGCTTTTCTTATATAGAGAGTTGCAAATTACTGCGAAATAACAAAAATTAGATACCTGTGAAAAAAGCAACTTTATTATACTGTATGTTTGTTATGTTTTGCAGTTTTGTATTCATGTAATCTTTTATGTTTACTGTTTTTGTTTTGCCATTTCAGACTTATTAAATTCAAATGCCCCATTCATACTTTAACATTCTAACATTTTTAAATTAGCTAACAAAATCTGCAAAGTACAGGGGACTATAATAATTGCTGATGAAAACATTTCAAAATTCTACATCATTTTTTTTACCAGTTCCATTTCTTTGTTGCAATATGTTTTAATCTATGTTATTCCTAAGAAATTTAACAAGTCTTATATTGTGAATATATAGAGGAAGACAAAATATCCATTGATATCCAACAGGCATGTTTTAAACAACTTTATAAATTGTTACATGCAAAAACCTATGGAGAGAGGCATATGATTAGAAGAGGGTGGAATATACATTGTATGCAGGGCAAAAGTAAAAAACTTACATGTCAATTATAATAATAAGTAAGTTAAGCATAGCCGTCCTTACTTGTTAGGAGATTCATCTGAGAATCTTTCTGGATTAAATTCCAAAGGATTTTCATTAAATTCTGGTAATCGAGAACTGACATATGAACTCATCTGAAATATAAATCATTTTATGCTGTAAGATTAAAGACTCTGTAAATCATAGATTGTAACTCTGTTCTTTTATTCTTATTTATCCGTAGAAAGAAAGCTTATTTAAGATATGAAATAATCTTCAATACATGTATAGCAAATTATAACAAGCAGATCTTAAAAACTATTTTACTTGTAAAATACATCATGACAAAGTATCTTGAAAAATGTTCTGTATGCTTAAATGATTAAAATGTGTCCCATTTGTTTAAAATGGGAGATTGCTGGAATTTAGGGCATCTTGCTGTATTTTTTGTTTTTTTGAATATTGGTGACAATTATACTATTTGTGGTTGAACTGATCATAGATTTGAAGAAACTAGTGAATTTACAAGACTCCTTAAAGTTTGGCATAAAAATTTTGTCACTCAGAAAAAAAAAAACAAGAATCCAAGAACCTGTATAAATCCATTACGATTGAATGGGACCAATATAAACAAGTAATACTGTGAGCGAGCTCACAAAAGGATACCCCCCGCTTCATATTGGACTCTGTACTGTAAAAAAAAATCTCAAGTCCAGTTATCTCCCCTCAATAATAACCAAGAGCAATACAAATTCTTCATGCACATCTACAGATGATGTACTTCTTTCATGTAAAGTTTCATCAAAATCCATCAAGAGTTTTAGGAGGAGTTGCGCTTACGAGGTCTCCCATTGAATAATGTAATTAAAAAGTCTAAGTCCAGTTATCTCCCCTGAATGATGTCTGATTGCAATGAAAATTCCTCATGCACATCTACATATGATGTACTTCTTTTATGTAAAGTTTAATCAAAATCCATCAAGCGGTTTAGGAGGAGTTGCGCTTACGAGATCTCCCATTGAATAATGTATTTAAAAAGTCTAAGTCCAATTATCTCCCCTGAATGATGTCCGAGTGCGATGAAAATTCTTCATGCACATCTTCTTATGATGTACTTCCTTCATCTTAAGTTTCAGTAAAATCCTCCCAGCGGTTTAGGAGAAGCGCTTACGAGTTATGTGGACAGACGGACGGACAGACAGACAGACAGACAGACAGACAGACAGACAGACAGACAGACAGACAGACAGACAGACAGACAGACAGACAGACAGACAGACAGGGTGTTTCCTATATACCCCCCCAAACTTTGTTTGCGGGGGGTATAATAAGTATTATACTGTGAAAGTATTAATATTCATTGGGTACCAATTTTCGTGGGTCAGGCAAATTACGAAATTAAATTCCCAACAAACAGAGACATTAAACATTGCTTTTAATAGAGAAATGTTAAAACCCTGAATTCAATTTCATGAATCCAAGAAAATGCAATTTACTCCCAATCCACACCAAAATTGATACCCACGAATTTAAGTACTTTCACAGTACCAGTACATTGCACTACAACTACTCTTATATGAATAACAGAATTTGGATTTGAGTAGTACCCACCAATCAGATTATTTGCCCCTGTCACTCCGACAGGTGAGAATTATACTACCAAGAAAGTAAAAATTTTTGAGAGTGTGGTATCCACCGCTCAAATTATTGTTGTTTTTCAAAAATTGACACAAAAGACAACAATACGAAAAAAAAACTTTAGTCATAACAAAACCCACAATGAAACAACTAAAATAGAATCCACAAAACAAAACAGGAATCCGAAATGAAAACCCACCTTGAAACAAAACTGAACTCAAGAGCTCTTGAAGTTTTCACTAACAATTACATATAACATTTTACATTGATATCTGAATTGGGAGGAATGTGGTATCCTCCAATCTGACTTTCCTCCCTTGTTGTTCTAACGGTAGCTACGGAAGGTGGCTGTAAGCGTAACGTCTCTTTCCATACCATGTCCAGGTACCTCATCTTACTGATGTCATTGTAGTCTATGATAGCCTTACGACCCATGACAGCATCTATTTCTTCTGTTAACCTGATTTACATATAATGGAAATTTACTAATTACTTTATATTTTTTAATTTGTCTTACAATAAGCAAAAGTATATGCATGTTCAAAATAATGTGTAAAAGTTTTAGTTGATGTCATATGGATTTTTTTAATATTCTAAGTAAAGAAGCATGTGTTTAAATTTTAAATGGAGAATTCATGTTCTTTATTTCATAGTCAAGGTGAGTTCACGTAAAAATTGTTTTGGTAAATATTTGTGTTTCGATATGATAATTTAAATCACAAAAATAGAATACCGATACAAAACAGAATCCCAACTTGTTTACTTTTTTCTTAACTGGACAAAACATATCCCATTTAAATGCCTTACCAAAACCAAATCTACGTGAATCTTGGTAAGTTTTGCTCATCTCTCGTGAACTCCTCCAGGTGAGGCTTACCAGGTGTGGTCTACATTGTATGTTGTTTTTTTTTTTTCTATCTTGTATTTTTTTTTAATGAATGAAAATTATTCTCATAAAACTATATAACATTTTGTGCACCAGTTTTGTTTTATTTTATCAAAATTGGCATTTTTAGAATGAAAAACTTTTTTAGGAAATTTAATTGGTATCTTAATGTACCTTTTCAGTTTTTCTGGATGTGTACACAGAAAGTACACAGCAAATGATGTAGCGTTAGATACGGTTTCCTGGCCTTAAAAAAGATTGAATAAAGATTTAATTTACGTATTTTCAACTTTTAAATAAAACTATTGTGCATTAATCATAGGCGTGGTTGTCCACCAATTCCAATTATTCAACTTTTTAAGGTACCAAGCTTGGCAATTTTATAAATTGCTTAGCCAATAGGTTGAACAGATGATTAATGCAAAATAAAATTCATAATGAAATGTTGATACTTAACTTATATGAATACTGTTTAATATTCTATCATCTTGCAAACAAGACAATATTTTCTTACAACTACTTTGAATTTGTTTTAAATAAAGTTTTGCTGTAATGCATGTAAACTTCGTTTGGGGAACATAATTATGCCCAATCTACGAAAGTAGGGGGCATATAATGTTTTGGTGCGTTCATCTGTCTGTCCGTACATCCCAAATGTTGTGAGATGGGACATTATATCTTTTTGTACTTTTTTGTTTTAATCATATATTATAAACAGTTATGGGAAGAATTTACAATTCAAAAAGTCATTTATGTTTATGAATGTAAACAAATACAAATAGTAAAATCTAAAAGGAATGCAGCCCAGACTGGTCAAGTGTCATGCAACTCGCGTGAGACTCACACATCTAGTCGGCAATTTGGCTGCAAATTTCTTTGATATTTTAAATTTTTCCTTTGATATTTAAATTTTTCGTCGAATCTCACGCATGCAGCTAAAAAAAAACTTGACAGCCCTGACAGCCTCCATAGTACACACACTTAGCAATTTTAAACTTTTCCTGACATGTGTTTGATGTCACTAATAATACTATTTCTAAAATATGACAAAATATATACATTTTGTTATACATGGTTTTCATATTCAAATATACCTGCTATGAAAAAGGTACAGAATTCATCCAGTAGACTTTCAAAGTCAACTTCACCTAAAATTTAAAATATATAATTTTGGGTTTTTTCTTTTAAATCATCTGTTAATATTATACTTAGTATTGTTTACAATATTTTAGTTTGAAAATTCTATACTGTACTATTTCTACCATTTGCCAGCAAAGACTTTTAAAAAAACTGATGAACAACAAATAGTACTCATTTGATCTAAAATACAATTTACAAATGCAAGAAGGGTGTCAGTAAATTTGTTAATTCTATTATTCTGTATATGCATATTTCAAGGAGTAACTTTTCATGAGCAGCATTTGAATCAACATCATTGGAAGGCCGAAAACTGAAAGAGTCAAAAGAGATGTACTCTACCCCAAAAATTTCAACAAGAAAGCCAAAATCAGCATAAAAGATATTGAAATTATCATCATTTATTAACTGTCTTTGGTGATATATCTTCTCTGTTACATCATGTTTTTAATTGAACTAGTGGACTACAGACTAGCCATGTTTTTTTTTCAATTATCTCATCAAAGCCTAATTTTCAAATGATCTTATTGAAATTTAAGAAATTCTTTAAAATTGAAAACAAAAAGAACCATTTATGTCTTATACTGCCTTCTTTTGTTTTTTTTTAAATACCAATTAACTGAGTAAGATGTGCTAGTATATCATTTGGAAATATGTTTTTTAAGTACCAATTAACTGTGTAAGATGTGTAAGTATATCATTGGAAACTTTTTCGTCATTGTTGATGGCATCCACTCGCTCCATTATCCATGTCTTTCCTGTGTCTCGTATAAGTTGTATACTGTTTCTGACCTTCCTTCTAAAGGGCCAACAAGTTGGACTAAACTGTGAAAAGAATTGAGGTAAATCTATGAGCTAATATAGTTATACCCAAGCTTTGGATTATATGAATTTTATTTAGACCATGGGCTAATAGCAGAACGGCAAGCAGCACCTCCTGGCCTTGTTGAAGACTGCAGGCAGTTTTCCATTGTGGTTTTTCTCAATTACCACTTGTTATGGGAGCTGTGTCCGGTACACTTATTCCACATCTCATTATTCTCTATTTCATAACTATGTCTTACATAAAACCATCAATATAAAGCAACAAGAAACTACAAGCATGTAATTGCTATACACAAGTTACTTCTAACAGATAATGCTGACTGCAAAATATTTATTTCTGCATCATGCATAAATGTAGTTGCTGAAAAAAACTGAGACCAAAAATTTATATGTATGTCAACTTTCCAATCCTAAGTAATAGGTTAACAGGAAGAATGTGATCCAGAGGTACAAAAATGCTACAAACTATTTGGGGCTATAAAATAAAGTAATACATGTATTCAAAATATCAGGCCTTTGCAACATGTATTTGCGAGGAAAACTAGTAATGGAAATTATGTCAGATTTTGTTATTGATGATAAACAAGAGTAATATATTTGTATGATGAAATTCATTGCACATTGCTTTAATTACCTGTTCGAAAGGAGATTGCCTTTTTGCAGACATTCCATCCATGATATCTCTGACAGCTGATGGAAATGAAGAATCATTGTTGTGCAAAGATCTTATATCTCTATTAAAACCAACCTGCAAGTATATGTGAACTATGAAATAGCTCAATGTATACATGATGAAACTCCCTGTTTCTTTTCAGTGTTCTCCCCACAGATTTTTCTTGTGTTTTAGTGTTCTCAATTTTCACAATATTATCTCTTAGGTTAAAATTTGAACATCACATTCCCTAAGAAATTTATGATGAAAAGCTTCGCTGAGCACAGGATGATATGACGCAACATGTCGAACCGTGTATTTTTTAGGCCATTGCTCTGGACACATGAAGCCCATGGTGTACTGACAAATTTTTTGACACATGCAGCCTTTGGTGGACTTTTCTCCCACATTTCACAAGGAATTCATTTTTTTTTCAAAAGCAGACCAAAAATATTACCCCTTTTGGCCCCAAATTAAGGATATCTGCTACCTTTCATTTTTGCCCCTATTGGCAATAAGAGGAGCGCAATGTCACAAAATAAAATTTTGTTAGTTCACTATAAGACAAGAATTATACTAAGCAAAAAAAATATTGAAATCAGACAATAAATAAAAAAGTTTAATTTGGGCCCTTTTGGGGGGGGGGGGGGGCGAGACCATTTTCGGGACGCCGGGATCGGCCGATTTTAGCGACGGGAATTCGGGATTGCCTTGTTTCAAGATCGGGAATTCGGGATGGAAAAACAGCGGGATACGGGAATATCACATTTTTTAGCCACGGGAAATCGGGATTTTTATGTTTAATTATAACGAGATTGGCATAAAACTGTACATCAGGCAGATAAAAGTGCTACTTTCATTATACGTCAATCAGAATCTGTATGCAATCTTTACATACTTTTATTAGGACAACCGTCACGACGTTACGTAAAACAACCCGCCACCATAAGACAGGTAGGATGTTTTCTAGCATTGTTAATGCTGACCCAAGCGCATTGGTACAGATTTCTGTGTGTCTAAACTGGCTCCCTTACCTGACGCGTCAAAACTAAGAAGAGTAAAAGGACTACTGGCAGCAGGACCCACGCTCCCTCCCGTTAACTTTTCCCATAGCTCACTGGTTACTGAAGGGGCTATATACAAACCACCAGAATCGCATACTTACACCAAAAGATAGACCAAAATGTCAAGATGATAAAGAGCGGGAAATGGTTAGGACAACTGATCTATCCTCACCGACAACCTGCCCGACACATCACTTACCCGTAGGCGAATTCAAGAATGGCGAAGGAAAGCGGAAAATCTGTATTAACAGATCTCCGAAAGAAACCATCGAACTGTCAGGGGGCGACCAAAACCCATAGACATCGTGTTAATGAGCGGTCTGTTAAACTTTCTATAGTATTCATTATGAACCAATATAGATGCGGACTGACAGCCCCTCGGACTTCCATGTCAATAGCATAAATATGAACACAGGAGAAAAATTAGTCCATTACTACAAAGAATGGTCAATTCCAAACAAATAATGCAATTTCTGAAAATAGATGACACTGATTGGAAAAGATGTAGGCACATGAACTTATCTCCTGAAACAAGAGTAGGTCCAGATCAGAGTACATGTAAGGCCAAATAAAAATGTTACTTCCGATACTAATTGCTCAAATGTGTTTTTGGACAAGGATCTGATTTCATACGGAAGAAACATTTTTTTGCTTATTGTTAAAAAAAATTTTGACAAAATTCTTGTGTCCATTGATCTCTTTTGCCAAACTGATAAATACATGTCCAATCGACCCAAATCTCTGCAGTCACCAGGGTATACAAGTATTGCATCTTATTATCACAACGGTGTGCAGCTAACTCCCAAGAATTTTGGTAAAGAAAAGAAATTTCAATGCCGTAAAAATCGCTTGCTAAGTCCGTAAAGTTCTCAGTTAAATTCTACATTAAAATTAAACTACAAATCTGTTACTAGCTGCTGCTGAAAAAATGTACCATGTAAGAAAATGATCGATGAAGGTGTTTTAAAGTAACACGTGCGGGACCTGAAATAAAATAAAAACTGTCCCAACTAAATATAAAACTTAAGCCCATGTCTAAAATTCCTTCCGTTGAAATACCTCTAGATTATTTTGAAGTTAATATTGACCATTTGGTATAAAACCGTGACACATAAATAAAGGTCATACATAAAATTGTTGGATTCAATCAAATGAGTGCGGCGGCCGGGGGGGGGGGGGGGGGGGGGGGGTACGCCAGTCCTAGATCCGCCTTTGTTAAATACCGATAGAATTTACCTGTACACTGAAAAACCCGTCTGAACATCAAGAAACGCAACGTCAATTTTAGTTAGATTCTATTGCATTTTTCACGTATAGGCAATGTTTACGTAACAGTACCTTAAAAACAAAGTCCATGACATATTCTTTATTTTACATCAATGCATCTCAAATTTTCTAAGCAATATTGTTTTAGTTTTTGGTAATAATTTCGATCTCTTAGTTCATTAAAAAACGAGGTCCGGGACTCCCGTTTTTTTATTTCATTTATGGGTGTATATCACTAAGAACTATACGTCTACCAATTTTCATTAAAATCTGGATATATGTCATTTGGTATCGTCCAACCTTAAGACTAGATGGTAAGCATTGAAACTGTAAACTTTAAAGTTGGAAAATTTTTTATCGAGATCGGGATTTTTAATAAAAATATGTCAGGGATTTCAGGATTTTCTGAAATTAAGACCGGGAAATCAGGATGAGACCCCCTCTCGCCCCCCCCCTCCCTTTTGGCCCATAATTTTATAAAGAAAAAGGGGGGGTTGCAAAAAAAAAATTCCCATTTTGTATCCACTACGTGACAAGACTTAATCTGCAAAAAAAAAAATCAAATCAAAAAGTTACATGTATTTCTTAAGGAAATAAGGGGGGACCTCCAAATCAAACCCATAAATGGTTTGATGGTAAGGCATATCAATGTCAAATATCATAGCAATTGGCCATCCAGAACCAAAGTTATGTGCAAACAAATGAAAAATTAGAATTTTTGGCCCCTTTTGGACCCTTAATTTCTAAACTAATAAAGGGGGACCCCGAATTCCATCCCATTCATCATTTTATGGTATGAATGAAACATCAAAGTGAACTTAAACAGCATTTGGTTATCCAGAAAAAATGTAACTGTGGGAACAAACAAAAAAGCATTTTTGGTCCATAATTTCTAAACAAAAAACAAGAGACTCCAAGGAGCCTGAATCGCTCACCTGGTCTTGATGTCAACCCTATGAAGACTTTTGTATAGCTAAATGAGCTGAATGTTTAAGCATGAAAAAGCTTTTCTCTATCTGCAATAGTTTTCATTCTATATAATAAAAAAACACTATTATTCAACTTTTAAGGGGCTGTAACCCCTATAAGGGGTTTATCAGATAACTTCAACCCTATGGAGACTTTTGTAGAGCTAAATGAGCTTAACATTTAAGCAATCAACAGCTTTTCTCTATTTACAATAGTTTTCATTCTATAGGCCAAAAACACTATTTTTCGCCTTTAAGGGGCTGTAACCCCTATGAGGGGTCATCTGACAACTTCGACCCCATGGAGACTTTTGTAGAGCTAAATAAGCTAAACATTTAAGCAAGCAACAGCTTTTCTCTATCTACAATAGTTTTCATTTTATAGGCCAAAAACATGCAAAAACGCTATTTTTCACCTTTAAGGGGCTGTAACCCCTATAAGGGATCATCTGACAACTTCTACCAAATGAAGACTTCTGTAGAATTTTTGATGCTGAAGCAGTAGGGTGGCATCAAATTTCATCTATCTCTTATACTTTTAGATTTACAAGCCAAAAACGGTGGCCATGTTTTTTGACGGATAAAAAATTGAAACACAAGTTTAGTGCAGGACACCCTAAGGATCATTCATACCAAGTTTCATTAAATTCTGTTCAGTAGTTTCAGAGGAGAAGATTTTTGAAAAATTGTTAACAGACGACGACGACGACAGACGATGACGACGGATGCCAAGTGATGGTAATAGCTCACATGGACCTTCGGTCCAGGTGAGCTAAAAAAGGGGGACCCCCAAAAAATCAATCCCATCCATCCTTTTACATCTTAGCTTGCCAAGGGTTACGATCCGCTATCTCTCATCTTCACATGAGAGAAAGTGGATTGTTACCCTTGGCTAGCAAAGATGTCCTTTTATGATAAGGAACATCATTGTCAAATTTCATAACAATTGGATAACAAGAACTCAAGTTATCGTGGTTACACTTAAGTTTACACTTAAACAGACAAACACAGGCACAGACGCAGACAGCATCATACCATTATATGTCCGCAAATTTTTAGCAGTGATATAAAAATGATTTGAGATGCATGTAGCATCACCTTTGAACCAAATAATATCACATTGAAAGGTATCTAAAATAATGTAGCTCCTTTGACATCATTGATTAGACTGAGCTACAATGCGGTACCATTACTCCTAATGAAGCAAATCTTTCTCCAACTCAAACAAAGCTTCAAGATGGTTCCAAAATACCAATAACACTCTGTATAACATTGAGTTAATAAAAATTTTGGTCGAAAGTCACAGGTAAATATTAATTTGTTAGAAAACCAACATTTTCAAAATTCTGATCCTGAACTTCATTATAAAGTTCAGGATCAAGATCCTTCAAAAATGGATATTTTCACGAAATTCTTTTAAACTGCACTAAATGTTGGAAAATTTAAACTAAATTCATTATTAAAATACTATAAGCGATATTTTAATACCAAATTTGACGTCTAATTGATTGAATTGTGCCCGGTGTGATTACCCTTTGGGTGTTGCTCCGTTATGAGCAATGGGACCACTTTGTAGCTCCGCCTAATCAATGATGTCAAAGAAGCTACATTATTGTAGCTAATTATTGTAGCTAATTGAAAGGATGCAGTAAGGGCCAAAAATTTAAATCACTATATTTCAGACTCTATATTGGTGCATGTGAGTGTGTGTTAAAGTTTAATGCCCTTTACTATGCACCTGGGCCATATAAGGCAGTCAGTTTGAATGGTGGAGCAAACTCTGGAGCAGAGTACCAGAGAAAACCACCAAACTTGGGGGCAGGTAAATGACAAACCTAATCACATCAACTTGGGAAGGTCCTGTCTTTTTGCAAATTACAAGTGGGATTCAAGCACCATCTAAGGGGTTATCGCTTAGTAATCAATAGTGTGGTATTTAAACCAGTGCCCTAGACCATTCAACAACCTAGACCCCAGACTCTATATTGGGAAAAAGCTTTCATTTAGATAAAAGGTATGTTTATTCTTCTTTTCAGTATTTCCACCTGAGTGAAAGTTTACCTGAAAAGTTAAACTCACCACTCAAAACTAATAACTAAATCCTAATTCTTAATTCTTATGTACCTTTCCTAATGTATCTAAGGTTGTCATGGCAAGTCTGGTAACCATAGTAACAGAAGTTTTAGTGTCCACAGCCTTCTGCAGTTGGACAATCAACTGGTCAATCGCTTCATTGAAATTTGATATCATTTCTTTCAAAGCCCTATTAAACAAGAATAGGTATCAAAGTCATAATGCCCCATCTCACAACATTTAGGATGAACGCATAAACAGACGGACGGACGAATGAACATACCCGAACACTATATGCCCCCCTACTTTTGTAGATAGGGCATAAAAATAGTCAATGTTGCTTCTTATAAAAAGGTTACACAAATTTAATGAGAGATGATAAAGTTTTCTAAGAGTTTTCAGGAGCCTTGAGGTTAATGTGATAAACTGTAGTGAGAGATTGAGAGTTTCAACCCAGGTGTTGTAAAATTGTTACAAAATATATCAAGTTTTGTACTGAATGCATTTTTCACAAAAATAATATTTGACAAATGTTCTTGTTCAACAATTATTCAATTTTATACAACATGTCAATATGAAGTAGAAACTGTCTAAAATAAGAAACAGCACTTATCAGTGCACAAAAGAACAAAATCATGATTTCACAATTGTCTGGGATTGGCCTCTACTTGTAAGGAAGTATAAGCAGGGTTCCCACTTTTTCATGACTAAAATTTCAAGGGTTTTCCAGGACTTTTCAAGGGTATTTAAGTCATTTTCCAGGATGAAAATAGTCGTCAGAATGATAGATCCTGATATGTTTTATACCATTTTTCCCAAAACAGCCGACAAAGTGTCATAATATAAAATTCAAGGGTTTTTCCATTATGTTTTGATTTTTTAAAATTCAAGGACTTTTTCCGGTCCTTGAACGTAAAAATGAAATTCAAGGGTTTTTCCAGTTTTAAAGGCTGCTTGGAAACCCTGTATAAGGAAGAATATGAATAAAACCTACTCCTTTTTAAATGCCGGGTTCATTGTGTTCCTATTTTTATACCATTGTTGTTGATCTGTAATGGTCACCAACCCCTGTCCAAGACATCTAACATGTAAATATAAAGAAAGGAAAATAGACTTAGTAAGTTCAACATACATGTATCAGCAGTTATTGCATAGGATTTATAGTAAGCTGTTTTTATTATGGCACAAGCTCCTATTACGTCCATTTACATAACTTTCAGGCGAAAATTTAAATATGCTCCTGTTACGTTACTTCCGGGACAGAATAAGTTCAGGCTTTTTATCAAAGTGTAAAGAATATCATTTTGGCTGGGTTTTTTTTAGTGTTCTAGTTTTGTTTTGAGTATATACTTTTTTCTGTACAATGTATTGAGTATGCAATTTCAATCTGAAATTTTTAAGTTTTTAATTTAAATTTTGAACACATGATTTTAGATTCTGACTGCTGAAATCAAATATTGAGTGTATACTTTTGAATTTGAGTGTTATTGTAATATTCTATTATAATGATATTTTAATTTTGTTTTAATCCCATAGTTTTGACAAGAATGGCACGACAAAGAGATGTCTTAGATCAGAATTTGTTTTCTCTATTCTATAAATTCTTATAAATATACCAACAAATAATGTAAAAACAAAAACAATCGAATCTAACTATACCTTGCACCAAATACTTTTCCAGCTCGATTATAAACAACATTGGATTTACTATATTTCCCTGCCACAAGCAATTCCTACAAAATAGTTTTACAATCTTATTGTCAATGAAGATAGACAGAGCATAAGAATTCTGTTCAAACTTTTTGTACATTATAAATATATTATAAATTTTAAAAGATCAGAATGCTAATTAGTAAGTGAGTCTAACATATAAATCCATCACTGGTTCATTTTTATTATTTAAAAGTTGTAGTCCTTACAGTTTGTAAAACTATTTTTGTGCAAACGTAAAATATAATAATTTTGAAAATGTACAGACATTGTAGACAGTAGATGTAAGATTTTTTTTCAGCTAAGTACTTACGGACATAATGTACTTTAAATTTTGATGTTTAAGTTGTCTGTTAACTTGTGTGCATGTTATCTTCAATTTAAACTGTGGTAACACTAAGGCCGTCCTTAAAAAAATGTTGGTTTGCTGTTTTTCAACCGACTCACTGTGAAACCTACCTACTCAAAAAATTTTATCACCCTCTCTGGGAATAATTTTTTTTTTATTCTATTTTTAGCATACTTTCTTTAAAAATAAGGCACTTTTTTGCTTTTTTCAGAAAAAAAAATAATTCACCTACCTACCTACCCACATTGAAAAATGTGAGTAGGTAAACAGCAAACAAATAATTTTTTAAGGATGGCCTAAAGTTAAAGGGAAAATTCGCAAAAAAATAATTTTTACATATGTTTTTCATCACATTTTACTAAACATAAATATACATGTAAAACTCTTCAATCTTCACTAATAAGCGAGTATGAGAGCGTTTTGTATCGACAAATTAGAACGATGGGTGCGGCCATTTTGTACGGCTAGTAGGCCCTATTGTCACGTGACCATCACCTAATATCCAATAACCACAAAGTACCAAAACGATAACGACACGCAATGGTCAACTCTATCGTCATTTAAAAATGTCTTGCATGATCATGATGATAGTTTGGTTGTTCTACTCAGCGTAGTAACGGTTAAGTGTTTTTCCGTTTTCCTGACCTAAAGAAAAAGACAGACTTGCATCTTAAAAGGGTCCAGTCTTTAGATTTGCCATCCACTATCAGCAATGTCAAGTATACAAGTTTGTGTGTGAAGACCATTTTGAAGCAACATCTTTAGAGGGTGACTTAAAAGTAAGCAGTGTTCTTTTGTCCATGAAAAATGTTTATATCTATCTATATTCGTCAATAATAATTTCATTATTTTTTTAGGCAAACGTTTCTTACATGTTACATTATTACCTAGAATGACCGGGTTAGTATGTAACGGTCAGAATCTTTGCTATAAAAATCCACAAATCCACAAGACAAAAATATCAGTTTTGTTAAAAAAAAAAGAATTACAACGGGTGCGCGTAAAATTAAGAATATAACCGAAAGCGGAATTTTTGTTTTGTATAAGCGTTTTAACACTTCAGTTATAACTGTGCATTTATACAGAATATTTTTTTAATAACTAGTAAATATACATTTTAAAACAGACAACAATTTTTTCTTTATCTTTTTATCCATTCCCTATGCATTCCTTAAAAATGCGCAAATGTATTTTTTAATCTTTAAAGGATTTCTTAAACGTTCATTATAAAGAAGATAATATTATTTTTACCTATATGAAGATAGTAATTCACAGTCGGGGGCAACGTATTTGAACTTGTGACACTCCCAGGTATTACTTACTTCCCGGGGATGGTAATTAACAGGTGGTTGTGTAATGGTTTATGACAGAAAAAGAGATCATTTGTTTCTGTTAATTATTTATTACAAAGTACAACGGAAGACCTACAATTTATCACTCGTGTCTTTGATTTTTCGACATCTTTATCTTTGTAAAAATAGTGAAATTGTTCTTCTTCAGGTGTTTTTTGAAGGTTTTTTTTTTACATTTCTCTTTTAAAAAGTAAAACAAAAAGCACACTATACAGAAAACGCTTCGTGTTACCTTCATGTAGACAGCCGTATGAGTATATACCACAATCTTGTGTTCGTAAGATTATAAAACGTATAAATATTTTATCACTTGGTTTTCTCTGCATAAGAAGCCCAAACAATAATATATCCAAAAGACATAATGCCCGATCTTCAAACATTAGGACGTACGGACGGACGTACAAAACCAGACACTATATGTCCTCCTACTCCTTATTTCGTAGATGGGGCATTAGATAGACAACCACACCAACAACTTTAGAATGAAATCAATGTAAAAAAGTTCTACATGTCAAACTCTAAACTTTGTCTGACGCCCGTTTCTAATATTTAAAATGTCAGATCGGTTCCAAAGTAAAAATAAAAGTGCCAATACAAAATCAATAATTTAGATTTTGCGTTTCGTATGAAAGTTATATTTGATTTTTTTTTAGGGAGGGGGCTTTAGATATATATATTTTACTTCGTCCTGCCTTTTTATTTTCGAGAACACTGGAGCCTGGATATTTTTCTAACTATAAAATTTTCAGCAAAAAACAACATCTTTCCATGCATTTTTATTTAATTTTGACATCCTGCCTTTTTATTTTTAATTTCACAATTATAGCCCTCCCATGAAAATCCAATGGTCGCCCCCTTATAATCAGCAACAACAACAAAAACCACATAAATAAAAGATGAAATGAGTTTATGTGAGGTTATGATAATACATTTTATAAGTTAGTGTCACCACTGTAAAAAAAAAGTATAAGTCATTGAAGGAAAATCTATTCAGAGTCTGTGTCACTAATACACTGACTCTAAATTCGTCGTACGTATTGTCCATCTGCAGTAAAAGGACATTCTTTTCTGATGACAGACACAACACAAGCTGGCAGCACAACACGATGGTTTCTTCCTAAAGGTAGACCCAACATACAAACTGTCTGTATGCCATAAGTCTGCTCTGACTGCAATTAAGATTGTAAAATCAAATAAATGAATGATAATGTATTTAAAAAGTGGTATCTAAAGTTACCTTGCCTTTACATTGTTACTTCCTTGTTTTGTACTGTTAACTTTTTGTTGGCTAAGAATATATTTAACTTTTGTTTGATGGGTCAAGAAAAACTCAATGTTTTCAGTCAGTGAAATCTTCGGCAATACCTTATCACTCTGAAAAAAAAAGTTAACGTCTATTCATATACCTATTTAATAGGACGTCTGGTGCTCTCCCCCGGTGGCGTTTGTACCACAAGAAACTAATTTAACTAATTTTCAGCACAACCGCGGGTTTAAACAAACTATCTTGAAGTCGTGGTTGCACCAGGGTCGAAGATATCGGTGAATAATGTAAACTCGTGGCAGCATAGGCATACTACGAGCAAGGGCATTGGCACACAGCGATCGGAACATTTGCACCTTTGAGTGTCAAATTGGGTTGCTTTGAAATTCAGTCTAGCGATTTATCTCCAACTCTTCTATCTACCGGATTTCTTCCTCCGTATATTCTGGTTCAAGTTGATGCCCCTCCTGACCCAATTCGACCAAATCTGCAGAACTAAAGCTGCTAGTAGACACGTCACTCACGTAATCAGACATTACAAATATTAAGAAGGGACATTGGTGCAAGGTATATTATATAGCAATTATTGTTCTCATTCTCTCGAAATTACGATTGATCTTTTTCAAAACCAAAAACCTTATTAAACCACGTTTAACAATCAGGAGACGAAAGAGTCTAAGAAAAGGTAATACACAGCTGAAGATCACCGTCTCTTCTTTGATCTTTATGAGGTGATTATTAGACATGCTTAATTGATTTGAATTAATCCGTACTGTCTAATGAGATTAAAAGGCTGGGGAAAAGGTTAACGTCGAATATACAAAATTCTTACCTGGGGCAAATTACGTAATCACCAATTTGCAATTAACACCTGGGATGTCTGGCCAGGTGACACCCTGTTGTTTTAAAAAGCGTGATGATCATATGAAAGGGAAAATTTTCAAATCATTTTAACGATGTAAATTAAAATAGAGTAATTTATGGAAAAGATTACAATTATGTAGCAAAATTTAAATTATTATCATGATTTAATTATTTAATATTGATGTATAAAAAAATCATTAATTAAAAATTTTGTTCGCAAATAATGATAAAAATACTTTATATTTGAAAGAAATCTTCATAAGAATTATGTTATTGCGTATCGGTTTATCGTTATTAAATATTTTCTTTTGTTTACCAATTAGACCTCGCGTCACCACTGTGTTTTATTAAATATAATATCGATATCGATTATATAGCGTTAATCGGATAAAGATGTAATACACAGATATCCGGTCGTATCCCACAATGCACTCGAAACCATCTCACTGACGTCACTGAGTTACTTTTGAAATCAGAAAATGCCAAATATCTCTGTTATAAAAAAAAATTTTTTGAAAAAAAATTTGGATATATATTTTTGATGACATATTCTATCATTTAAGACCATAAGTCAAAATTCGTGAATTTTCCCTTTAACCGACAATGACAGCATCATACCAATATACGTCCGCAATTTTTTTGTAATCATATAAAAACTCTTGCCTTTACCAGCCATGCTTAACTGGTGTTCAATAGTGACTGGGTGAGGAAAGGGTCTTACCTTCACAGTCTCTGGTTCAACTGTTACAATGATAGGTCTGTGCATCACCATAAGCTTGAAAGTATGTCCATATTTCTGAGCCCTTAAAGGAAAAGCAAAGAATGGAAATGTGAATGCATATACATGTAAACATGAATATGGTCAAAATGGAGCAAAATAGAATAAAATTTTGAATTCCAATAAAGGACTCACAAGGGCCAATGTTATTTCAATAATTGTGACATACAAATAAATACAGCTTTTGACATTGTATAAAGTCCATTTCCTAAACAATGTCTTTTAAAGGGTGTTGCTTATCATAATAATAAATTATTTACATTTAAAAGGGCTGCCAACCTTCCAGATTCTCACAGGTTTTCTCTGATTTTTTGGGGTCTATGTTTGATAGTGAATTTATAATGAAACATCATAGAAAATTAAGATAAAAAATCTGATTTCAAAAGTTGGCAGCCCTGTCATTGTGCTATACATGTAGATATTTGCAGTCATGTGTGAACATATTTTTTGTCAAAATTTATACCAACATGTATGAAAATAAGAATATTTGTAAATAATACAAATTTGTAAATAATACATACATGTATATATTTGCACAACTTTATTTTCTTTTGTGCACCATTATTTTCTTTTTAATTTACTGAACTATATGTAGTGTTGTGGCCAGGCTATAAAGTTTAAATTAAGAACATTTTTGCCCCACATATGAAACAAGCAAATGTTACATATTGTAGAAGTAAATGTTTCCATAAGGAAATTTACAGGATATTGTTACGATAATTTAAAGAATAAAAAAGTATCTGTACACGTAATACCTGAGGTTCACTTACATTTCAACCAACACATCTCCAAAGTGATGCCCTTTCTTTGCTTCAGATACCAAAATATCTATATTTCCAAACCAAAAGCTACAATTAAGCAGAGAATCGAGTAGTTATAATGATAAGGTCATAGCAAGACAAAAAAATAACAACAATCAATGAGATAAACAAAGGGCATTACAAACATATCTTTCAACCTTTGATTTTGACAAATATTCCAGGCTAAATGCAAACATTTAACAAAGATAAAAATGTATCAGAATAAAGTTAGTGTGTTGACCCAACATTCGTCCTTTTTATAATTTAAGACAGCATACAAAATAACAATAAAATTATTATAATAGAGATTACAGCTCATAGCTGAGAGCTCTGCAGCAAGTTCCCGCGAAAAATTTGCCTAACGCTGATACATGTATAGATTTTTGTCCGGATATGCTTCTCAGTAAAAGTTACAGGATCAGCGTGAATATTAATAATGTTTATAATATCGCTTCTAAAAATATATTTTGTGATTTTTAAAACATGGAGGAATTTTTAAAATAATAGTGAGGCAAATATTTCCTAGCAATGTTATTGTTTGCGCTTTTCATTTATTTTTGTACATTGCATATCAATGAAGTTAATATTGTCAACGTCATCATTCAAAATTTGGAGATAAATGTCACGTGCTCATAGGCACCATTTTCTTATGCTGTGCACGTAGCTAGGCAATTCCTAAATCATATTAGAGTTTAAGTAGAACACCCGATAGAACCACACTTCTCTTTGCTCCTGCTTCCGAGCACAATATTAAAAGCATACCTCTTTCTTTTAGGTCCTGGAATATGGTCAAACTTCTGGTGTATCTGGTGTAAGCTGAATGCTGCATATGAGATACACAATGTCAAGATAGTTATGAAAATAGCAAGTGCTGACCCTATATGAATGTTTTGATTAATTAATAAAATAAAGTCTGAAAAATGCAACATTATTGCTGTCTATGTCAGTATAATCTTATTTTGTTGAAAAGGGCATTCATTGTCTTTTTTAATTGGTTGTATGCATATAAATAAACTTGGAAATCTTCGATTTCAGTTTCATTTTCTTCTTTTTCTAGGGGATGCTTTCGCAAGTGGACTGAAACTGACTTTCCAAATTAAACTGATTCCTACTACCACGTATATTTGTAGCAGTAACATTAACATGAATGGTCAACGTCTCCTAAATTCCGACAAAAATCTCCATGCGGTGGGACACGGACCCTGTCTCCGGTTCAAATGGAGCAGCTAACTTTGACGGTGGTGTGGACGACCCATGACACACAGCAAGTTTTCATAACCCGAAATCTACGCCTAACTACTTAGTATAGGGGTTATAATTGTCGTTGGGTTCGCATTACATATTTGTAAATATTAATGCGCGTGAAAATATATTTCTGTATAAGACATTGCAAAACGTTAACTAATGAACAGATGAAAATATTCTGGAAATTGATTTTCATATAATTATTAATTTATTCAAATATGAGTTTGTATTATAGTAAGTATCAAACATTTATATGCATTGAAGCTACGAATGTAGTAATATTTGAAAGTAGTCCACGAACCTTCACTCGAACGTCGCCATTTTTGAGAGATAATTTTTTGCATTGTTCATTTACCTCTTCAACATGTAGTTTAAGATTATACCTTTCAATTGTTAATTTTTTGAAATTATCTGTTCAAAATGTAGTATGCCGAAGTGATTATGAACTTTGAACAACTTAAATTGACTATAAAACATAGCATCGTTTGTTTTGTTCTGTGATAAGATGTATGATCGATCTACTTCCTTGTTTGAAATATCTATATATAATGGATATAAATATAGTAAATGAGCGATGGTTCGTCATGTGTGATTTTCTCTATTGGCGATAGTCGTGAGCTTCCAGAAAACAGTGGATAGAGAAGAATCAGCCAACGTGCTTTATTTATTCAAAATTTTAATACTTGGATTAATATCTAAAATAAAGGGGGGGAGTCATGGTTTTATTCCTAACAAAAATACCGTTTTATAGCATAATGTTCACAATGGGAATAGCGAAATTATTTATAAGCATGATGAGCAGCTTAGTTCAACACTTTTTGGACAATTTTTTCATTGTCAGACACAATAAATGTCTTTTAAAGAACCATTGACTGAGATATTCGGCATGTGCACAATTTGTTTATCTGTTATCTAAATTTATGTAAAATCTCAAACCTAAGGCTTAACTCCCTCCATCGTAGTTTTGCCCTTAGCTATATTGATTTGGATTTCCAGTGGCGTAGTTTCCATTGAGGCAATGAGGCAGTTGCCTCACTTTTGAAACTTTTGTTTGGTTTTATCATGTTTATACTTTTAAACGTCTTTTGGAATTGTGGTTTTCCTATATGCTTTAAGTGCTGCTTATGAGGAATAACATCCATAAAGTTTATAAAAATTAATTGCAGTTGAAGTCGACAATATAACTGACATATGTGTTATAGTCTCATGTTTATTTACTCCGTATCCTTTCATCAATTAAATCATAACAAAGGAACCTGTTACTAAAACAAATACTTATAACTAAAAATATATATATAAAACCAAAGACAAGTATTAATATTTAATAAACAGGTCTACATATGAAACAAAAATATACATTAGGAAATTCTTCACGGTCTTGATCGGGTTATCACTGGATATGGTGACAACCATATCCTCTCTTGTTTTAAGTCGCTGCAGAGGCTTTTTAGGCTGTAGTCACGACTATAACCCATTGATTAAAATCATGTCATACGGCTGGTGTATCATTGACATTTTTGGGGGAAAAGGATTTAACCGAAACAAAATTACAACAAAGCCGTGTACATATCGAAAATATATTTGTCTTTATTCAAAAGTCACTATAATATATGCAGCGATGAAAAAGTAGTTTTAACAGAGACCCTATATAGGTCTCTCAGTGGTTTTAAGAAAGGAATCATAAACTTTACAAAAGCTGATTTGTTATGCACTGAGGTAAATAAGTCCTTAATTTACTTATATTTACATGATTTTTACATGATTGTTGAGTCAATCTTAAAATAAACTAGTACTAAAGCCGTACACTATGATGTATTATGTCTTCACAACTGTGTTTTGTATAACTGCCGGACCCAAAGATCGCATTGGAAAGGAAGGTTTGGCGCGTCATAAAACCTGCTCTAACCTTCCATTTCATTTGAAATGCCTGTTCAAAGTCAGGACCATTGTGATTTTCAACTTCCCAGGTACGTTTTCCTTTTTTTGTCTTTTCTCATGGACATTTGAGATTGATCCTCCAAGTGCGGTGATTTTGTTACTACCTTTATTTTCCAAAAAACCGCTAGGAATTAAATAATGAAACTTTAAACACTTAATAAAGTTTCAATGTAAATGTTTTTATTTGCTTAAAATATATGATTTCTAAGTGAATTCAACTTTTCTTTTACAAAAGGATTTTCTCCAGCATTATAGAAAATGAATCATAAAATTTACCATAGCTTGATAAAGTCTAATATAGAATACTGGTTAAAGTAAAATGGTTTTGCGTGGCTTGCCACAAGTGTGATTCAATAAACAAATCGTCATATGACTCCCAATTCTTGAACTGAATTAACAATAGATAAACATTGCAATACTTATCTTTATGTGATTATCATAAGTTTTTCTGCGAATACAAAGGAGTAGGGGCGATAAGGCCTGTTTTTGGCCTAAATTTCTACACAATTCTCAATCTTTGAATACTGTTGTCAGATACTGATAAAATATTTATTAAATATCAAAAAATGAGAAACTTAATATATTTTTTTAATTTTTGAAAGATTGTTTTGGTAGAAAATATGAATGAAATAGACCTTCATTAAAATAAGATACATTTTGGATTAGAAAAGTATCTCCGCACACAAGAAACAACAAAATATTTTTAAATAATTGAGAAAACATGGTATTTATGAAAAAAGTGATGTTTTTCAGCCAATAATCATATATAATTATAGCTATAGTTCTAGCCAGTAGGTACAAAAACTTTTTATCATTCAAGTTATACAAATACATGAAATAAGGGCAGACGTCTAGCACAAAATTCGGGAGTTCTAAGTTTTTTTAATGATTGATACAATTTGTGGTTTTCTTTTGTTTAATACTTTCGAATATACGTCATCTAGCCAAACCTTGTTTAATATCCACTTGCCTTTTTGCATAAAGACTTTCAAACACACCCGCGTCATAACCACCATCTAGAGGACTTTAAAATTTACATATGTCATGTTTCAGATTTGTTTATCTGGTCAAAATGAAGAAATATATCCGTCTTATTGTAAAAAAATATTTATCGTGATTAAACTTTTTGGACATCATGTAATTTCATTTCGGCCAGTATTAGAAGACGCAAATTCGGTCAAAATCCCAATCATCCTTGTACTGTTCTCAACAAATATGATCAATATCATTATCGACAAAACAATAAATAATGTCATTCATCACCTATTGAAAAGTGACAAAATTATGGAATTATGGGATATTAATATTTTATTAACATCCATGGGACAGTCACTAACTTAATCCCGTAACAGATTGGACATAAAGCATTTTAGATTTCCAAATTATTGACAGTTGAGAAAGTGTTTATCCAGAAAAAGAGAGGGATAAATATCTGAAATTATCAACTATGAATGAAAGTAGAAGGAAAATTCACAAATGTAAGGTTGTTACTTTTGTCTTATTTCTAATGAATTGTATTGTTATTACAAGTTGATATAATAAGAGTTACCAACACATTTCTTTCAGTGTTCTATATCAATCCTTTCGACATTTCTGTTCTATTTTACAGTAGCGCTCGAGCTTCAAACGTTTCGTCAAATCAACATTTGATAGATGAAAAAGTCACGTATGAGATTTAAAATGTTTAATACACGTAAGTGAAACTGCATTCTGTATTTTGTTTTGTAGTATTACGAAACAGTTCTAAAATTTGATGATTCCAAATAACTTTTAAAGTTTTCTTTTATTTGCTTTTAGGGTACTTGGAAGTTATTTTACTGATTGCTGTTTTAGAGCTTTCAAATGGAGCTGCAAACCCCTACGCATCACTCTCAAAGATCAACACAGGTATGAACAACGATATGATAAAATGATAAAAACTGCTAATAATATTTCAAAACAGTCAAAATGCACCAAACACGGCGAAAAGAGCCCCAGGACCAAAAACAACAGACGAGAACACAATTTAAAATGTTCACAAAATGTTAAGCAAAACAATGAAATTATAATGGTAAGATATGCATAAATTGATATAATATTATATATGAACTTGTCACAACATCCATACATAGGGCTTTCACACGAATTTTAATAAAAGTAGCCAGACTTTGATTTGTTACATGTTTCTAGTCTATGGGGTGCCCTTTTCAGAAAAAAGCCAAAAAATCTGCCGTACTACGTATGGTTTCTGCAGGGGCAGGCTCTGAAAACGCAAAAAATATGTTTTTCTGTAATCAGCGTCGGCCAACTTTGTGATCCTATAATTAGACCCCGGACCCCCCTAGATTCAATGTTTTTGTATAATCTTGTTCAGTAATTTATTCTAGTTCAGACAATACCAATTTCATATCTGTAAGTTCAAAATTATTCAAAAATTGCAAATTACATATATACGATAACCGCAGCCATCATGGCAAAAGTGAGTATCGGTCTTAAAAAAAAAAAAAAAAAAAAAAAAAAAAAAGGATTTCTGTATAAAATATCATGCATGTGTATTGCTTCTATGCACCCATGCAATATTTAGGCAGTAGGGTTACTCAAACAGACGCTAGGGGTGTTGGGCTTAAGCAGGTGCGGTCGTAGTTTCAAAAGAATCAGCAAAATTTTAGACGGCACCGGGTGGCACCAAACTTTGAAAGGCTAGTACAGCCGATTGAATCGCTATAAAGATCTGATTTTTGGTCTGTGTTCTTGGCACATATGTATCTTTCGACACATTAAACAGTTTTTCACTTAGGGTTTGTCTGTTGTCCAGAAATTCTTCTTACGTAAAATTTCGAATTTTCAGCAAAATTTACTTGATTTTTTCACATAAATCCATGAAATACCAAAAAGTGCTTCCCCCTGACAAGAAAACTATTGCACGAAACTTCATTATTTCTTTATATTTGTATAATATGGACACTGGACTTTTGATACAGCAAGTTGTTACTCTGAATTCACACTTCCCAGTGGTTGTGGCACCCACGGCACCGCATTTTGCTCATTTTTCACATTTTTTTTCGTGAACTTTTTTTTCACCATTGAATAAAAATAGGATCGAATACATGGACCTCAATGAATCATGTGATTTTAGGTCCTCTGGAACTTCTTCTTCAAAGATATATACAGTTTATACCTATATCGTAAGTAATAGCTCCCGGAAATGCGACTGAAATTGACATTGCCGGTAAAAATGCACTAAATTTTCAGGATTTCGTCTAAGAATTTTGGTCAACTGTACCTAACGTTGTGGCACCATAACCCCCGACTCAAAAGTCCCAGAGTAGTCAAAATACTTTCAAAATGTCGGGCAAGGATTGCTCTTTCCATTGAAACCCCATTTGTTACCCTGTATTGCATAGTATGCATGCAACGTTGATTAAACATTGTATGGAGATTCCTATGGATTTCAGTCCAAAATCGGCCTCCTGAAAAAGCTACCATACAATTAATCTAAAAAAATATATTATTGAAAACAGACATCATCTTTTAAAGACGACCAGTGTTTTTTTTCACATCTTGTAGTTGAAGAACACTGCAACAGTTCTCAATAAGAGTAGGACCAGAGAGATCCCTTGCAGGAGGCTAAATTGTTAGATCCTACCAACCCCTCACTTTTTTCTGGTGACAGTCAAAACTCTCATCCCAAATGGCTGCGTGTCCCAGTTTCATGTGGCCCATTTCCTCCCCATCATCATCATTTTATCCCTTTCATGTTCATTACTTGATAGCCGAATAACTAGTTGTGCTTCTTGGGAATAAACCAATAAGTTAGAAATTAAGTGTTGTTGACTTTCTTGTTTCCGTTTTTACCATCATTTTATTTTAAAACCATATATTTTTGAATAAGCAACCTATCTCAGTCCATATGATTACATGTATTTTCTTTGTTATCCAGATCCATGTGAAGTGGGTGAATGGTCCTCGTGGAGTGAGGTTGACTGTAAAACGAAGCAGGTTAAAAGGTCAAGGAAGGTCGTGAGAGGAAATGTTGATGAGTGTACAGAGAAGCTAGAGGAAACCAAACAAGGTAATCAGCAATTGAAAACAAATTATAAGAAAGTAGCAACGAAGTACCCGGTACTAAATTAATGGGGCATGCATTCGAAATCAAATTGAGGGAATTCTGAAAATGGCAAAGATAAACTCAATCTATTAGAAACACACAACACAATACTTAAAACACAAACACACAATATACAACTTAGAAACTGCAATCGGCAACGCAAAGTCATGTTGAAAAGAGAGTGAACTCAGTTGCTCCAGAAGAGAAAACATTTGACAGCATTCATGATAATTAGCAATAACATTTATGAAGGTATGATGTGTCATATTGTTAATTTCGAAATATTTACAACATGTCTTAATTTTGTCTCGAAATACAATTAAATCGCATTTCTTTTAATTTAGATATAATTTATCGAGACATAGAGTTTTTGTTTTATTTTGATGTCATCTGCTTTTTTCTTGGCCTCTTCAGACTATCCACATTCGAATACCCCATTGGTCCTCATTGCTTCTTCTATTTACTACTGTTCTTCAAACCTACTTTTATCAAAAGCAACCAAAAGAAAACACAGTTCTAAAAACACAAACATTTATAAGCACATATTTGATAATAAAGGAGAAAAAAAAAAACTGTAAAAAGTCATTTAAAAAGCTCAAGCTCAGTAGCAATTTACTTCTTGTGTGCAAGTCAGGTATATATGTCAATTTTAAGAGTCACTTTAAATAAAATGTCAGTGTAAACATACAAAGTTTTATAATTTTATAATTTTAGTTCTAGTTCCTGTACCCGTCGTTTCCAAGTGGTCAGATTGGGGAGAATCTGACAAGAATGGAATCAAAGTACGGACCAGGACAGCAACGGGATATTGTTTAAAAGAATTTCTAGGACCCGACTTTAGTCTTGTCGAAAAAAAGAGTGAAAATAAAGCAACAACTCCCAAAATCACCAACACTGAATCTTATGAAGATTATGTTAAAGAAAACGCTGGCTCCCGGACGAGGGGTCATGAAGAACGTAAGGCTATTGCCATTCAAAATGTCATCGCACGGATAGCTGGTGTTAAAATTGTAAGCAATCACAACTATTCAACTGAAGAATCCCAAGAAGTAAAAAAGCCAAAAGCAAAAGCTGTTTACAATAAATATTTAATTCAAAATCCGAGACCGTTGATGAATTACTTTTTGATTCCTACTTATCGTGCTTACAATGGCCCAAGTCCAAAAGTTCTAAAGGCCCATTATAAAAAATCAGCAATCATGAACGACAACTCTGAAGTCATAACAACTACGGTATCTCCGACAACGGAGAAAACATACTGGAACTCCAATGGTTTCCTTGACTACCGCGAAGAGTATAACAAATGGTATAATCAAATATTGCGGGAAATTATTAAAAACCAAACTAAAGGGGAAATTACAGACGACGGAATGGCTCTTCTTTCCAACAAATATGGCATTAACCCACTCCTAGTACGACGACATCACAACTTTGGGTCTGAACAACCAACTTCAATCCGAGACACTCGAATACATAGTGATACGTCAAATACACATATTGAAAAGTCGAAAAATATTGCTCCTATACTCCCTGGTACTCACGGATTCGGTTCTCCAAACGATGTTCCGGAAGATCAGAGTTATTCGAACGCGGATCAAACTCCGAACGGTTCATACGGAGGAATGTTTGGCGGGAGCAATCATCATGTTTCTGCTGGTGGATCTTACAGCTCACCAATCGGATCCGGTGGTTCTTACAGCCCGCAAATCAGTTCGACTGGTTCCAGTGGGCTGGACTCGTACGACGCACAATTAGGAGGAACCGGTGTTAAGGCACCTGGCATAAGTGCCAGCAAAATACCAGGCATCAGTAATGGCAAAATATCATTTAATACCGCATTAAGTCGTTTGGCTAACTACTCAGCAGCACATGACGAGGAAGATGAAAAGAGGAGAAATGAATACCTGAAAACGAAGAAAGATTTTAGTGACATATTTTCAATTCTAGAGGATCAAAACGACTTCCAAGATAATGATAATGGGATGAAATTTTCGCATGAACCCGATCCCTTTGAAAGCAATACACACTTTGAGCGTCATGTTATTAACAATGGACCAACAAACCAAGGATATGAACCTCAAAATCATCCTCAAGGCTCATACACTGATTACGGATCGCAAAACTATGGTCAAGGTTCATATCCGGATTATGGATCTTCAAACTATGCTCATAATGCTTATCCAGATTACGGATCCTCAAACTATGCCCAAGGACCATACATAGATTATGACTCTTTAAACTATGCTCATCGCCCATATCGGGATTATGATTACAGTGAAGGTTTTCCAAATGATCCCATGTCTGATGCGGGAGCTTCATACAACGATGCAATTTCTAACCCGGGAGATATGAATAATAATCCATACGCAGACACGGCATTCAATCCTCAATCTCAAATACCATCGGCAGCAACAGACAGTTACTCTCCGACAGGAATCTCACCAAAAAGTGATCAATATAGCGCCGGACAGCATATACAAAGTGCTTCCAACATGAACCCTTCTAGTGCAGGCAGTGGCTACATCCCACCTTATGCAGAGGTACCATACGGAGAAACAATAGGAAGTAGCGGGACATATGGTGGACAACAACCATATTCCCCTCCTGGTGATGGATACAGTGCTAACGCACCACCGCCGTATAACTCAGCCGCACAAAATAATGATCCACGGAGCCAAACAAATGTTGCCTCCAAGGGAAATTTTAGAGACATATTTTCTATTCTAGAAAACAACGAACACTTGAGAGCAGAAGATTTGGGTCTTTTCCATGGAAACGATGATACTACAGATACTGATTCTCCTTCAGCTAACAACAACATGTAAACATTAAATCATTGTGAAAAGGGTTTTGAATAAAAAGAAAACTAGTAAAAAAACATACCTATGATCAATCAAAAAGTAATTATAACGAATCAGATTCATTGGATTTATTTCATTATGAAAATTGTTGAGCCAGCCCAAAAATTGGTAGAGGATCCAGAGTCAAATCATAATATGAAATATTTGCATCCCAATTTCTGTATGGTGAGGTTTTCCGGTAGACGGTTGCTGTTTTTGTTTGTTTTTTTTCCCCTTTATTATAACACGCTTGAAAAGTGGGTGGTACATACACATGTAAATAGTGATAGACGTGTCCGTGTGTCCGTTCATTACATGTCAGGATATTTGTATCCCCTATCCGCAACTCCTCCTAAACCACTCTGTGATTTTTATGAAAATTTACACAATCGGGGTGACATAAAGTAGATGTGAACTTAAATCTATTTTAGAATTGAAGAATTTATGGAGACGAGGTATTACAATAATGGTTTGATGAGCACCAAACAATGTCTTAGGGACAACATTTTATCCAAAATTTATTTACGACAATAAAGATTACAACGCCTTAAAAACACCGAAACAAACAAAAACCAAATACAAAAGAAAAAAAACAATAAAGAAAAACAAAGCCAGGACAGCAACAAAACATAAGAATAACGGCATGAACGACGAGATTCTGTGAGATTTGAAAGATTGCGCTGTAAAGTGACGACACTGACGTTGCAAATAGTGATTTACCACGTGACGCTCGCAGAATCTTTGCGCTGTTGTTAGCGAAAACAAAACCTGCTTTTGAGGAAAAAAATCACGATGCCGACTTCAAGTCAAGCGATGATTGTGTTAACAGAGGAAGGTACCGATCCTAGGATACCGAGAAGACACTATCATACAAACAAGAACATTTTCTTCACAAATATTGGAGATTCCGATACATTACAAACGGTAACTTGATTTTTTTTCACATCGTTTTATCGTTAATGAGCATGCAATAAGCTAAATCGTTTACCAGCTAGTAGCTCTTCATATTTATGAGTCTTTTTTAGGGTATCGTGTCAAATAATTCCATAGGAGCACCATTTCACGCACACAAAAATATGCTTTTAAAAAGCGTTAAATGTAATATTGAACTTTACTCTAATACAGTTTGCCTTCTCATGGGGTTTTTGATTACATGATTCCAAATAGAAGAAAATGAGATGTGGAATAAGTGTACGCGACACAACCATTTTAAAGGTGATTACTTGATTACAAGAGCAAATATTTAATGATTACTAGATTACCAAGGTTTGAATTATTGATTTCTTGATTCCATTGGGAAAAAAGTTTTTGATTACATTTCTAAAAAATAAATGATTATTTGATTACTTTGGCAAAAAAATTACTGATTACTTGATTCCTGGTACCCCCCCATGAGGAGCCCCTACAGTCACGGAATTATATTTTAAAAATTACAAAAGTTAAAAAAAAATAATTTGCGAATGCAGTTGCATGTTTCCACTTTTGCACTTCAGTCCAGATTGCCAGTACTACACACAGCAACCTCAACAAGTTTCCAAAACATTGTGAGCATCAATGATATTCATGGCACTATAACGTATGATGCAGCACGTCAACGCTTGAGTTTTGTAGAACAGAGTTCCCGGCCTGTATGTGTTGCTCCGAGTTCCCTAAGTTTTCAGCAACATGAAGTATTAGAGAAATACAACAGAAGCAGTCCAGTAATTGTCAACAATACAGACAAACAAGGTATCTAGAACCCCCTTTTTTGATTTGTAGATTTTGTAGATTTTACCAAACACCACGATTAAAGATTTCAAAGATTTTTTTTTTCAATTTACATGTGCAGGTATGCATATGCTCTTACAAAGAAAGAAGAGAGCTTTTTAAGAAGTAGAGGTACCGATGGGGAATTCAAATGTCAAAAGTCCGAAAAGCCAGAGACAAGACCGGTTTACACAAACGAGAACAGGACGAAACAGGCAACACAAAACACAGAAATACAAAAAACCACTGAAAAGCAATCAACAACGCGAACTCAAGTCGTAACGAGAGTGAACTCATGTGCTCCAGAAGAGTAAGCAGTTCTTGCTTGCTATAGCACACCCGCTGTCAATCGTCAATTTAACTTATGTCGTATAAATGTCTTTATCTTAAATCACGGTGCTCTTAACCAAGATTACCTCGTAATAATCATCGAACACTAAAAAAAAACTAAGCGGGAAGAAATTTCACTCAATAAAAAAGATAACTAGGTTTTATCTTTTAATTATATTTTTATAGAAAGACAACGAATAAGACACGAGAGTCTTGGGTTCAGGAAACGGAGACTTGTTGTTCCAGAGGCTGTCGACCGAAAAGCATATTCAGCCACTACAATCCCAGCTGCTGCTAAATTCATGCCAACACCACCCGGTCAGAAACCTCGTCATCTACCTGATTTGATACCAAACACTTTTACAAGCGACTACTCAAGTGATTCCTTGAAAGAACATTTGGCTGAAAGGTACGAAGAAGACTTTTCAGGGGAAAAAAAACAAGTTACTCGACCTTTATACAGTGTGCTCTTTAAAGACAACACTAAAAGCAATTCCCACAGCCATCTATTTAAAAAAACCTAACCCTTACCCTCAGGTTTACTGTGTCCAACTTTGAAACTTTTTTATTTCAAAAATAAAATAAAGTTGTGTTTTGTGTTTGCTTTTCTGTATGTATGTATGTGTTTGTTTATTTCTATTTTCTTTATCAGTTTACCTTTTCTTCGTTTCTTTTTCCAGTGTTGTACCAAGCGTGCCTACAGTAAAACCAAAGTCACTATTGGAAGAGCTTAAGGAAGCAGTATCATATGAGAAGAGATTGTTTCCAGCTCTACACATGAGATCAACCCTTCCTCCTCCAAGTCCAAACAGTGCTTGCTTCAGCCTCAGGAAAAGTGACGAGTATTCACATGCAGAAGTTCTACAACTGCTTCGTGAGAAAACCGGATTAAAACTTCGCACAATCAGATACGACCCTGTAGATGTCCGGTCGGGGAATTCGGAAATATGTAGTAGATGGGTCGTAGAATTCCTCAATCCAGATGACACAAAAACCTTCCTACTAAATGGACTTGAAGTAGAAGGCGAGAAGATAATTGTAAAATCGCTTGATGAAGTCCACAAGATGGAATACCAAGCATATAGACTTAAGATCGAAGAGGAAAGAAAACTCGCGGAAAGACAGGCTAGGTCTTTTACAGCAAGGAAAACACGACGCAGCAGAACAAAGCATGGACGAGTGTGACAATAGAATAATTTAATATCCGTGTTTTTTTTTTATTTCTGTTGGTTTTTTTATGAAAAACTCAATACTATTATATTTTGTTGTTTTTTGTTTTGTTTTCCTTTGACTTGCTATTATTGTTTCAGTAAAATTATTTATAGAGATATTACAACGTCATATACGCAGACAAAATAAAAGTTCGTCATTATAAAGGCTATTGTATACTAGCATTCACGGATACTTGTAAAAAGATTGGGAGAAAACAAAGAAATCAATACCATGCAAAAGGCATTTGAATGATAAAACAAAACTTAAAAGGAAAACAAGTAACAACATAATTCCTAAAGTTCATTTATTCATCTTAAATAGGTCGAATAAATAGTTCAGAACATCTATCTATCATTATATGAATATTATATTGCAATGGTCCTGATTTGATAAAAAAGCATTTCAAAAGAAGTTAGAGATGGGTTAAACGAGGTTTTATGGATTCAAGCTTACCCCTTCCAATTCTATATTCATGACATATTGGCCAAACAACAAAAATAATAAAGCAATATTTTTATAAAGGATTGACTTAAAACTCAATTGTATTACATAAAGGGTATTGTCCATGCAAACTATCTATTGTTGTTAGAAATAAGCTTACTTTAAAATAAAAACTTCTCTTAAAGTCACTCTTTCAACCTAAAAAAAGATAATAAGATGGTTGCAAGTCTCTGACGCTAGATTCGCTTTTTAATTTTATAGTTTGACACATATGCTCTTTTTTATTGTTCTGTTAAAAAAAAATAATTACATTTTAGTAAAAACCTTTGAAATAATTAAACTCTCATGCACAGTGGCACTTTTTGTTACATTATCGTGTTCTTAAATTTCACTTCGAGCATTTAACCATGCAGTGGTTAGATTGTCTATGATGTGGCATGATCTGTAAAAATAGGAAATACTAGAGGGGTATTCGGATGGCCTAGAAAGAAAATACAGGAGACACCGTATGAAATCAGAAGAAACGCAAGAAATAAAAAACAAATACAACACACATGAATATAATTTTCATTATATCAGCAACACAAGCTCGAGTGAATTCATGTGAACGGCGCTTCGAAAGGATAAGAAGTTTCTGCTCGTTCAAACACCCTCGCCTTTTACTTGTTTCTTAAGATGCCAATGATTTGAATAGGATAAGTCGAATCCGGACAATATTTTAAAACACTCTTTGACAAATTATCATCTGTACTCATCTGAGAGTTTCAAGAACCTTTTTGTCTCCGTGTGTATAAAAAAAAAATCTTATGTGGAGACAACTTAGGAGCAAGGAGCAATATAACCCTGATATTGCAATTTTTCTGTCATAATTATAGTAAATTCTTGGTGCCTAGGAAAAAAAAATTTGGGTTAAACTTACATGCCACAAAAAGGAAAAGTTGGCTCACGTGTGTATCATATGCCCCCGCGACGACATGTCGGGGGGCATTACTTTACTCATGTCCGTCCGTACGAATTTCTGTCAAGCTTTTCTCAGAAACCGTAAATGGGAATAATTTGAAACTTGGTAGGATGGTTCAGTATGACAAACTATACGTCCTAAGCGAATTTTAGACCTGTCGGACATCTACTTCCTTTTTGGGGCTGAAGCGATACCAAAATCCACATGAAAATTTCCGTCAAGCTTTTCTCAGAAACCGTCTATGGGAATGATTTGAAACTTGGTAGGATTGTTTAGTACGATAAACTATGCATCCTTTCAGACCTGTCAGACTTCAACTTTTTATTTGAGGCCAGCGGGGGCATCCATGTCTCATGGACATTCTTTCTTTATTTTAAAAAGTCTTTTTTTAGTGTTTATTTCGTGAAGCAGACGTCCTCATTGACCTTAATTTAACAAGCAAGTTCAATGGATACTTAAAGATACAGACAGAGACTAAATCGAGAATAGCTAGTTGAAATTAACAGTATTTCAGTCTACGATCCTTTTTATGTACAAGTGATTGCAAAGGGTCTGCTTTATATGAACCGGAATCGGCAAACAGGTGTGCCCACTAGTGCCAATTGGAATACCGACTGTCTGCTGAAAAACACCTCCACCAAAATAAGGTTAAGCGTTCTAAGTATGTGCTCTTGTATATCTTTTTTCAGCTTAGAATTTTGAATGACAAAATCAGTCTAAGCCTAATCGAAAAACAGTTATTTGTATTGTGTTTCTTTTTCTGACACTTTGTTGTAATTTTATTTTGAAAATCTGAATCGTCATACACTTTATTAACCAGATAAATGACACTATTAAATATAAAGTAAAATGTTTGTGTTTTACTTCACATGTATAATAAATAAGAAACCAATAATTAAAATGAAATGACATTCCATAAAGACTTGAACAGTATTATACGTGTAGACAAATTGGCGCATTAGAAATTTGTCAAAGATTTTCCATATACCAAATTTTCAGAAATGTCACGATCGGTATATTACGCCTTGAGTGATAAGGTTTCTGTAGATTTTTGAATCATATAGATATTTACGTATATATACTATCACCTATTTAATATCAACAAACTCTTGAAATGTTTCTTATTTTGTCACGCACCTGTCCTTCGCTTTGATGGAGAAGTTTTTGATGCTATAATAATTTAGAATAGTCAATTATAAATTATTTCTGGTGTCAAATAATATTAAACTTTAAGCAAATAAAGTCATCCTACTCTTAAACTGTGCTTAGCAAGAAACCATTTCATTTATTTAGATTTCGAGTTTTATACTTCACATATTTTGAAACCTTAATAATATTAAAATATACCAGCACTTGACAAAAAAAACTCGACCTTATTTTTCAAATGTATTAGACTCTGGAATTTAATTTGGATAGAGTATTAAGTTAAATAAAATGGTTAATAATCATTAGAATTTGTTCAATATTTTCATAATTTCTCATTTACGGTTAATTAAACACTAATTTAAATTCTTATCACAAAGTGAGGTTCCTAATGTTTAACTTTATATGTGGTTTAACTTTTTAGTGTTACGTGAAAACTGGTGTGGTTTCTCTTTTTTCCCTACCTACAAGAATAGACGATAATGAGACGTGGAATAAGTGTACGCAACACAACCTACAAAAAGAAACGGCAATTAAAAAAAAATCACAATGAAAAACAGCCAGCAGTCTTTAACATGACCAGGGGTCGCTGGTCGCCGACTTGCATTGGCCCAAGACTTAAAATTTACATGTAATACCAATCCCAAAATTATCAAAGTTTAGCAACAGAATTGCAAGAAAATCAATCTGTCAAAGTCAAAAATGGGCAAATTCTGTTTAACATGAAGAAGGAAAACGACATACCGCAAATCGAATCTCATAAACCCATGCTTATGCTGCATACTAAATATCACGAGGCCGTAAATGGTAGCTGATGCGAAAACTTACGATTGTTTTCAATGCCATCCCACCGTCTGATATAGCCCATTTTATAACTAAGGTTTGTTTCAACAACAACAAAAAAAAACATCATTTGTATCGAAAAAATAATATTAAAAAAGTGTAAGAAATTTCCGACATTAGACCTACAAGATTTTGTTTTAAAAGAACTAAATGGAATAAACTATTATCATGATTTTTTTTTATCAAAGAGAGTGATATCAAATTTTCCACTTAATATATTTGAACACTTGAAACACTTACGAAAAAAATCAGATCCAAGTTCTATAGTATAAACTGTTTAATAAATTACATCTGCACAAAAGCTCTTTGCATACAATTACTATATCGAGTGTCAATGCTAAATAAACTTCACTCGTTAAATTGAAGGTTCTTCATATTTGTTCAAATTTTTGAAATCGAACCCCTGTGAATATGAGTATGCATAACAATTAACTTTTAAAACATCTTTAAAAAACATTTTTACTTCGATGTTACCCACATGATATTATGTTTTATGACAAGATCTCTCTCCAGTAGCGACTATAATGGAACAAATGCGCACCACAAATGGCGCATTTATATAAGTTGGTGATTTTAGGTTGTTGAAATGGAATGCAATTGTATGTTTATAGCAGTAGAAAAAAATGCCTGGAGTTTTTTTTTTTTTTTTTAAATACTTTAAGTTACTGCGATAGGTCAATAATAAGTTCACTTAGCACTGACTTGAAAATGTTTTTAGGGTTTGGTATGTTCAGCGCTCCGAAACCCCACCGGGCAAATTAAGAATATCCAAATCTTATAACTTGTATTGATAAATTTTAAAAAAATGAGCATGCAGTACATTGATATGAATTTTCTTTTTAAATATGATAATGTTGTCAGAGCACTTTGCGTGTTTGTTTAGTACCAAGTTCTATTCTGTCAAAGCAATTTATTCTCATTAGCCTGTCACTAAATCATACACATTTGTCATAAAATCTATATCCGATAAGAAAGGTTTGAAATGTCACCACATGAAAACACAAAGTTTCACTTCGATCAACAAAAAGATCGAAATTATAAGGACCAAAGCACTGAGTAATCTTTCTATTCCGCTAGCACTTCTTGAAGTTTATACGAGACCTTTGATAAGGAATAACTCAGTTGCATTAGTTATTTTCTACTGTAAAGGATGGAAGAACATTATCAGAAAAGCGCCGTTCTTTGTCTTAGATACCGACATGGCTGTAGCATACTCAACCACTGAGTTTGAAGTTTGTCCTCTTCTCCTAATTCCTTCAGAGCAAGTTCTTTTGCTTTAATAAGCTGTGCTGTCGTTACAGTTTTCAGCCATTTATCAAGTTTGTTTTTCATTTTTTCATATTCCGTCTTATCCTTTTCGTCTATTGTTGTTTCCGGCTGGTCCGTTTTCAACGGAGGAAGTCCCGGCATCATTTGTTTGTCTTTATTTTGGACTACAACCACGGGGCCGTCACCGTAGTTGGACTTAATTCCATGGGTGAGTTCTAAAAGGAACGATTCCCCCATTTGACCATGCTGTCCTCTTTGAAAAGCGCGACCAAATCTCGCGATAGTACACGATGGGTCAACATTCAGCCATGCTGAATTTTGCTCTATGTTGTGACGTTTATATGCAAAATATTCTTCCTGATTTTCCAAAACGTATTTCAAATATTGTAACAAAACAGTGTGGTCTACTTTTATTTCGTATTCATCTTTTTTCTTTTCTTTCCTTTTCATCTTCTCGTACAGTCTTTCCATCGCCGTTTGTTCTTCTTCCTGATCATCTTTAGTTTCATCGCCGTTCTGTGTTTCTCCATCTTGTGCTTTGTTAGCCTCTTCGATCTCTTTTAGCTTTTCATCAACGTCATTATCTTTAATCGTTACCCTTCGCCTAAACCTTCGCTTCTTTTTCGTTTCCATTGCATCGAGGTCGTAACCGGCATCTTTCAAAGCTTTTTCGTGACAGCTGAAAGTGCTCCGTCTAGGTAGGTAATAATCCAGTTCCCGTTTTGTAAACCGTATCCCCGTATACGGCTTTTTAGAGCACTGCTTATTGTTAATTCCAGGGTCGGATTGCGAGGACAGGGGACGTGAGAGAAGAGACGAATGAATAGAATCGTTCGTGTCCTTCTTGAGAAATGGACTCTTAGAATCTCGTTTAAGTGTTTTATCACATTTCAAAGACTTGTTAACTTTCTCAATTTCACTTATAATCACATCTGAATTAGTTACATCTGGTTTACTTTTCGAAGTTACCGAAACTTTAGAAATTCCGTCTTTGGACATTTTATTTTCAGTGTTGTTTTTAACAGGTTCTTTATCCTTGTTTCTTTCATTGGTAACCTCGCTAACATTCTCCTTATAATCGGATTGAACTTTAACAGGATTGTTTATCTTCTTAAGCTCTTTCTCTTCGCCTTTAATGTTCTCTAATATTGTTGACAAGTTTCTTGAGTGGTTCGTTTTACCACTCTTAGGGTTATCGGGACTCGGCATCCTAGTAACCTCGTCCTCGCCTCGGCTCTCATCAATTTCTTGTTGCGGCTCTACGTTAGCTTGGTCTAGCACAACTTCACTCTCCGAAGCATTGTTTTTCACATGGTTTTCCGAATTTTCATTATGTGAAATAGTCACGTCACTTTTAGGCTCATAAACTTTATGGTCGTTGAATTCATTTTCTTTATTTTCTAACGTTTTATGGGTCATTTCCAAATTACCACTTTCACTGTTCGGTGAATTTTCTGAAGTCTTTTCTTCAATTCCTTTTGTTTTCAATTCTGAAGACAGTTTGTCTTCTATTATCTTTCCGACTTTTTGTCTTCGCTTATTACATACAATTGTATCCATAGTTCTTCTCTTATGTTTCATCTTGAAACTACAACGGATTTTTAACAACAATAATTACTGGGTATTCACAAACAACACAATATATCCTAGTTATTGGCTATCTACTGGGGTCCTCAATCAACACTTATTCATTCCTCCTATGTCTTCACTTGTTTATTCTGACAATGAGAAAGACTTCAATCCAATTTTAAAGTTTATGTTTCCAAAATTTAAAGGTATATGTCATTAAACGAGTAAATTGGCGTGAAAATGTCAAAAATTTAAAGTCCTCATCGATCATTTGGATATTTGGTGAATTAAGGAAATTAAAGTGGTAGATTTTTGTAGTTCTTCATCAGAAAAAAAAAACCGTAGATTTATATTCACTATCTATGAAATCGAAAATATACCAATAATTAACGATGTATATCTTAATATCACATTTCTAGAGGTAATTTCACTTTCGAGTATTTTCATAAGATTTAAAGTATTTATTTTCCGTTTTTCCTTTTAAATATGGTTTGGTATATCCATGGAGGTATATCTTTAGGTCTAACTACAGAGGGCTTCGTCCGAAAATCTCCTAATATCTTAGATAAATCTTTAATGATCGATCAGACGTCAAAATCTTTTAACCTTCGTCATTATCATTCGTTCAGATATTTTCAATATATATTTTTTAATACCATAGGTGTTTTTGATTTAATTCTTGAGATAACAAAAGGTCCTTGAGCAGACGTGAAAGGCCCTTCAGCAGACGATCAACGTACATTTGTACCTGTCTATTACCGGGATCCAGTTTTGAATTCTTACCCAATAAGTCCTTGGTAAAATCTGTAAAGTAAATACAATACAAATAAATATTTATGAATTGAAATGTATGGAAAAACATTTTTGTCGTAATTAAACCACTTGTCCTAGGTTGGCATTTACGCTTTATGAAGACGACAGAAAGTTAATTAAAAGTTGTGGTAGGAGGTACCAATGAAACGCTATGATATTTATCTCATAATTAATAGCAAAATAATTCGATACATTTTTCTGGCCATTTAAAAAAGAAGTAATTGCTTCGAGATCAAGTCAATCTGATTGAAAATGTTGTTGGAATATAGGAACAAAGTGATTTTATCGACACTCCATTTGGTAGAACAAGCTTGAGAAACTAACGTTATTACTTATTTGGAAAACCGACATGCTATCTCAATTTCTAAATTACATAAATGTCCTTCAAAGAATCAAAGAACTAAATTCATAACTATCACAACTAAAAAAAAGTTCCTATATTATTTTTGCTGTAGTGTGATATGGTATGATTTCTTTAGTGCTATAAGTCTGTATTCGACCTATTTGGCTGTTTGCTACCTACTAAGTAGCAATTCTGATCTACTATAGGCTAGTTCTCTCGTTGAGAGTAGAGGACTAATAAATAAATAATCCTCAATATCTTTGTTATGCCTGTCATTTTTGGCGTATCCGTCTACATGTAGCTAAATTACTATATACTGTTTCATGTCGCTTGCCATTGTTCTTCATCTGGATATTATGTTTGGCTTATTCAATATTTTGGGGAGAGCGCCACTGATGGGTCTTGAATAGACGAAACGCGCGTCAGGATAGCAAATTTAATTGTCTGGAACTTGGTTGTTATTTGTAATTTTTTTACATCCGTGAAGGTTAGCGCTGCTGGTGGAGTTTTAATTCTCCGAAGTTATACCGCCCCGGCATCAACACCTTTGTGTTGAAAAAACATATCAAAGCTATAAAAGAAATTATCCATTTAGATTTTAAGCCATAAAGGTCTGTGTACCCAAGACATAGGTTGATCTTAGTCATAATTTGGTTTCCTGTTCGGAAGTCTTTGTTTTATTATTCAATGCTCTTTATACTCCGCGGATATACTGTTTGGCTTTTGAAATATTTTGGGTAGAGCGCCTCTGATAAGTCCTGAATAGACGAAAAGCGCGTCAGACGTAGCAAAATTTATTGTCTGGAACATTGTTGTAATTTGTAATTTTCTTGTTTGTTAATTTGATTGTCGGTAAGTGTTATTGTCTGTAGTAATTGTTTTGTGCACCTTAATTGTATAATGGAGAATGTGCATGTGTTTTTGGGATTGCCTATATGGTTTTAGAAGAAAACCAAAAGTCTATTAGTACGTTTCACATTGTTTCCCTCTCCTCTACTTTAGTTCTCTTATTTGATACACGCTCTTATAACTTACATGTGTTAAGTTTTTCTTTGTGTTCCGAAGAGGACGTCCGTATGGTATGTTTTTCTTGTAATATGACGACAGAAAAAAATGTGATAACGATATCTATCTTTATAAGAAAGAGTTTTAGACATAACTTTTAAGAACCGTTGATTATAAGTTCACATTGTTTAGCAGTCGTCTTGTGTGAATAATTCCAAATACAGGTTCTCATAAATGATTAAAGCTAGAGTTTGCTGTCGAGGTTTGACTCCAAACGTTTTTTTTTCATTTTCCCCGTTGACTTGGAACATCATATCAGCCAAATTAAAAACATCCAATTTTATAATTGTAAGTAAAAATTTGCATAAATATATATCTGCTGATTTCTGTTTTCCTTTTAACTTTTTAAAATATAAAAAAATAGTTTTGCTTTAAGTGGCATGAGTTATTAGAATCATATTTAAAAGCTATTAAACATTATTTTGTCATAAATCTTAAAGTTATTGATGAGTGACCAATATGTCAATGTGACCTTTTTTGAAAGATAATTTATTTTCGAAAAATAATTATACGGAACTGATAAAAGCTCAATTATTACAAAACGCTGATTAAACCATTGGTATATATTCGTCCCTGTGGATGCAAAACTTGGGATTATTGTAGAGTTTAAGATATTTTTTTAAGATACAGACCCACAGGCTATAATGTCCGGTTCTACTCGTGCCTCTTATTTCAAGTGGCAGTCAAAACTCATGATTAGTATACTCCTCAAGTGGCATTGTGTCCACCTTTCCTCCACTTAATCATCATTTTCGTGTTCATTTTATTACCCCTTTCATGGTCATCTCCCCGAATTCACACTGCTTGTGAGAAAAGCAATATAGTAACATCTAGACTCAACTTAACTGTAAACATGCCAGGAAAAATCTAGCTCTACATGCCGGTCTGCTGAACCGTATAATTTTTAATGACCAATTAATGCAAGATGCTACGGTTGTAAATCAAATTATTTAGATATTTTACTAACCACCTGTTAAATTAGAATAATGAGGACCTTTTGATCTAAGGGTGGTAAGAATTTTAAATAATTTCCTGGCATGGATGAAATCTTGACATTAAGAGAAAGTTTCTTTTGTATATCAACGTTCTGTTTTTCAAACTCGTCAAGGTTCCAATTCCCGCCCACTGCGGATCGTACCCGTTTTTAGGGAATGAAATTTTATACAGGTTCTAAGAAATGGTTGAGTTTGATGATAACTCTTATGTTGAAAAAGTTTGCAACTTATAATTATTTTATTTTAATTTTACTTACCTCGAAAAAAAGAGATCAGTTACTAATCAATCCTTTTTCGTTGTTTTCAAAATTCAAATCATTTCCATAGCTACGATCCATCTAAATCATTTAACAAAGTTGGGGAGAAAATTATTAATATATGGTTATAAGACTCATATTGTTTTTGTAATAAAATTATGAAAATCAATATCAGAATCAATGTTTCAATTATTTTGTTACAATGAACTGTAAAATCAGTCAATTAAAGAGATCAAGCTTCATTAACCCGAACTTGTTTTCATTCAGCAGTATACAATATCACACTGCACAAACATGCCTGGGCTAAAGTACAATTGTGTTATTGAATGAAATCTTTGTCGCTTTTTTTAATCAAGACTTCTATATTACGTCAAAGGATTGGTGGAATGTTTGTTTCTTACTCACTTTGGTGTTACTCGTCATACTCTAATTGAGGTTCAACCCGGCTTATAGTTTTTATAGTTTTGTGTCAAATGTAATTTTAGTAAAGAATAAAAAATAGTTGCAGTCATATTCTAGTGTTCGTCAATTTTCCCTTGATCTATAGATAATCTAAATAAAAAAAAGTAAGTTGGATAATATAAGAAATAATGTTCATCCATTTAAACAGTTTATTCTTACCTGGTCTTGAAACTGAAGGCATCATTGCGGGATGTTTTAAAAGTGCATCCAAGAGGTGAATGGGGTGTTTCGGGGGTTTGAAACCATTTTTCCTCTGAAAATTTTGTTATGTTCGTGTAGATTTTCGGCAAAATTGGTCTAGACCCACTCCTTGAGAAAAATGTCCAAATCTGCTCCAGGTTAATGAAGCTGTCCTAAACTGTGTCCTAAACCATGTATTAGGACTTAAAATGGGATGTAGAAAGGATCATCCTTAGACTTGTCCTATGATGTAAAACGAAGCCATCTTAGGATAACCACAAATAGGACCATCCTTATACGAATTTAGGATAATTATAAATAGCCATATGTAATGCATTTACGCTGACGTAAAGGCGTTTGATAAAAGGAGTTTTTTGTTTTACATTTTCAAATGTAAAATAGATTTTAACGTTTTTTTTATTGCGAAGCCTTTGTTTTTTTTTAGATAATAAAAATAATTTATTGCAATATCATTGCATTTCTTCATTCGTTTTTTTTCTGCGCGTTGCACTTATCACTAATAAAAAAGCAAATCCAATTAGGTTTGGGAAGCACGTGAACTGTTAAATGTTAATATCAAAAGTCTAGTACTACATATATTAGAATATCGTCAAAATGTAACTCAACAATATCCAATATATGCATGGTAACTATTGGGAAAATTTCATCAATTGCAAAAATATCCTTATTTGCTTAATTTAGAAAATAAAATATCAAAAATGAGAGTTGGGCCACATACAACCCTTATTCAAGAAGATAAAACCTATTTCAGACACTATATTTAGGTTTAAAGGCACAAGGGTGGTCCTAGGACAACAATTTTCACATCCTAAATTTAGGACCAAATTTAGGACATGCCTTTTTTTAGGATGCCTTCAATAACACAACTTAGGACTGAGACATGTTCAAAGACCATCCTTAGACATGTCCTAATCCTAGGACACCTTCGTTAATTTCAAAATGGTAATCATCGGGTCAAAACTTTTACGTTAGACATTTAGAGAAAAAGGTTTCACAACTACAAGTGATGAGATACAGATTTTTATCACACTCGTTAGATATTTGTCGAAAGGAAACTTGCAAATGCTCGTTTCCTAATTTGGCAAATATCTAACTCGATGTGATAAAAATCCGTAGTTGTGAAACCTAAATGTATAACTGTGTCTAAAAATAGATGATATTTAATTTATTGATCCGTCTTTGATGATTGCTTCCTGATAGGTAAGTATACATGCCATACATGTAGATTTAATATAAACAAAATACTTTGTATATAATTAAATTTCATTATTTTGACGTTCTTTATTCTACTTTCACTTTCCGGCAAAGTCTTCTTTTTTTCGAATATCGAATCAGTCCCTTATTTTCTTTTTCCCCTTTCGATGACGACAGCATCAGAACATTATGATAATCCATTTGTACTGAACAAAAATCTGGCTAATCACAGTAAAGGTTCGTAATTATACATTTTGTGTATTTGTTATATTCAAATATGTTATTGTGTTGTATTCTGTATGGCTTGAATTTTGCAATAAAGATATGTCATTTTGTTCTTTCACCTTTAAACTGATATTTTGAAATAATCTAATTTCATTCTTATATAGTGATGAAGTGATAATATTCGCCATATTCGGTTTTTTTCACTCCCCACAAGGCTGTTCCATATAGGACGTGTAAGTAAGTTACATTTTTACACGATAACAATGTTTCATCTTTCATGCGATGATTTGAAGTCTTAAGAAATATATTGTTTGAGTTTGAGTTTTTTTTTCATTTAAAACATTTACAATGTAAACATTAATGAGAGAAGTGTCAAAACTGTCCGAAAGGACAACGACAAAACCTCTAAACATGAACAAGAACAGCACAAAGAAACACAAGACATGAAAAAAACAACAAGAAATCAACAACGTGAACTCAAGTCGTAACGAGAGTGAACTTGGGTGCTCCCGAAGAGTAAACAGTTCCTACTTCCTACACCCGTCGCGCTGCCAATTGTCAATTGAGTGTGTCAAATCCGATAATGAAACAAAATAAATTAAGATCGATGCAAATCCCACAAGATTATAAATGGTTACATGTACCGTGTAATTATAAAAAATCATATCAAATACTTTCATAAATTTTCATTGTTTGGAAAAAACATGCCTTTTAAAAACCGTAAACGTGGCTGGTGTGTTCTAACTAACAGGAACTGCTTAACCTTCCGGAAAACATGAGATTACTCTCGTTCACCTGATATTACCTTCATTCACCCCTACTCAAGTCAACGTCTGGTCACGTTATTACCGGTAACCTCAACACCATGAACTTCGCGATATTTTGACCGAAGAATCAAATACTATGAGCCAAGGACCATTACCTTAAAACAATTTTTTGACGATTCGTTATAATTGAAAACAATGATATGTGGAACAAGTGTACGCGACACAGCCCACAATCAAGCGGCAGTTTAGAAAAACCACAATGGACAACCGCCAGCAGCTTTGCCTGACGAAAAAATCACTTGCTTCTTAATCTTTAGCTATACGCGACGGTTGTGTTGCATCAAGCAAGAACTGCTTACCTTGTTATACACACCTGTGTTGACTCTCGTTACGATGTGAGTTCTCACGTGGATTGCAATTTGGTTGTTTTATGTGTATTTTATGTATCCTGCTTTCTTTTCATTTTGTCTCTGCCTTTTTAACTCAACTGACCAAAGGCCATGCGAACATGTACCATGGCTATGCGTTAATCGTCACTCGTCGTCGAAAACAATTTCAAAAATCTTCTTCTCTGAAAGCACTGAACCAATTTGACGGAAACTTTGTGCGAATGATATTTGACATATTGGCCACAAACGAACCTTTGTTTAAAGCATTCGATAAAAAACATGGCCGCTATTACTAAAATAGAACATATGAAAATATCACGGAAAACTTAAAAAAGCTAATTCAGCAACTATAACAGGAAGGAAAATTCTTAAGGATCTAAGGCTCTTCAGAATAAAAAACTCAATTATAGAAAATAATGAGATGTGGAATAATTTTACGTGACACAGCCCACATATCAAGCGGCAATTTAGAAAACCACAATGGACAACTACCACCAGCCTTCAACAAGGCCAGTAAGCGCTGCTCGCGGTTCTGAAATCGGCCCATGGTCTAAATAAAATGCATATAATTCAAATCCAGTCCTGAAATGGTCACAGATAGACCCCCTTCTTAAACGAGGAACACAAAACATCAAAAGTACAAACAAAAGCTTTGTCAAAGATTCCTGGCTTAGGCCAGGCACATATAAGATGTGGCGGGGTTAAACTAGTTATTTGGGCCTAACCTTTCAAGAGACCTCCATTGGAATCCAAAGTCTCCGTTGGATTTAAGATGTCAGATGGCCCTTATAAGGGTTATGGCTCATTCAAAGTAAACAATAGCGTTTTTTTATGTTTTTGCCTTCTAGAATTCAAACATTCGCAGATGGAAAAAGCTGTTGCTTGCTTAAACCTTCAGCTTATTAACTCCTACAAATGTCTCAAGTGAGTAGAAGTTGTCAAATGACACCCAATAGGGGTAAAGGTCCTTTAAAACTATTGCATATAGAGAAAAGCTGTTGCTGACGTCTTCAGCTCATTAGTCTTTACAAAGGTCTTTATTGGGTCGAAATTGTCGGATGACTCATTATATAAGAGATCCTTTTGGCGTAGGACCAGGTGAGCGATTCAGGCTCCTGGGAGGCTCTTGTTTTGACTTATGACATATGAATGTCATATCCTATTTGTACTTCTCTGCTGCTTTTTTGGAACATCTAATCGGGCAAAAGTTTTGTTTTTGTATCACTTGCTGCCTGAAATGTTTTTTAAGTTACAAAAAATATAGTCCCAAGATACGCCTTTATGGTAAAGAACTGACTCTCTCTGGGGTATGAGTTGGGGTTGTTTTCACCTTAATCCGTACCACAATGGTATATTTAATGAATTTTGTGAAAAGTAAATTTTTTTCATATTTCATTATTATCTGTTTTCCTGTTATTTTCTTTCAGTTTAAACATGCCGTCCAATTCTGATCGATTCCGACAGGAGGGAAATAAAATATACGTGAGTGCAAATAGTAACGTTTCTCTCAAAATTAAACTTGAAAGACTACAAGGTGCTTCAAATTTGTATTACAAAGCCTTAAACTCAAGTATCAATGACGACGAAAGAGTATCAGCCGCTAAAAACATGGGCATGGCCTCATGGAGGATTGGTCAAATGAGTGTTAGTATGGCAGACCGAACGTCTGTGATTTTACATTTCTATAAAGAAGCATTCAAGTATATGTCGGAAGCTTGGATAAAATCACGTGATGTCAAACCAGAGGATTGGCGGGATGGTATTTGCTCGTCTGCTTTTGAAATATGGGAGGATTTCAAACAAGGAAGAGTGAGCGATCTCGAAATCAGAAATAGAATGAAGATTTTGTATGATATGCTAAGTACGATGGAAATCCCTGTAGTCAAAGCTGAGATTTATATTCACATATCCACAAACCATTTCCATTCTGGTGTTACGGCAATCCAGGACAAGGACTTTAAGCTAGCAATGTATGAAATGAAGGAATGTAACATGCCGCTCATTGAGGCAACTAGCCTTGGAAACAGGTTGTCCTTATCCCATATTAGTTCAGAGGCCGAGACTTTAGAAGCTGATGTTTTGATGCACCTTTGTCTTGCCGAGTCGATGCAAGCAAATCAAATAGGTATATCTTATATATTGTTCTGTTTTATATTCTGTAAGGTCTGTAAGATAACTTTATGTATTACATATAACTCAATTATAATCTTTTCTCCTATATCTGTTTATTTGTTGCTCATGCTGCCCTTATGGACCCTTGATTGGACAATAAAATATGTTCTATGTTCTATGTTCTATCTTAACCTTTAAAATTTTCATTCAAACTTTGAAAACATTGGTTTAAAAAGTTTGTCACCATAAAAATGCAGGAGTGGTTTGTTGTCCATAGTTAAAATAATTGCATGATTTATGAAAAAAGCGCTATAGAATTTAAAAACAATGTTCTTCTTCACTCCTTACCTATATATTAAAAATATGCAAATAGTTAATAGAGGCCTGTAACAGGCATTTATTTCCTTATGCATGTACCTGTATCTACCGTTTTGCATGCGTTAATAGCTGAATGCATGGCTGTTTCGGAGCGACTACCTGAATCTTCGAGCTTAAAACAACTTAAAATTACGTGGCTTTACTATTTCAGGTGAAGATCTTTTTCAAAAGCTCATACAAGATGAGGAAAACTTGAATATGGATATGGTTTATGAGGTCCTTGATTGGCATAAACAGGCAGTCTTAAGGACACGTGAGATAACAGAAGTTGAGATGGAAGCCATTGCCCTTAGCAGAATGGGCAAAGTGTACGATAAAGTGTTGAAATTAAAATATAAAGCCAAAGAGTACTTGATGCGATCCATGCAACTGGCTAATTCCATGCATCCTCGCGTTTTTCACGGTGAAGGTAAGCTTATTGAGGTTTTCGCGGGAACAAGAAGGTTTTAAATTCAAGATTATATGTTTTGTATGTTTTACCAATTATTTTTTTTGACCCTATACTAATCTGGATATTTATTTCTACAGTATGCAACTGTCTTCTTCCTTTTTCTGCTCTTCTTTTCAATTTTGAGATTGTTTATCACCGTTTGTGGTTTTATGCCCTATTTTCACAAGAGACACAAACTACTCGTAATATTTCAGGCTAAAGAAATCAGTCTTTAAAGATGGGAGAGTTTGTCACTTTCATGTTATATTCAGCCCATGAAGAGAAAAGAAGATGATTAATCCTTGGCGTCCTCGATAAAAGAAGTACAACTCTATATTCTATTTGTTAAGAATTTTAGCATTTATCACTTTAAAAACCTATTTCAGATTGGTTTGAAGAATGTAAGGAAATTCTTGCAAGATACCAGAAAGAAGTAGTAGAACAAGAAAGCGAAGCATGGCAAAAAGAAAGAGAAGGATTTCTGAAAGAGCTTGAAAAAGAAATTACAGAATTAAAGAAAAACGACCAAGAAAATACTAACTCAAGATCAGAGGGGTTCTTAAAATACGTGTATGAAAAGTTCCCACCTACAAATCCAAGCTTTAAGTTAGAAGGAGTCCCAAAAGTAGGGGCTATGGAACCGTCGGACCTTAAGAAGCTGTTACAAAAATCTATCACTCACTACCATCCAGATAGAGTAGATGTGGAAAAGTTTGGAAAGAAAAGAAAAGTACTATGTGAAGAAATTACAAAGTGTCTGACGAGAAGATATGAGACGTTTAAGATAGGATAAGCCAAGAATCTGATAGACAGCTTGGACAAATCGCTATGCTGGCTGATTTCTTTGCCTTTAACTTTTCAATTCGATTTTTGACCAAAAATGTTGATGTTTTATTTTGTAATTGTTGTTGTTGTTTTTTTTTTTTTGTATTTGTTTTTCCTTGTGAACAAGACTTCAGTGTTAACGCAAACTTGTAGTTTTGGAATTAAAACAGACTTTATTTATTTAATATTTATATTGCTTTGTGAACAAGACTGGTATGAATTAGAAAAATACTGAAGTGACTATTTTATCATGTTATTAAAGACTCTGAAATTGTTTATCCCTTTAATTTGACATTTGATTTGGTATTAGATTTATACAAATATTATTGGAATTGTTGTTTTCTTAAAGGAATTGCAGATTATTGACGGTAGTTCGATTCACCGAAATTCCCGGTATTTACCGAAATGCCCTAGTTTTGTAGCAAAATGATTCTATTATTTTGAAGTATCATGTCAAGAAAACTGAATTACAATGGCTCTAATGTTTTCCTTGATTCAAGCTTAAGCTGAACAGAAATATGTGTTCCAATGCAACAAAAAGAGATTTTCAACCTGAATGTAAGAAGGTTTATCAGTTACCTTCCCAAGGTCGGTGGTTTTCTCCGGGTATACTCCGGTTTCCTCTATCATTGAAACTCACCGTCCACATGGGCCAGGTGCGTCGATAAATGGAGTTGAACACACACACACACACTTCTATTTTTTATCAAGGATCACCTGCAAAATAGCGAGCAGCGACCATTGTCATATTTAAGGCTGCTAATGTTTTCTATTGTGGATCTTTTAAATGGCTTTTCATTATTGCCATCACTTGGCGTTCGTCGTCGTCGTCCGTCGTTAACTTTTCTTAGAAAATCTTCTCCTCTGAAACTACTGAAGGGATTGCTTTGAAACTTATTGGATATCCTCTACTAAGATTGCACGAATGGTGGCTGCCGTCCAAAAAAACATGGCCGCCGTGGCTAAAAATAGAACAGAGGGATCAGACTGCTGTTTTTGGCTTGTAAATCAAAAAGTTTAAGAGATATATTATTTCTGATGCCACCCTACTTCTTCAGTATCAAAAGCTCTGAAAATGTCTCCATTTGGTCAAAGTTGTCAGATGACTCCTCATAGGGGTGAAAAATAGCGGTTTTTTTTTATGTTTTTGGCCTATAAAATGAAAACTATAGCAGATAGAGAAAATTTGTTGCTTGCTTAAATGTTCAGCTCATTTAGCTCTACAAAAGTCTCCATAGGGTCGAAGTTGTCAGATGGTCCCTTATATGGGTAATGGTCCCTAAACTAACGTTTTTTCATGTTTTGGCCTATGGAATAAAAACTATAGCACATAGAGAGAAGCTGTTGCTTGCTTAAATGTTCAGCTCATTAAGCTCTACAAAAGTCCTCATAGGATCAAAGTTGTCGGATGGCCCCTTATAGGTGCTATGGCCTCTAAAATAATGTTTTTTCATGTTTTAGGCCTATAGAATGAAAACTATAGCAGAAATAGAAAAGCTGTTGCTTGCTTAAATGTTCAGCTCATTTTGCTCTACAAAAGTCTCCATAGGGTCGAAGTTGTCAGATGGTCCCTTATATGGGTAATGGCCCCTAAAATAACGTTTTTTTTCATGTTTCGGCCTATGGAATAAAAACTATAGCACATAGAGAGAAGCTGTTGCTTGCTTAAATGTTCAGCTCATTAAGCTCTACAAAAGTCTTCATAGGATCAAAGTTGTCGGATGGCCCCTTATAGGTGCTATGGCCTCTAAAATGATGTTTTTTCATGTTTTAGGCCTATAGAATGAAAACTATAGCAGAAATAGAAAAGCTGTTGCTTGCTTAAATGTTCAGCTCATTTTGCTCTACAAAAGTCTCCATAGGGTCGAAGTTGTCAGATGGTCCCTTATATGGGTAATGGCCCCTAAAATAACGTTTTTTTCATGTTTCGGCCTATGGAATAAAAACTATAGCACATAGAGAGAAGCTGTTGCTTGCTTAAATGTTCAGCTCATTAAGCTCTACAAAAGTCTTCATAGGATCAAAGTTGTCGGATGGCCCCTTATAGGTGCTATGGCCTCTAAAATGATGTTTTTTTCATGTTTTAGGCCTATAGAATGAAAACTATAGCAGAAATAGAAAAGCTGTTGCTTGCTTAAATGTTCAGATCATTTTGCTCTACAAAAGTCTCCATAGGGTCGAAGTTGTCAGATGGTCCCTTATATGGGTTTTTTCATGTTTTGGCCTATGGAATAAAAACTATAGCACATAGAGAGAAGCTGTTGCTTGCTTAAATGTTCAGCTCATTAAGCTCTACAAAAGTCTTCATAGGATCAAAGTTGTCGGATGGCCCCTTATAGGTGCTATGGCCTCTAAAATGATGTTTTTTCATGTTTTAGGGCTATAGAATGAAAACTATAGCAGAAATAGAAAAGCTGTTGCTTGCTTAAATGTTCAGCTCATTTTGCTCTACAAAAGTCTCCATAGGGTCGAAGTTGTCAGATAGTCCCTTATATGGGTAATGGCCCCTAAAATAACGTTTTTTTTCATATTTCGGCCTATGGAATAAAAACTATAGCACATAGAGAGAAGCTGTTGCTTGCTTAAATGTTCAGCTCATTAAGCTCTACAAAAGTCTTCATAGGATCAAAGTTGTCGGATGGCCCCTTATAGGTGCTATGGCCTCTAAAATGATGTTTTTTTTCATGTTTTAGGCCTATAGAATGAAAACTATAGCAGAAATAGAAAAGCTGTTGCTTGCTTAAATGTTCAGATCATTTTGCTCTACAAAAGTCTTCATAGGGTCGAAGTTGTCAGATGGTCCCTTATATAGCACATAGAGAGAAGCTGTTGCTTGCTTAAATGTTCAGCTCATTAAGCTCTACAAAAGTCTTCATAGGATCAAAGTTGTCGGATGGCCCCTTATAGGTGCTATGGCCTCTAAAATGATGTTTTTTCATGTTTTAGGCCTATAGAATGAAAACTATAGCAGAAATAGAAAAGCTGTTGCTTGCTTAAATGTTCAGCTCATTTTGCTCTACAAAAGTCTCCATAGGGTCGAAGTTGTCAGATGGTCCCTTATATGGGTAATGGCCCCTAAAATAACGTTTTTTTTCATGTTTCGGCCTATGGAATAAAAACTATAGCACATAGAGAGAAGCTGTTGCTTGCTTAAATGTTCAGCTCATTAAGCTCTACAAAAGTCTTCATAGGATCAAAGTTGTCGGATGGCCCCTTATAGGTGCTATGGCCTCTAAAATGATGTTTTTTCATGTTTTAGGGCTATAGAATGAAAACTATAGCAGATATAGAAAAGCTGTTGCTTGCTTAAATGTTCAGCTCATTTAGCTCTACAAAAGTATCCATAGGGTCGAAGTTGTCAGATGGTCCCTTATATGGGTAATGACCCTAAAATAATGGTTTTTTTCATGTTTTTGGCCTATGGAATGAAAACTATAGCAGATAGAGAGAAGCTGTTGCTTGCTGTTAAAATGTTCAGCTCATTAAGCTTTACAAAAGTCGTCATAGGATTGAAGTTTTCAGATGACCGCTTTTAGGGGTTATGGTCCCTCAATAATGGTTTTTCATGTTTTGGGCCTACAGAATGAAAACTTTAGTAGATAGAGAAAAGCTGTTGCTTGCTTTAAAGTTCAGCTCATTTATCTCTACAAAAGTCTTTATAGGGTCGACATCAAGACCAGGTGAGCGATTCAGGCTCCTAGGAGCCTCTTGTTAAATCTAGGTTGTGTTAGAACACTTATTCCACATCTCATTACCTTCTCATTTCTGGATACTTTTATGTGAGAACGCATTTGTTCCCAATTATTTCCCCTGAAATTAGATTTTTTTAGAAAAAGCTTAATTTCTTTTTCAATATCTATGTTGTATTTATTTCATAAATAAAATAAAATAAAGTATTAAATTTTGCATCTCTTGCGCTGTTTCAAGTCATTTTAACTAAAGAGTAGACTAAAAGTTTGCAAAATGTCCCCAAAAAATCCTCAGCTTTATACCCCTGAGCCACCTTAAAAATGAAAGGGTGTTTAGTAAATATGCATGAAAAATATCACATTAAAATATTTAAAAAAAACCAGTATTTTTATTGTTGTTCTTCTTCCAAAAATCAAGGGACATTCAATGGATGGAAAATGCTTGCAGCTTATTGTTAAGACGGCTCCTAACACCACATTAACCGAACTTCACAAAAATGGGATAATTAACATGCATTTTTAAACTATAATACATGTTTTTGCTGTGCAGACCTTCACTCACTAAGGAAAAGTCACTTAGGATTAAATAAATGGATTCATATGTAAAAGAATATTTTAATATAATTTAAGTATGAAAGTGTGAAAGATATAGGTCTGTGTACAATGTAGTAGATAGTTACATATATATATAATTACAAGTCTAAATAAAATTGACTAAACCCATCCAATGCTACGACTTGGAAAAATAATATTTTACAAATATAAATAGAAAAATAAATAAAACTAAATTGTTAGGATATGCCGTTGAGCCACCCGATGTTCCACATTGTATTTCAAAGACTTCAGTTTCGTGTATAATTGCTCCTAATGTCCAATCTAAAAAAAATATAATAATTATAGATTATAACATGCCGTTTTTCATATCAGACCTATTATCAGCCCCAGGTCATGATATTAGCCCGAGAGCCGTAGGCTCGAGGGATGATAATGACCGCGGGCTGATTTTGGTCATATTATCATATTGTAAAATTTAAGCATTATTATGTCTAAGTATATGATAAGATAAAATTATTGTTAAAGTAAGATTACATGTAATAAATAATGGATTTAGATTTTTAGTGAGAACAGATGATTGTTTTGAATAGAACTTTCATATTCTAAGTTGTCAAGTCTCAAATATATTTTAAAGACAAAAAGTTTTTGTTGCAAACTAAAGCCTGTTTATAATACATTTCAAACAAAAACGTTTTGATTTTATCAAGCAAGCTTATATATGTAAAGATGCCATAAATGATACTGAATGTAACAGGATTTGTTATAAAGTTCTCACATTAAGGCTTTTTGTTATATTATATAATTTCTACATTCATAATTTTATACATGCATTTTCTTTTACTAAAAATTGTTGGAACAGTTTATGATAAGCATCATGGAAATAATGCTCTTAAAAACTGAAGTGCATAAAGTGTACTTGGTTGATAAGATATAGTTTTAGTGGTAAACGTGGGTACAAATATCTGTTGTCAATTAATAGTATGCCATTCACGAGTTTAAGCGTAAGAGTCAATAATCGAAATGGTCAACTTTTTATTCATCATATATGTTCAGTTAGATGGACATGTTTTTCAGCAGATGGTATTCCAATGGACACAAATTACGCACCATTGCGCACAGATCTGCTCCTCCTACAATAACTCCAAACCAAGAATGGTTTTCAGACTTGCTCAATCCTTAAGCTCGGCTTATCGATTTATTGATGTTTTCCCACCCAACAGTATCACGGGGTAGAATGTCTACGGCAAAAAATGTTCCGGCATGACAGTGTAAGAACGAAATGAATGGCAGAAAATATTTTTATCAAAGTTTTCAATAGATTCTGCGTATATTTCAAATAATATATCAAAATCAAAATGCCCATGCTCAACGTATTGGTTTGTTATTGATATTAAGCCAAACCGTTTTTAAATTCAATTAATGGTTTAAGTGTGAAGCTGATTCAAAAGCCGTCAATGCGTCAAAAATTGATGCATATCGAGACATTTTTGGACAATATCTTCAAAAGCTGAGCATTTTTATGATATGTTGTACCTGTAACATGTTTTATTCATTCAAATGTTTATCTGCACAGTTTCTTTTGGCGCAAGAATAGAGGCTTTATATAAAAAATACAAATTAAGAAGATTTGGAACGGCACAAACATTGCTAAGATAATTATGCATGGCTAATAGTAATACATATTATGGTACCTTCTCAATTAATTTGAAACTCCGAGACAAGTTTTAATTAATGTAAATAAAGGTAATGATAAAATAACCAAATTTGGAGTGTCCATGAGAAAAGGCAAAACACGGAAAGCCGTATGATACTTTAATACTTCCTTTTAACTTAAAACAAATCCAGAACACATTCAAAGGCGAATGTACAAACTAATACCTTTATTTTATAGAAGATTCATTTACTAATAACAAATATGCAATGCTAGTACTTAAATAAATACTTTATTTTACAAATGATACAATGGTTATAGCATATCAATATCGATCACATCAAGCAAGAAAACGTTAGGAAATATATACCATTCAAAACAATCACAATTTATTTTAATTGTCCCTCGCGGCAATGTTACAAAGGAACCTAGTAATGGTCTTTTGCCCGTCCGTTTGTGCGCCCATCAAACTGAAGTAGACACAATCACCAGCTGAGACCACAAAAAGGGATTTTGATGAAATTTTGAAGGGTTTGTAATACCGGTAGGCCATTTTTATCGAACAGAACTTAAAGGAGTTTTGTTTACTTTATCAACTTTATTCATTTTACTTAATAGAATATCTTTTGTAGACACAACTCTCTCGAGACAGTTAAGCCGTCCGAAATTTCTAAACGGTGGCAGGTGATAATCAAGTCACATCTGATGGTGAAATATAATTAACCACAAGCATTTAGTATTTGAGATATTGACCTTAACAAAGAGTGTTACAGACATACAGACGGGCAAGGTTATCTGGTGGAGAAATTTCATTGACCCCCACCCCAACATGTAGTATCCGGAATAACGTTATGATAATCTAGAGCTCAACAAAAGCCCGAACAAAAGTTCTCATGCTTAAAATATAGGTCACAGTGACCTAATTTCTAAGAGGTGAAGTAGCGCTACCAGAGCAACATGTTTGTAGAATATTATTGACCCTTACTTGTATAGTGTTTGTGATACGCAACTTCACCAAGAACTTAACCAAAGTCATTAAAATAAATGTCACAGCGAACTAATTTCTAACGGTTGGTGTAATGCTACCTAAGACACATCTATAGCTGTGAAATTGAAATTTCATTGACCCCAAATATTTAGAATTTGAGTAATGTTACTTAACCAAGAACTTTACCAAAGTAAATCATTGATCTTTTTTTTCTAAATTACCGCTTGTTTTGTGAGCTGAGTCTGGTGCACTTAAACCACTTCTCCTTACAACAATTTTTAACTTCTCAAAGTATATGTATAAAATAACCTGATATGCTGTTGAATTCACAAATACTCATCTTTCGATTTTGTATCATAAATTAAACCCTGAATTAAAAATGTTAATATATGGATTGTTTCTCATTTTGAAACTGTTGAATAAAGTATCTTTAGGCATATACATGTACAATAATTTAAACTGAATACACTGCATGTATTGTTACTTTCTGCCATTTCAAATGTTCTTGTTCCTGTTTTTACCATGCAAGGATTGGCTTGTACTGTAATTATTTAATCTAGGGGTCTATCATATGTTGTTTGGCTGCTTTTTAAGACACTATTTGCATTGCCAATGCATGTACAATTCGTAAAATACATCTAGGATATCTTTTAACCTGTTTTTGAGTCTTTTAAATATTGAAGTGACACAAAAATGCTCGTGTTGCATGTGATTGAACCAGTTTCACACAACATTTTTAAAACATTAACAAAAAAGCTCTTTCAATCCTTAAAACTAGACAACAATAGGTACAGCTTGCGCATACTTTCAGTTAAGAAAAGTTACCCAGAGTTATAGAAATTTATAATTTCATCTTACCTTCCTCATTCTGAAGCGGATGTTTACATGAGTTTTTACTAAAAACCATCCCAAATTTTCTTGTCCCCTTCGTACCGTGCCGATTTAGTCGTAGACATTCCACCCCGTGAGTATGAAATAACTAGCATTTGTGTCGGAGTAACACTCTATCAAGAAAATACTGATATAACATCAGTCGTGAAACAATTGCTTTCGTTTTGTTATTACTTGCACATCTCTTGGTGTTTTTTGTTTATTTTTTGTTGTTCTAATGTTTGATTAAGTGTCTGGATTTTTCCTTCTAGTTTTTGGATTTTGAGATTCGAATTCTCTTTATTTCAAACATAGGCGAGATTGACCCATTTATGTGTTTTGATTAGGGTCAGATATTTAGTATAATGGACCACGGCCTGTGGTTTAATCTATACATAAATGCCACCAAATAAACTTACCGACAGAAACGTCATTTATTTTTCTTACTAATTGGATCTTTTTAGTATCAGGGGTAAATCCATATGCTTCATACAATAATGCAGGTATATACAGACCCATCAGACAATAGGCCGACCCATATTTTGACGGTATAGTTGTATTTGTTGTTGCATCTTCTAAAGTCTGGAAAGGAAATTATAAACTAGTAAAAGAATTATCCTCTTCCGTTAAAACCTTGGTATAAGTACATTGTGCAAGATATTTAAAAAATTGAGCAATTGGTAGTATTCAGTTTCTTTCAATACAATAGAAGATAGCACTACATATATATATATATATCTTTATTCTCTAAAACCAAAATACAATGGTACAGAGATAGTGTGAACTAAACAGAAATCTTATGATATATTATAATATGAATTAACTATACATTAAAGTTACATACATAATGAGGTACACATATATAAAAACAAAGTCTTACCCCGGAGATTCTATCTTTTTGTTGATAATCCTAATAAATTTGCAAAGATTATTGAGGTCTGGAAGATGTTTACTGTTCATAAGTTCATGAAATTTTAGAATATTTGGTCTATGTCTAAATTTAACCCTCAATAAACGACTCCTGTCAATATCAAATGCTCGACATGAAAAAATATAGTGATATTCGTCCCCAATATCTTGTGAATTACATAATAAACATTTACGATCTTCTCTGGCTATATTTTGCCATCTACCAGTCTCAATAGGATACTTATGGTTCATAATTCTAAATCTACATAATGTTACTATATTTCTATCGTCAAGTAGGTCAAAATAATGTTCGAATTCTAGTTTATCTTTATAAATTCTGTAATTTAAAGACTTTGGTGACTCTTGCATACCAGCATTCCACGTTTGTTGGAACTGGTCCAACTACCGATTGCTCAAATTTTTAAATGTCTTGCACAATGTACTTATACCAAGGTTTTAACGTAAAGAGGATAACTTGCATATAAGTACAATGTATAGTGATAAAAAATGACCAACAATGAACTGCACAAAAGAATTTGGGCAGCTATAATACAGCAATTGACTGACCAATAATGGCAAAATTGACAGGATTTCGTTACTTGAGAAATTGGTAAGAATGCTTTTATCATAGCCAACAATATGGGACCTCACGCTGCATTCCAAATATCAAGAGGCTGAATTTAGTAACTGTTGAGAACACTGTAAAAAAAAACTCCTCGCCCATCCACATCCCGACGTTCCGCCCATTTCGTTCACCATACTCCAATACTCGTAGCTAGATTTTTCTTCCCGAAATCTGTGGGGAAATGAGGAAAATGGAGATTTCTGAATAACAAAAAGGTTGTGATGATATTGGATGATTTAAGACACAAGAAGACATAGCGGAGATCAGTTTAAATGAGACAAAAGACATGGTATAAAGTAGTAGTAATGCTTGCAAGTCGAGATTGAGGTCATTAGTCAAGGCCTTGTGTACTACCCGTACAATGTACGAGATAAGTATAATACATAATCTAATATGCCATGGCCACCAATGTCATCAGTTTATGCGAGGAAATTCGATTGGAGAAATTTCCGGTTATGATTTTGGAGAGGGTGTGTGGTTTTATTTTTTATGTTTATTGTGATTTCAGTGATTTTTTTGTGAAAAATGCATAATGTAGTCAGCTGTAGCTATTGCTGCAACTTCTTCAGTACAACCTTGCAAGTAATTACATGTACTAAAACCTAGACGATGGGCTGCCAGACTACAAACATGAATTATCAATTAACATGACATTTTTATTAAGACTATTTGTTGCATAACATCTTAATGATATTGCAAATTAGATTCCTTTAATAATAAACATCGTGCTTATCAATTCTTCATGACTAAGGGTTTTTTTTTAAGTTGAAGAAAATAGTAATCTATGCATTTTGATCACAAACATGTACTAAGGTACAAAATGTAGGAAAATATGAAAAATAAGATAACTTATGCAAGCGGGACATAAATATCTTAGAATTTCAAAATAAAATCAAACGTGATTTTGGTTGGCAAATGAGAAATCTCAAAACTACTATTTGTCTTTACATTTCCACGCGAGTTTTTATATCTCCACTTATTCGCCACTGGTGGAAAAAAATCTAAATTATGTTAAACGAAATAGTTAGAGGGTCGATCTAAATGAAATATATATAAAGTGAATATTTTGATTAGTGTTTGGCTGGTTGTAGTACTGAGATGATCACCTCAATATCCCAAATATGTTTTACAACCGTGGTGTGTTTTGTGTGACTACCGGACCCAAAGATCGACTACCGGACCCAAAGATCGCAATGGAAGGGGGAAGTTTGGCGCGCCATTAAACCTGGTTTAACCCACCATTTCATTTGAAATGCCTTTACCGAATCAGGACCATTGCAGTCTTCCATTTTTCCGGTATGTTTTCCTTGTTTTGTCTTTTCTTATGGACATTTAAGATCGGGTAATTTTGTTATTACCTTTAATTGAGCTTAGAATCCATTGATGTTCGTCCAAATAAATTTGCTCCTGAGTAGATTTTGCTTTTATCAGAATTTGCAACAATATTGTTACAAAGACAGACCTACCTTTTGACAATATTGATAAGCTGTTGCATTCAGTAGATGTATATTGAGGTTCCCTGATTCATCTACGGCGTTTAAAGTATTTGGTGCATATGTAAAAGCTGCTATGGCATAAAATTGGTCCGTTCCAAGAGAGGGTTGATATGTTCTTCCTATAGCACAAGGTTTGGGATAACACATATCGTCAGCGGCACTTTTGAGGAAGGAATTGATAATACTAAGGCACTTAGATGGATTCCCTTCTCCTACCAACGTCTTGTTCTGCGAGTTGTACGTCACTACTACTGAATCACCTTAAATGAGAAGTAAAAAAGAAATAAAAATATAAGAATAGTCTTATCATTAATTTCTCTTGACCTATAATTAATAGGTCAAGAGAAATTAAAGATAATCTCCATTATAAATGTCATTGTAGTTCTTGTTTCTGTTTATGGATAAACTAGTACACGGCCACCAATCGCGCAAACTCATATCCAAATGCTATGAAAGAATTTACGTTAGCGGGACTTCCGCATATGAGTGACCGGAACTTTTTCCTCTCGGCTGGAATGTAAATAACCTTTATTCTTTCTTGTTTTAGCGTATTTTAATAAAAATCGAATGTCATTCGACGTAGTTTAATAGTTCTAGTCATGTATAAAAATCCCAATGGTATACACCATGCCACTTGTAAAAGAATCAAAATATTCTGTTTACGCATTGCAGTTTTGAGGGGTCGGTTCGTTAAAAGGTTCGAACCATTGCTCTAGTGATGCAATTGTACCATGTTTTTGTGTCTACTGATTGTTAAAGGATAAGATAACACAAGGCTGCTGTCAGACTCCATAATACCAATAAGAGTGAATGAAAATCTCCTCAACAATGCAAATTATGAGTTAGAGGGACTTACTATGAGTTAGTTCACCGGCTATGAGTTAGCAATTCTAGAAGAAAACCAAAATGTAGGAGTAACAGACTACTTGTAGTACAGACAGATAGATGAGACAGCAATGACTGAGGCGTTTTCGTCTGCTTAAGGGGGATATTTAGATAAAAGTGGAGCATAAATTGGCTGGATTCATGCGTTTTATACATGTTATTTTTTTCCTGCTATTCCCTATTTTTTGTCTCGCTTTCTAAGCGGTGATAACTTTTGTGTTAAGGTTATACGAGAACCTCCATACATGTATCTCAAGAACTTTTGGAGCAGGGCTATAAGAAATTACGTCTCATACGATCCCTTAAAAAAATTCTTTCTTCGTTATCAGCTACTAGTAGAACAGTTCAAAATTGAGTTAAAAGATTTGGTGATTAATTGTTTTAATTAGTGTTTGATTGGTCTGCTGTACTGAGATGATCACCTCAATATTCCTATTGTGTCTCACAACTATGTTGTGTTCTTTTGTCATTACCGGATCCTAAGATCGCAATCATACCTGTTAACCTCACAAGCAGTTCATGTGGGAGAATCTCCCACATTGCAGTTTCCTTGTTTGGAGATTTTAATTTAAAACTCAATTTACACTGAAAATGCTTGAAATCTGATATTTTTTGCTAAAAATCTCCCACATGAGTAATCTTTTTATGTGGGAGATATCTAACTTTTCATCAACTTTGTGGGAGACTCGCACCTAATGTGGGTGGGTAAACAGGTATGCGCAATGGAAGAGGGGGGTTTGGCGCCATAAAACCTGGTTTAACCCACCATTTCGTATGAAATGCCTGTACCAATTCAGGACCATTGCGATCCACCATTTCTCCGGTAAGACTACGTTGTTTTCGTCTTTTTCTCTTGACATTGAGATTGATTAATCCAGTTCGGTAGTTTTGTTATTACCTTTATTGTATCAAAGGGGTGAAACTAAAGGATTATTTTTCTGCAACAAGTTGTTATTCTAATGGGTACAAATTGTGCCCTCCTTCTCGCAGACTTGTTTTATACTCCTACTAGACTCAATTTTCCTAAGCAATTGTTATAAAATCAAGAAGCGAAGAAGCAAAGTCTTTAAATCTCAATTTCAGGTTTTTCTTTTAGCAATCATTCATTTGTCAGATGAGTTCCTTCATTATTTCATATTTTATGTTAGAGATTGATCATTCCTTTACAACTGACCTAGGCAATTATTTATTTTATATATTAAAGCTATAGCTTATCTGAATTCTTCTAGATAAGCATAAAAAATCAAACTTGTTCAAAAGTAATCTATTCCTTAGCAGAAAGGGATGGTTTTCGCCGGTCGGTCAAGGTTCTATTACTGGTGAAGATATTGTTAATAATGCTCTCTCGAATTTCCACCACGTAGTTTTATTTCACTCCCACGTCAAAATTTAGCAGTCCCTTTATAGTATCAAAACTGTCTGTTTATTCAGCATTTTTCTGTTGCTAATTGGAAAGTTTTACATGTATTAATTTACACCATTTGCGGATGGAATAGGGTTTTGGAGCAATCTTTACAAATGCACAATTCTTGACTTTATCAGTATTCTAGTAACTGCAACGGTTGAATTATGTTTAGTTAGTTGACGTTATATAATTTTGTATTTCTTAAAAAATACACCTAAAACTTTAATATAGTTTTATATTTTATAATTGAGAGACTATCGAAGACAAAAGTTTGAAAACAATTCTTACGTCACAAATACTTTCAAAATAATCGGGGCAATTGCTACTTTCATTTCTGTAGTAAAAAGCCAAACTGTGTAGTCAAGACTATCTTGCAACAATGTTTGAATCTTCTACGGACCTTTACTTTTTTCCAGTGTTTGTGCTTCAACTCATAAAATATACCTTTAAGCATGCATGGATTCTGATGGCTGGTCAGTGAAGGGTTCTGTTGAATGACATGATTTCCAATTCTCTCTATCATGTAATTTTGTCCATAGAACAAGTAACTGTGAGCATAAAGACTGTATCTTCTCCCGGCTATTCTGACTTGGAACATGTTTGCCAATACGGGACCGTCGGGGAGAAAGACAATTTGAGTTGAACCACCGCCCATTTCTAAGACTCCTACAGCCTCTGATCTGTTTCTGTAATAACATATACAATTTAATTAATTTCGACATTTTTAGTTATTAATTAATGTTATTTTTTGTATAAGAAAGTACAGAGTGGGTGCCAAAAACACAGTGGTTTGAATTTTGGTCGATATTTTTTTAAAAGTCGATATAAATTACCAAAATTTAAGCCCCTTTGCAAAAAAAGGAAAATATTAAGTCATGTTGCATATACGGTTTCGGACTGAATCCTGTTACAAAATCTGTTCTTCATTGGATCTGTGTATTCTTAAAATTATCTTATATATTAGTTACATATAACTTGTCACTAAGCAAATAAATACTGTCAAAAGGCATGATGCCCCTGTTCGCAATATGTCCATTTATTGTCTAGAATTAAACAAGAATGAAATTTTTGTTGGGAATATAGTAATAAATATGGAGATATTTGTTTGTCCAACCCCTGATGTTTATGAAGTTCCAAGATAAAAATAACATTTATTCATGGTAAATTTACTCGTTAAACCTGAAGGTAAAACTTATTAGGAACGGGTGGACAAACAGACCAAAACACTCTCGTAGACAGGGCATGAAATACTAAAGCCAGGAGTTCTTTAATAACTTTATGCTATATATACTCCAGACTACTTTGAAATTATTGTCTTTGGTGTCTTTTTTATCCATCACCTTTGATATTTGGTTAGCCATCACTATACGTTGAGCGAAATTGCAAAACTTATAATTTATATAACAGAATCTTTCCCATTAATAAAAGATGTTTCATCTATGTTATAAACATCCAGATAAAACAACATACAAAGCCTTTTCAGTGAACCAGTGTTTCAACAATTAATTAGAGTTTACGTAACCGCAGACACGAAACAATAACAAATCACATCTTCATTAAGATATACCAGGAATTTTGGCACTGATCTTGTAAATTATGTACTATTATTTACTAAACCTCGACAAGTAACATATAATATCAATTAATTAGGGAGAATGCTAATTAGCATTAGTTAACGATTTTCACATGTTTGTAGCTGATTCTGATCAAACGTAATAGTAAATAAGATCATTATAGTATTATAGTAGACACTACCAGTACAAATGTATCGAACTATTGGTAAAATTCGGATTCTGGATTCGATTTATTAATGGCTCCAAACTTTTCTTAATGAAAATTAAGGTTACTCTGTAAATATGAATTAAGGCAATAACAAAACTACAGAAATTGGATGGCCAATCTAAAATGTATACTAAGAAAAAGGGGGCGATGACACACCGGAGAAATTGATGATCGCAATTGTCCTGACTTTGTACAGGCATTTGAAAAGAAAAAGTGAGTTAAACCAGTTTTCATAGCACCAAACTTCCCTGTTCTGTTGCGATATTAGGGTCCGTTAGTAACACAAAACTTAATGACACGGTTGTTGGACATAAGGGGTGTAAAAGATAGCGACTAGCAATGATTTGTCTTTAATTGGATGCAACATAGACAATAGTTGCTGCATCCTTTTTGTTTTAAAAATGATGATGTAAAAGAAATATAAAAAAAAACAAGCTTGACGCTTCTTGTTTGAAGATGCATCTTTATATGGTGTCAACAGTCAGAAACTTGTTATGGCTCATGGGGTAAAACAGACAAGCTATATCCATATACTAATTTGGCTTGGACAACGTTCCTTTCTTTTCATTGTCCGTCTGAAGAAGAAAGGCATTAAGTGTTCAGGTCCTTATATCCGTCAGTCCAACATAAAGTTTAAGAAATCACCATGAACCTTTATATACAAATGCAACAGGGTATGAACAAACAAAAAAAATCATAAAATTACGCCATAATATACCTAAAGATCATACAAATTTAGTTTTTTTTTATTGCTTAAAAAGGACATGTTACAGACTGGCATCAAGTCCTTTTGGACATATTTTTGTTCCTTTTTTTCATAACAAGAATTTTAAGTATTTACAGGAAAATTATTACTAGTATGTTTTTTTTATTGTATCTTTTTGTCTTCCTGTTGTATGTTAAACATACTTTTTTTAAAATGATATAGGCCTAAACAATATATTCTAGTATTTTCAAGGAAGTCCTTTTAAAAATAATATTTAAAATAGATAATTTTTGAATTGTTACTAAATTCACATCGAAGTTCGGATATCTGTCAAGTGCTTATATGGTGTGACTTGAAGTTGCCCTTTTTGTGATTTTGTATAGTTCTAATAAAATGTCCATTTTGGGCACACGTAACATAATGGTATTCGTTGCCATGTAATTTATATATACGACATGTCCAACAATCCAAAACTATATAAAATACAAGAGGCTCCTAGGAGCCTTAATCGATCACCTGGTCTTTAGCCATAAGATCATCTAAGCCCAAAAGGGGATCATTTGACAACTACGACCAAATGGAGACTTTTGTTAACCTTAGTGATAATGGTTTATGCAAGCAACAACTATTCTTATTCTGCAAAAGTTTGCATTCTATAGGACAAAATTATGAAAAAAACACTATTTTCTAACTTTAAAGGACCATAACCCTAGAAGGGTCATCTGACATCTTCGACCCAATGAATGACTTGATTGAACGGGCTGAGGGTTTAAGCAAGCAACAGCTTTTTTCCATCTGCAATATTTGTCATTCTATAGGCCAAAAACATAAAAATTTTGACTCAAAGGATACTTTAGTAGTTCTTTTGATATACTGAAGCAGGATTTTCTCTTTCTCTTTACTGTTTGTTGCTTGTAAATCAAAAAGTTAGTATGTCTTATCTAAAGTTAATATGTCTTATCTAAAGTCTCGTTAAAATCAGACGGCCTTTAATGTCGCTCCCCCCTTTTTTGCTATGTCCAAAAGGGGGGGGGGCGCCATTGAAGGTCTGATATTAATGAGACTAATCTTATCTATCTGGCCTACTTTTGCAATGGTGGTCATGTAATTCGACGGATCAAAAATCTAAACTCAGCTTTTATGCAGGACACACTAAGGAACAATCACACTTAGTTTCATTGAATGCTGTTCAGTAGTTTCAGAGGAACTTTTTGAAAAATTGTTAAAAGACGAAGACGACAGACGACAGACGCAAGTCATAGGAAGAGCTCACATTCGGTTCAAGTGAGCTACTTACTAAATCGTGTGGCTATTACCAAGTGTCCGATGGAATCCTACAACCTAAATTCAAACCTAAAATAGAGCACTTAAGATTACCTTTTCGAACCAAAGAATCCTTTGAGGTAGTTTACGGTTATCCAGGCGAAGACTCCCTCCTCTTCTCCAGAAAGAATTCGTACATTGAGTGGGTTATATACAAAAGGATTTAGTGCTTTATTGTCTAGTATATGTCTGATGGATTCCATCAAATTAATTGCATCCGTTTCGGAAAGAACTCTTAAACCTGTAAAAAAGAATTATTTTTTAAGCCATAGATCGTAAATCTTGTATAATCCCCAACATGTCCTATAAATCAAAAGCTTTGCTAAAAATAATATTTTCTTATCATGTAAATTAGCTTTTTCATCTATTTTTGACATTTTTTCGACAAACGAGTAAAAGTATATTATAAAAGTTTTATTATGAATGGCATGTGGGTAATTTTCGCATTCAATCCTGCATCATCCAAAAACATTTGATACATCTTTAGGATTGTTACCAATTTGCATTTAAACAAGAAAGGAATTCCTGAGTCCCCCGCCAAGCGTTTAAAAATTCTAAGTCCACTCGCTACACCGGAAGCAGACAAGCGACAGATCTAGAAACTCTTCGCACCATATGAAACCCCTACCTCAAGCTGTTTACTAAATATCGAAAGCCTGTGAATAAAAGAAGATGAGGAATCTGTAACGGCAATTTTTTCCATTTTAGACCTTCAAAAAATTTAAAGCCGGCTCGTTTAACAGGAATTAGGTAAGCGACAGACCTGAAAACGCACCCAACCTTATGAAACCCCTACCTGAAGCTGCATACCAAATATTGAAAGCCGCCTAGGATTAATAGTACAAATGTAGCTGAGAAATCTGTAACGAAAGGCTAGTGTGACGGACGGGCGCACACACACACGGACGGACGGGCGCCCGGCATTTCTATGTCCCCGCTCCGCGTTGCGGTGGGGACAAAAGATCAAATTTGTAACCTTATACATACATGAAAATGTTACATTGTTCTTTAATCACAACCATGCTATTTCTGAACGAGGGCTAAGTCCGATTGAATAAAACCGGCAAATCAGACAACTGCAAGAAGAATAGAGCTCTGCCTAAGATAAACCCATATATAAATGATAAAAACCAAACCTGCTGTAGCTAGGAAGTAAAGCGATGTGGTTCCATGTAGATGCACAGGGATCCTACTTTTCGCCTTTTCTAACAAAACTGTCACATAGTTTTTAATTTCAGAAGGCTTATTTACAAGTTCTGATATGCCAGGATACTGTCTGAAAGTATCTCCCATCTGTGATATATCTAGAACAGAGTCTAAAGAAGTCCTTGGTGGCCAGCGGTAGATTTTTAACTTAGTACTGGAACTGCCTCCATCTAATATTATACCATACTGCCAGTCTGTGCTTCCATGGATGACTTCAGGAATAATTATCATAACACATAGTAACAGGACATTTGTGTCCATCTCCTGAAAGAAGAACGAATAAACTTTTTACTACCACAACAAACAGAAACTTGACAAGAGTACAGCGAAGCGTGACAAAGAATACAAAATTACATTTGTTTATCCTATATTACTGATAATTATCATTTATTGCATAATATTGACTTAGGACGTTTACACCGCTCATTTGATAAAGTTTTTGTAACTTGAAACTTGATTCAATGTTTGAAAATTATACTTTTCTTTACCCCCCCCCCCCCTTTTTCCTTAAAAAGATAAAAAAATCATTAAACAAAATAATAGATTCAAATGAAATCTATAATTCAAGGGCGATTTCTTAAATCTTTAATCTTGTAAAAAATCAGTTAAGATTTTTGAAACGTGTGAAAACAGTCTAATATTGAACAAGGCATGTGAACAACAGTGAACAACTACAGCTTATCATATAACGTATGCCATGTTTTTTTAGCCAAAATTGTTTGTTTTCAGCCAATGGACAATAGGCTTTGACAAAACAAAAACATCAACTTAGGGACCGACCATTTAACTTGAAAGGGGGGGGGGGGGGCTTGGTTTTTTCCTAAAAAATATTCTTAAAATTATTTATGATGAAAAAAATATTTTGGCAGCTGAGGGTAAGAAAAAAAATATTCTGAAGATATGGATTTCTGCTATAAAAAATAATGCTGATAATGAAAAAAAATATTCTGTCGTGACTCCTTCGAAAAATAAATATTTTGTCCGCGCCCTGCGCGGAAAAAAAATCTGATCAAAACAAAAAACCAAGGCCTCCCCCTTCAAGTTAAATGGTCCGTCCCTAACAACAAATAAAAAAAATTAAAAACGCATTAAATTTGAGAGAATCGTAGTTACATTTTTGTATTCACAACCTCTGAAAAATTAAAACTGTGCATGGCACCTACGAAGATGCATATTTGACTTACTTTTACTACCGTCTCGTTTCTTAAGTCCAAATTAATTTTAAAAAGTGTTTAATAGAAAGTTTTATACTCTGTCCGTGGGCATTTGTCCAAATAAAATTTAAGAGTACATGTAGCAATTAAACAGATATATAACGAAGATAAAGACTTCTAAATGGTTAATTTCCATCCGGGGGCAAATCCAAATTAAATTAAAGTCAAGACAGATATATGATGAAGATACTTGCCTCTAAATACTTAAATTTAAACCAACGAAATATATATACACCCAGATAAGTCCTCATAAAAAAACATGAAGGCAGAAAAGAAAAAGAATTCACGTGTCGTTTGCTTGATAGACTATTAAAAGGAGGTATCATAAATGATTGAAAACGGCAGAGGAGTAAAAATCATACAAGACATTCTTATTCTGTAATAAATGTGTTTGTTGCATGATGGCTTGTCACTGTATCAATTGAAAAAAAGATGGTTTATTTCTGCAAGCTCTATTCCTGTTCCATTGTAGAATGTTTACACCCACAATTGGCTTTGTGCAAGTAGTAATAATGAGCTAAATTTAAACAATGCGTGGAAATATAGACAAAGAAATATAGTGGTAAGCTTTGTTGTACATGAGACCATGATCCAGGAAGTAAAGCTCTAGTAGGAAAATTTCATGTAAAGATGGATTTTTTCAATAAAACGATAAAAAAAAATAGCACAAAAGCATTTTTTGATTTTACGAACCAGACCAAACGGAAATAACTGTAAAAGCTTACCAATACCTGCTTTGTGTAACCTCTGTTTTATTTTACATTCATGAAATTCCCTAGGTGGTTCTTACCATTTAGGAATAATACTGCATGATTCTTACATGTATTCTGATTTTCGATTCTTCCAAAGTTTGCATTTTTCTTGTTTTCAATCCAATATGGTTTTTTTGCAATACAATCGGTTTGAACAAAACTATTTGAAATTCCTTTAGAGGCTCTATTATTGAAATCTTGAATCTTTTAAAATCTTTTTTCATGAACAATCGTTCATAAAACTAGTCTTTTCCAATCTTTTTATAGCGACTGTAAAGATGTGTTGCCTAATTTTGTGGGTCAATTTTTTAGAACATTGTCAATTTGAAACAGGAACTTCTTGCCTTACCAAAAGGATTTATTAGTTTTCTCTCCTGAATCATAACAGTGACATTTCAGTAATTGGGGCGTTATACCAAATATATTGTTTTGAAGTATCAAGTATTCTTCAAGATATTCCTTTAGATGTTAGAATTTATCAAAGCTGAGAGAAAAACCCTTTTAACTTTTGCACAGTTAATTAAATATAACTTGGAAACACTGAGACTAAATCGTATATATCAACTATCATTTATAAAAAAGTCAACATTTTGGTAATAACAAAAATTCAATTGCAAGACTTTCGAACAATTTATATTTTTTTTATTACTTATACGAGGTTTTACATACGGGCTATCGTTATCGCCGAACAAAGAAAAGGGTCATAGGAGAAGAGAAAATAGTAGACAACGGTCTAATGATAAACTGTTGACTACTCTTATCTTCCATTGTCTTTTTCTTTGTTTAACTGTTGGCTACCTTTTTCTTCCATATTGTCCTTTTCTTTTTAAAAAATCAGACACCATTAATTCTTTTGGATGTCTTAAGATTTTTTGCGTTAACGATAGCGAGTAATTCCCCGTGTTACACGTCATCGAGAAATATCAAATAATATCATGCAAGGAAGTTCGTTTTGACAGGAAAATATTTGGTTAACCAGAAAGTAATAAATCTTTTCCATTCTTATGAAATGAAGCAACATTTTATTGAAATTCTTGTTATAACTTTAAATGACATTTCTCGGAACTAGTTTGGTTATAATTTTGATTCAAAATATAGTTACACCAACGCTGGTTTTGTTAAAAGTTTGTTAAAAAAATATGCAAAATAAAATAACAGCACCTTATCATTCAGTTATACCCCCTTCACATATACGATATTCTCTTGCGAGTTGTTACGATTATCAAAATTTATAGTTTTACGAGTTCTTGTGAGATTTTCTACCTACCTTTTACGATCTATTTCCGAGTTGTCACGATTTCGTCAGTTATGCGGAAATTTTTCGCACTCCCGTCCAGAGACGATACGAATTTTATTTTCGAAGTGTTTACGAGCATGTTACGGTGCCTTTACGACGTCTTTACGAGTGAAATGCGATATTGGAAATGATATCGTAACTAACTCGCAAACCACTCGTAAAAGAATTCATTTGCGAGGTCTTCCCGAGTATGTTACGAGTAAAGGCGAGTCATTTACGATCTCTACGAGTTCTTTACGAGTTATTTGCGATGTGTTTACGAGTTAAATTATGACATTGTTGTTTTTTCAACTCGTAAAGGTCTTACGAGGATTTTTGACATGTCAAAAATCCTCGTAAAACTTTCACGAGTTCTTACGATTGTACACGAGCTAGAAAGACCTGTTTACGAGTATCAAAGAGTGATTTACGAGTCTTTGCGATCGATTAAGAGTTGAAAACTCGTAAGAACTCGTAAGGAAATCTCGTATATGTGAAGGGGGTATTAGCAGTCCGAATGCACAATGGGTTATCATCTAATAAAAAAAATGGAAAGAAAAAGATGAAAAGGAAAGAAAGACACGAACAGTTACTGTATATCAATATAAGTTGGATAATTTTGTATGATATTGGAAAGTTAAAAACGACAACAGATCGAGCTAAAGTTTTTACAGCAAAAAATGCCTGTAAATAAAGAGAGCCAGTAGTGTTCGTTCGATCGTCGTCAGGGATGAAAATTTTCTTGCTATCTCTTGACACCATTTGCGAGGATTGTCTCAAGGAACGGTGACAGTCCTTGGGAAAGGTTATCCCGTTTATATGAAGAGCAATACCCATATGTAGAGTTCGATAAGAGTAGACTCGATGGGACCACTACAAAAGCCACACTTGCAAACTGCAGTTTGATGAAAAGCATAAAGCTTGTTTCCAAATCCAGGATGAAAACAAATATTCTTGATAAAAACAAATATAGAACTTCATAAGCCGAATTTGGAAGCAATTACATGCGCCAGAAAATATTCAGACAGAATTTGATCAGCAACTTCAGAAAATAAAAAGCCATCGTAAATATTGGAACTTCTCTGTGAACAACAAGTTCTGTTTACCTGCAATATGATGATATTAACACGTAATATTAATAGTAAATATAGTACATCGTCGTATTCATTTAATTACAGCCAAATAATATCCCATCAGGGACAATGGAAAAGTAGAACAAGCTAGTGCAATGACTGGGAAAATAATCTATCATTGCGGGTCCATAAACCAGTAACTGAATTATTTACAGCATGTGTTACTACGGCCGACAAAAAGCTGTAAAAATCCTAAGATTGATTCAGACAATATTCTCACTTTTTCTTGATAACCATACTTACGTGAGAAGATGAAGTAGCACAATATTTATTTTATCCTTGATGAATTAAATAATCAATTCAAATATAATGACTTTATTCTCCTGTCACTTTAAAGGATATATGACTTAATCAATTCATAAGTGGATACTTCCAACATAACTCTCATTCAAAAATATAATAAAGTTATAATTGTAATAACATGAAAGGCCTTGACATAAAAAAATATAATACATGTACTATATTGTTTAATACATCACTTGACCAAGTCGTACAAAAATATATATATAGATGACATATTTTTTTTTCCTCATCAATTTACACATTTGGTATTTTTTATTTAGTATATTGCATAGTTTAACAGTAAGCTTTCTATCATGACATAGTCTTTTTGTAAGAATATTTGCATATTTACGTCCTCAAATCTTCGTACCTTAAGATCTTTGTCAATATTAGTTCCTTCAATTAAAATTAAACATAGGTTTGTACAAATTTATCTATCATCAATTAATGTACCGCTATAGCTTGCATAATGATTTTAAAGAACCCTTTTCCCCCATAACATTCATAAAACGGCAATTTAAAATAAGTCAGTAGCATATATCGTGGAACTGTTGCTACCTGCTCCTCATCTGGCCCACAAATGTTAATCAAACACTGGTTCACTGGTTTTAGAATACGTCCCTCTTTTGAGCATAAGCAAGGAATGAAAATATGTAGAGGAAGAGCCATGAGCTTTGATCAAAGTTGTGAAGAAGTTCCAATGGAGCATTCGAATGTAAAAACATATACAACGAAACCGCACTCCGTGACGCTACATTGTAATTTCCCAATATGACAAAATGGTGAAATAAGATTTCCCGATATGACTGAATGGAGAAATAAAACTTTCAACATGGCACAATAGAGAAATAACATTTTTCATCATGGCACAATAGAGAAATAGTATTTTTCATCATGGCACAATAGAGAAATAACATTTTTCAACATGGCACAATGGAGAAATAGCATTTTTCAACATGGCACAATAGTATTTTTCAACATGGCACAATAGTATTTTTCAACATTGCACAATGGAGAAATAACATTTTTCAACATGGCACAATAGAGAAATAGCATTTTTCAACATGGCACAATAGTATTTTTCAACATTGCACAATGGAGAAATAACATTTTTCAACATGGCACAATAGAGAAATAGCATTTTTCAACATGGCACAATAGTATTTTTCAACATTGCACAATGGAGAAATAACATTTTTTTGCAATGATAACTTTACCTCTTTTTCTTATGGTTTTCAAGCTAAAGTCCAACAAGAGGCTCCCAGGAGCCTGAATCGCTCGCCTGACTTATGTGCCTAAACTATAGAATATTAGGCAAATACTATTAAACATTGATATGCTATAAGGTAAATACTATTTAGCATTGATCCTCTTCTAAGCGGAATAATTTGTTAGCAAAAAGACAGCAATTTACCTCTATGTTCTATATATAGCCATGACAGCCATGTTTTACAACCAATCAAAAATCCCCACATCTGTTCTATAAACCTAAATTAATAAACAACTATACGAAGTTTGGTTCCAATTGGACTTTAAGTGTCAGAGGAGTTAACGTTTTCAATGTAATGAGGAAATGCTGTGAAAATGCTCAATTTTGACGTTCTAAGGGCAATAACTCCTAAAAGTAAAGGTCCTACAACGTTGACCCTATTACATAATTTGTAGATCTTGACATGCTTAACAATTTGCGAATTAAATATCTTGTATAGTTTTCAAGATATTGAGCTAAACAGGTGCAAAATTTGCAAAAAAATCCACAAAAGGGCAATAACTCCTACATGGTCTGTTGGATTTACTTCAAATTTCAAAGAAGGTAGATCTTGAGGTGCTGATCACTTTTAGCCTAAGCAATAAGTTTTATATCTGTAGCCGTTTATGAGTTATTTGCAAAAACTGCATTTTACCCCCTATGTTCTATTTTAAGCCACGGCGGCCATGTTTTACGACGAATCAAAAATCCCCACATCAGTTCTAAGCACCGAATGCTAATGAACAACCATACCAAGTTTGGTTGCAATTGGTCTTAAGGTGTCAGACGAGATAACATTTTAAAAAGTAAACGGACGACGGACGGACGACGGACGCCAAGTGATGACAATAGAAGGGTCAGGTGAGCTAAAAACTATCAAAATTAAGGGAAAATAACTTCAATAAGGAGTCGTCCCACAACTTCGACTCAATGAAGAATTTTATAGAGTTGTTGATGCTGAGGAGGGAAGGTTGCTTCGAATTTTCTCTATCTCTTTCTTATACTTTTTATGCTATAAGCCAAAAACTATGGCTTGACCCCCCTTTTCTATTTTTAGCAATGGTAGCCATCTTGGTTGGTCGGCATGCATAAATTTCACAAACTTGGTAGAGGACATCCCAAAGATCAAGTGTACAAAGCAATCCCTTAAGTGGTTTCAGAGAAGAAGATCTTTGAATAAAAGTAAACGGACGGTCGACGGACGCTGAACGATGACAATAGCTCACCTTCGGGTCAGGTGAACTAAAAACAGTTTTGAACATCAAAATATTAGGATACAACTTCACAAAGAAACAAAAAAGAGAGAGGAACAGATGAATGACGGAAGTAAGAAATAGTGAATAAACAGACATCAACAGAAAATACACAAAGCAACCAAACCCGTATCCAGCAAAGCAACATTGATCTAGATGCAACATTTACCAATTCTGAGAAGTAACATTTTAGTCATACCAATATCGAGACAAAACATTTAGCAATATACGATTACAGATTACATACGGTGACGATGTGCAAGGGTAAACATTAGGGCCCAGTCCGGCTGGAAAATGTACCTGTAGGACCGTCAGTCGGGCCATCATAAAATGAAACGTCTAACATGCCTTGTTCAAAGCCCTTAACGGTGCCAAGTCATCTTTATGAAAAAATGCGTGCTTTTACTACATTTTTACTAACAAAAAGATCAAAAGTTGAAAGTTAACGTTCTTACCTATTTTTTTCTTCCCATATCTCCTGATAATCGTCTGTTAACCTGAAATCAGACAATGGCTTATCTCATTAATTAGAGGAACTGGGTAACCAGACTTAATCGTATATTAACACGGTATCACACTATTAATAGTAGAAATTTGTTGTAGGATCGATCAAACTCATAGATCAAACAATAAAAGGGTACATGCTATACGAACAAAAGTGCAGGTGTAATGCAGATACGAATGCAGATTAAGTATTCTAAAGTTGTTTAAATGCATTTTTCGATAGTTTTAGATTACAATATATGTAAAGTATGTTTATCGTGCATGGGCAATCTGTCATCTTCGTTTTTTATCATTCAGATTGGTTTCATACAGACTTAAGACTGATTTTCATAAATCTCTGTACAAGATCATACTAGAACACAAGAACTATTTTAAAGAAAGCTTAGTCTAACTAGTATCAAATTGACAACTCTTGTTTTAAAGAAAAAAATCGCTCGTTTTTTGTTGCTTCAATTTTAATAACTTTTGAAACTGAAAAATGCTACTTAATAGAAGGGTTTTAAAGTGACTGACATGCTCTTGTTATAGTTCAGTCTATACATTGAGAATCTGTTTGTAAATAAGCATTTAAATCTAGAAAGCATTTGCTTCATTAGGCCCGCGGGAAACGAGCATCAGAAAAGCTTGATTACTTTGGATGCTATGAAATAAGTTCCTTGAAGTGAATACCAATTATATGTTGGCACACTGAGTCTTCATTCAATCTTATCAATTGCATCAATATCGTTTATTGACTATGGAAGTATGTTGATAACAGCTGTGCTGAGGTTTTTTTGTCAACATTGTTATATCATTGGAACACATTCAAACAGATTGCGAGGATTTGTAAAGTTGCTCTTTTGCTTTTGAATTGGGGATATTGATAAATTATTGTATGTTTGATTTTATATAATTGAAGTTACATAGTTACATTTTATTTTCAAGCAACGAGTGAAAATCAAATAAAAATTGATAATTCTAATTAACGGAATAATTGAAGAGCTTAATGAAAATTGACTATGCTCTACCTAGTAGAATTTCTAAGTTAGCTTACCTTCAAATAATTTCTGCTATTCTGAGAGTATCCTTTCATTTGGTATCGACTAATTTTCATGGATTATTTCAGTCACAAGAGCCCAATATGGAATATCAATTTTCTGTTTACTATATAGTATAGTATTGTCATTAAACATGGCTATGTATATGTCATCAGCTTTTTATTGTCCTCGTCAGCTTCCGATTTGACATTAAATAGATATCTAAATATTGGACGGTCGACAGATGTATGTACGTTCACTTTTCCGTTTTCTGTAGTACATGTAAAAACAGCGAGAAGCTGTCACATCGGACTAGCTACCATTCATATTATGAAGTCATGTCCTTTAAAATATCATACAAAAGTTGAATACCTATTAAATTTCAAACTACTCGCTAAAAAGAAACTGTCACATCGGACAAGCAATATTATGTAGTCATGTCCTTATTGAAAAATCACTCAGAAGTTGAAAACCTATTAAATTTCTCAATGTAATAAAACTTCTCACTAACTCCAGCTTTCAGAGTTCACTAATCTAACAGAATGATACATTCCTACTTAAAACTATATAAACAAGCTGAGAAACAGAAATAAGTTTGCTTATACAGTACCTGATTTGTTTAGATTCCCTTGGACGAATTTCAGACCTGTCATGCCGAAAATTCGAGCCAATTCCTTGACGATATCTACCTAAAATCGGCGAGAGATGAATTTCTCGCATCTGTTTTAGTTTCTTATAAATCGAATTGATAACTTATAGATAAACAATGAACTCTTCACTAAGCTTGATGATAAAGAATTGATAAGATATCTGTAAAAATGAAATTGTAAAACATATGCTCTGTCATTTCATCCTATCATCCAAAATAATCTTATCTCTCAGATATTATTTTTATCATAAGCTAAAGACTTTCGACGAGTAAAGTTTTTCTTAATAAGCTCCCGGTAAAGCTATCGCGTAGTCTTTTGAACTTTGCAATCATAGTCTTCATAGGAGCTTTTTAATCGAGCTAATTATAGAGATATGTAGCTTCTTTTGTTACCTTTTTATAAACGAATGCTTAATTAAACAAGCATGATTATTACATCAAACTTTAACAAATGTAAAGTATCGATTCAAGAAATGTTATTCAAAACCCATAAACTTGTCTCGTTCGACAATGATGTTTATGACTTTCCGTCCATTAATTTTACAAGAAATCTAATTTTCATTAAGTTTTTGCTAAGACTAAAATAACGAACATGGATAGCTATTAAAATAATCACTTGAAGGTTTTAAAAGAGAATTTAAAATATTGATTGTTTTGATTTCTTATCTTGGAAAAAATCACGAACAAATAATAAACTAACCAAACAAATGGTATGGAAACTACAGAAATTCCAACTACCATTGGAAAATGGAGGTGGAAAGTACAGGTCGGAAAATTGAACCGTTTCAGAGTACAAGCTTTCCAAACCATATGAAGATTAATCTATTATAGACCGAACTCAAAGTAACCAAATTTTACCGTAAGTTTAGGGCTAAAGTAAACCATGGCGCTGTCGTGACATGTTTCAAGTGTTTATAAAGGACAGTGGTTAAGTTAAGGTAAGGGCAAGATAAGTGCAATTGCTTTATATGGTTGAATTATAAAATGGTTTTCAGACACAAAACTGCAATCTGATAAAAATTATAATTTAACAAATGCTATATCTTTTAATACTTTTTCGTTTTCAATCTCTCTGGGAGGAGGTGTTAAACTATGCAGTATAAAATAAAGCCTTTTTAATTGCAAGCAACGCCAAGTAAGAAACACGACATCTTTCCTCTTAAACTACAGTTTTTTCGAAGTATGTATCATATAGTTCAATTTCTAGACTAACAGTATGGACGGACTGCGACACCTACTGCTCGTACTGTCGCGCTTCGACACCTACTGCTCGTACTGTCCTGCTTCATAATTTGTTCGTTTTCAATCAACATTTTTAAATTTTCAAATCAATGAAGATGTTAACGAAGCCGATTGAGTTTCTCACTAAAGCTGATACCGATCCAAAAGGTTTTTTTAAAGACTGCCTTTGTGGTTTTCAGCTTATTCAAGTCCGAATACTATTACGCTGAGACTCTGTTAACTGTAATAAAAGGATGTAAAATGTTCTCCAAGGTACCATTGCAAAAAGACAATTAAACTAGTGTCTGTGCCGAACCGTTCATAAGTTAGACTTCGTATTGGATTACAAACCATTTGTGGTCTCTAAAATGCCATTAGACGGATCAGACGACAGATTTAGTTACTATCATAAGTACACATAAACCACAAGATTATTCAGTAATGATATAATGAACCACAAAATCATTTTTAGATGTCCTGTCGGATTTGACAAGGGTTTTAGAAGAAAAAAGCATCCTGTGTTTAAAAAGAACGAATTGCTTATACGAGTAAACATTTGAAGGTATATACATAAGTTAACGACAATGCGACGAAAAATCCAACAATTATATTACACTGAAGGTATAAAACTATTCAACAAATAAACAAATTCGGCCAAAGACAGAAATTGCCATATTTCGTTTAACAGGACGTAGATAAGCGACAGACTAAATAGGATCCCATGCATGCTGATATGCTGCATAATAGGTATCAAGAGACTGTCATAAGCCATTGTCTTCTGATGCACTAGATAAGAAAACCTTGAATAAATAGTTGCTAAAAAAACTATTACAAAAATATTTTCATCGCCCCCCCCCCCCCAGCAATTTATATAGATTTTGTTGTTGCGGAAAATTAGCCCAACAATCACAATCACACTCTTTACAATTAATCAACAAACAACAAAAACACCGCCCAATTTTTCAAAAACACGATGCAGGCATGATGGCCATCATGGTGCGACGTCATAAACGTTTCTAAAGAAGTTATATCGTTTCACGGCTTCATTTTCGATGGCGGCGAAGCAGCAGCCGGTGAAAAGATTGAATCTAAACGTCGTTCATAACGATGAAATTTGGTAAGTTTTTGTTTAAACAAGAGTCTTAAATGATGCAATGTTCTAGTTTTAATCACTTTATATTTGTTATGCTCAGTAAGAAACAATTGATAGACCAAGCAGTGGCGGATTCAGAAATTCTGAAAAGAGAGGGCCCACTGACTAGCCTAAAGGGGGACCGCTTTGTTCGCGCTTCAATGATTTCCTACATATTCAACCATTTTTTTTCCGCCAAGAGGGGGGCGGAGGGCCCCCAGCCCCCTCCTTGATCCGCCTATGCCAAGTACAAAGAAAATGATACAAATTCGTCTGGGTAAAAAGTGTAATACGACTTTTGCATTCTGTACATTTCCTGAAAACTACTAAACATTGTTTGAACAATCTGTTAGTTTCAGTACTTTTGAAACATCTCATTTTTTTTATAAAATGGCCATAAAGCAACAGATGTTTTGACATCCACATCAAAACGAAATTTTCTAGATGGAGATACTCAAAATCATTCTGATGCAAGTTTTTGATTTTGCAATCGCCTTTATCAGTAAGAAACAAAGCAGAAAAAATATAATAATAACTTTATTTGCAAATTACACCCATGGGGGTCAAGCAAACACAATACAACATATAACATATTTACATTCAAACAATGACATGTAAATTTAATTAGTTAAGAACTTTCTTCGCAGTTCCAAGGACTGCTTTATAAAGTCATTTATAAATGGTAAACGTTAATTTTCAGCAGAGTTGCTGGGCAGGTTCTAATTCTAAAAAGTTTGATTTAATATTAGATATATTATTATAAAGAGTAGATCGAAAAACTGAATATTTTGAGCAGTGTGAAAAGAAATGAAGCTCATCTTTAACTTCAACTGCCCATTTCAATTTCTAGGGAATGGCCACTAACTGTATTTAGTGATCTGCTGTCTTATTTTAAAAGGTTGATTAACTATGTAATCTTCAATCTTAATTTCTTTCTTTATCTGACCATATAAAAATAATTTAGAATTTTCAGAAAATTTGCCATCTAGAAAATTTGGTGTCGAAAACTTGATGGACATTGTAAAAAAGTTTTTTTTAATTTTTCAAAAGTAATGAAACTAAAAGCTTGCTCAAACAATGTACGATTTGACTGTCTTCTTTTTTACAACGGTTTAAGAATAAAAATGAATTTAAATATTTATCTTGTTATTTACTTTAAACTGAGAAATCGACTTGAATGATTTCTATTAGTTTATGCAGCTGTTTCACATCTACGTTTGTAAAATATTATACATAATCTTTATGAATTTTTAACCGTTTTTATGGGTCATCTGACAACTTATTAGTGAATACTTAAAGGAGTAGAGCCACGAAGGCCCTAAATCGGCCCGGTATTTTTACTATTTTTTCAACTACAATAACTTGTCAAAAATTTAACTAAAATATGTTAAGGTATGAACAAACTTTTCATATCTGTAAGATTTAGCAAAATATTAACACCACAGGTTTAGCCTTGATAATTTAAACAGGCCATAGATTTGAAAATTCCTCATTTTTCACACATTTTCACTGGTTTCTCTGCATATTTCGTCAAAATTAGTATTGGCCACATTTCTCGACCATCGTAATTTTTTGATAATTAATTTATAATGTCATAATACACATTTCTATCACAAAATAATTTTGGTCGACAGGTCTGGCCCATTTCATATTCATCGATGTATACATGAAAATCAAGCAAAACTGTCACAAATTGTTATTTTTCACAAAATAGTCTATTTTTTAGCTCGCTGCTCTCCTTGCTGATAAATAATTGAAGGAAAAAAAATTGTTATTTATGAAATATAAAGACTAATGAACACTAATGCAGCAACTACAAACAGATATATTAAAGTTGAATTTTTGGGCCATTTTGGGGGCTTCGTGGCTGTACTCCTTTGTAAAGATAAAAAAACTGAACATCTAACTAAACAACCATTATTTCTCTATTCTCCACAGATTTGATATCCTTTTTATGGCACAAGAGCTTATTGCTCCTCTTATTCCATATTTTGTTAAAAGTCAATGTGCAATACGACTTCTGTAACTTTCATGAAAACTAAACTAAACATTGTTTGAGCAAGCTTTTAGTTTCTTTACTTTTGAAAAATAAAAAAATAAAACTTTTTTACAATGTCCATCAAGTTTTGACACCAAATTTTCTAGATGGCAATCGGATAATAAACTTGGAAATCGATTTAAATTAGTTTTTGCAGCTGTTTCACGTGTACGTTTGTAAATATTATACAGAACCCATAATGTAAACTATGAACTTATAACCCCTTTAAGGCGTCATCTGACAACTTATTAGTGAATACTTAAATTTTGTAAAGATGAATAAGCTAAATATCTAACTAAACAACCATTATTTCTCTTTTTCCCACAGTTTTGATATCCTTTTAGGGCACAGGAACTTGCTCCCCTTATTCAACATTTCGTTAAAAGTCAATGTGCAATACGTTTTTTTTTCTTATCCATGCACATTGATTGACTCTTATATGCTGGTGTTATACTGTCCCGGTTTTTAAAAACAATGGAATAGCGAATGTAAAAATTCAATTTCGTGCGAAAGTCCCTAACTTGCTAAAATTTAAAATTTCACCCGAAGAGAGTTCGATTGTAACCAAAAGCTTGACGATTGAAAAAGAAGCACATACGAATATATGCGAACCAAATACGGACTTGATCGAAGTTATCAACTTTTGTCAAAAATTAGATCCGAGGGTAAATAAAGGTCTGTACCACGGTGTTACGATGGATGTAAGACTTCATGTTTAGCATACGATGGATGTAAGCTGCACTTTAAAAACAGGTTGACGAAGGCGTCATGTAACATGTTAAAATCGCGAATAAAGACCAGAGTTACTACCATGTCCAATTAAGCTATTGGCCTGTAAACCGTTCTCCTGCATCAGTTTGTAACTTTTAGGAAGAGCACAAAAAAAAATTAATCGAATTTAGATTCAAGCTTAATGACATAGTTTTAACTTTTATCCTTCCGTGTCGTTATTGCAAGATAAATGTAACCGACAACAATAAGAAAGCGACACGAAATCATAAGATGCAATCACGAAGGCAATACGATGCAAAAGATGGATTTACGAATACAACACGAAGATGGACCTTGGCACGAACCTTCGGGAGTTAACATTTAAAAAACTGGGAAGGCATTACGAAGTTGTTGTGGAAGATTGATTATTTCCGCCGATGATGCTACGATGGTATTAGGCGGCAACATTTATGGCGCGATTTAGCTACGATCACTCACGATTTAGAAAATATCCATTATCGTGTATCCATCGGGGGAACAAAATGCCAGCATAAGAAAATATAATTGATAGAGGGGTGCAAGTCCCTTTGGCTACTGAAAAAAACCTTTAGTACTGACACTTGAAATACTTTAACCACTTTAAGGGGTAGTCTATTCTTAGATCTGTATGTTTCAATTATCAAATAAAATAATTCTTTGTAAAGATGTTTGTTCAAAAGAGGCAAATTTTATATACATGTACCTTTTCCATATCTTTAACAAGATGTAAACGCTCTCTGTTTTGGATGAATAAAAAGCACAAACCACCTTTGTTGTATTTCGTTTCAAGAGAAGATCATGTTTTGAAAATCATTGCGGAAAGCGGAGAAGTGATAGAAATAACGCAAGAAAAATTATGCGAGCTAAAAAGTATATATCATTCAGAATTATCAAAAAGTACAATTTATAGAGGAAACAATTCGGGATCATCAATATCCCAAAGAAAAAACAAACATGTAAAAGTCCAAAATAGCCAGATATCGTTAAACAGGAAATAGGTGAGCGACATATCTGAAATCGAATCCCACATGATGCCCCCCCCCTTGATGCTGTATATCAAATATCAAGTGGCTATGATTAGTAGTTGCTGAGAAAACTGTAACGCAAATTTTTTTTTCCCGCCCCCCCGCCCGATATTTACCATTTTATAACCCGGATTTTTCTCTCAGTGAAATCCGACCAAAAACACCCTAATTTAAATAAATCGTTTAAAATAAACAAGCCTCATTGACATAAATAAACATTTTCGTGCTCCCTGTAAACGGATTTCAAAGATGCAGTGCCATAGGTCAATTAGTGGTTCTTGATATCGGGACTGGAGTTTATAAGAGACTCATTATATATATGTCTTATATCTTTCTTCAGGAAGGACCACGTTAGACACGAATTTATGTCCCAAAGAAGGAAATGGCCAGAAAAATGGGGATACCTAGTTGACGAATATAATACCGTAAGTTATCGAGACCACAAGTGTGCGTAGGTATTGGTATTTAACGCCCTGTTATCGACGCACTTGTGTCATGTAGGGCGGTCAGTTTTCCTGGTGGAGGAAACCGGAGTACTCGGAGAAAACCACTGGTCTTGGGCAGGTAAGGGACCGACCATTCAACTTGAAGGGGGGATCTTGGTTTTTTCCTAAAAAAAATTCTGAAAATTATTTTCGATGAAAAAAATATTTTGGCAGCTGAGGGTAAGAAAAAAAATATTCTGAGAAGGATTTCTGCTGTAAAAAAAATAATGCTGATAATGAAAAAAATGTCGCGACGCCTTCGAAAAATAAATATTTTGTCCGCGCTGTGCGTGGAAAAAAATTTCTGATCAAAACAAAAAACCAAGGCCCCCCCTTCAAGTTAAATGGTCCGTACAATCATAAGCTCTGTAGAGTTTGTTACCGACGGGTCAATGGTGGCATAAATCTCTGGGTCCGCCACTACTGACGCTATTCAAAATGTTGGTATTTAGTAAAATATTTATCATGATATTTTATCATTTTTAAAAATTTGTATACCTGCTGTATGATTACACAATGCAATCTTATGAGGAGTCCATATAAAAAATGCATTTATCATATCAAGAGAAATGCTCTACAATTTGATATGATGGGTCTTTAAGACAAACTTTTCTTCTTCCATTTTTATTAGCAGCTGGTATGATTGCATATCAATTCTAGCCTCTAAAAAGACCCCTACCCAACAACCCAACCCTTAAACCATTGGACCGGCAATATCAAGCGAACATTTTTTAAGGGTGGACTAAGTTGATACCATTAAAACTTATGTTACTTTTCATATCTTCAAAGAATTTGTTTAGACTTAGTGGAAATATATTTTTTCTTACACCTTTATGTTTATACTGAATTGGGGAACGAGTTGTCTTTGTTAAGCTTTCTCCAGTTTGCAGCATGTGCTGTTGCCTTTGTGTCTAAGTCAGACCTTTGCGCCTATTCTGATTAAATTTTACAACAAAATATTTCCGTATGCACGGGTCAGACGTACAACTTTCTAACAACAAAAAGAAGAAGAAAGGTTTAAATTGTTACAGTTATCTATGGTATTGCTTTGTATGTACCTTTCCAACGGTTATTTAAATGTACATTTGTATATGGATTTATTTGCAGCTTACGATGAAATTAGAGGGGACTGAAATGTCTGTCCCAAAGTTTGCTCCTTCCGCACGAACAATGGATTTAAAACTTCCTCCAATTGTACGTTCCAAGAGGAAAACAGACATTCCTGAGACTACGTCACGATGGATTGGATGGAAGTCTGGAAATAAGCTTGAGATTTATGGGAAATACCCAAAGTCTAGAGGTCAAAACGGAATTCTAAGACTTTTGAACTGGCCCCAGGAAAGCCATCCATAGATGATGAGTTTTTCAGTATTAAATTTAATATATTTTTACACATTGCTTTATAATAAATGTTCTTAGATTTCAAATTTTTAACTTTCATTTTGAATGTACTTGTACCATACATAACTTTGTTTAGTTTTAAAAATTTTGCCCAATACCGGTAAACGGTTGTTTTGTCAAGATATGTACATGAAATACTGTGTGAAAGGTTTTTTTGAAAAGTTTATAAATATTTGACTGTTTCTCATCATTTTAAGTAAACATTTAATTGTGTCATACATATCAATACTGTCCAATAATTTACATTATAGTGTAAACTACACAGTCATAATAAATTCACTTTTATCTTGGTTGTTTTAAGGAAAATCCATCCTATACTTCATAATCTTTGTTAAGATTTTTTGTAGATTAAATGTACATGTATTGTTATATTGATCAACCAATAAAAGTTTTTTTTAAATATTATTGCTAAACTAGATGCTCCCGTGAGTCTGAATCACTCACTGGGATTCAAATGACAGATTCAGTGATACACTTATAATATATCTTTAGTGACTACTTTCTCCATATTTTCTCAATACATTTTTTTCTTTTTTATTATGCTTATGTAAAACTAAACAAAATAGCATTTCAGGACCAATCTTCAATAGTTTTCTCATTATAAGTCAACAAATAAATGTTTGACTTTTAAATTAAAGGGAAATAACTCTCAAAGAGGTCATCTCAGTGGCCATCCAAAATAGTCAACTCTTTGTATATTACATTTGTAGCTCTACTTCAATAAGTTTAACATTCAACCATCAACAGGTGTACATGTATATCCAGAAGAAATTGTTTTGAAAGGAGGGGTAGGGTGGCAAAAAAAGGGATTCAAACTGCTGGAACACTTGTCTCTGGACCCACTACTGATTGTTTTGACCTTTACGTAGAGTCATTCTTAATCACTCCATCTCAATATAGTGTTTTGTAAAGCTTAATAAGTTGAACATATATACATGCAACAAACTCTCCATCATCAATAGCTTTCATTTTTTTGAGCGAACTTCATGCTATATACACCAAGAACTATTTTGAACTAAAAAGAACCCTTATAATCTGACAATTTCAACGAAATGTACTTTTGTAAAGTATTAAATTTTCAAAGTCTCATAACAATCACAGTTTGTGTTATTGGGCTTTTCATTGTGATTTTAAATCTCTGTTCTATTTTAAGTTTTCACAGCCATGTTTCTCTAATCTTGTCTGAGGTTTTAAAAGAGAGAGGAAGCCTGCTTAAGTGTGCAAAGTGAAGAAATCCTAACATCTTTTTTGTACAAAATGACAAAATGTTGGTCATAGCACAAATAACTATTCACTTAATATAAAGTCAAGGCCAAATAGCAAGTGCACAAATATTGCAAAAGTGCATTCAAAGTTGTTGACAGCTTTCTAGGAAAACCTTTCAGTTGATTCATTATCATAAATCTTTTATTCCAAAGACAAAAACTCAGGTCAACCAAATTATACCACTTTTTTTCAGGGCCAATGCAAAATGTGTTTTGAAAAGTAGGTGGTTTAAAATGATAGTGGCGTCTTTCAGTCTGTTACGCTTAAGAAAATCTTTCTCTTATTGGCAATCCTCCTAAACTAGAAAATAATGCTTGTAACATGATTTAAATTAATGTGCACCTTCTATTCAAAAATTCATTCAGATTTTTTTAAGAGCGGGAGAAGGCGTATTTTATATCTGTAAGCTGTTGCTCAAAGCTTTTGTAGTGTATTTAAGGTTATGGGGAAGTACAATAGCTTCCAAATACTCATATATTTGATGGATATCTCTTTTTAAAAATCCAATCTTGTTGAGAAAAAGAGCTATAAAACTGTAGGTTGAGTTTAGTAAAAACAGCAGCTAGGTCAGTCAATCATATTGTTATCAACAAAGTATGAACAATCTTATTACTGATCATATCTTCAACTTCAATTTTTAGGTCAAAATATAATCTGTGAAAATAATTCATTCTATGATCCTGATTTTTTTTTGTCCTATCCATGCAGAAGCTAAGTATTGTAAGGCAAAATTATTATCAAAATCCCTCCAAAGCTTTGTTTAATTGTTCAGCCTGTCATTTTATTAAAAGAATATTTGTAATTCCGAAAAAGATTAACACAAGAAACGCACCACTTCCATTCATTTTCTTTGAAATTAAAGTTAAATAGCAAATATCTCTTAAAGTACTTGTCTGAATGGTTTGAGATTTTAGCACAGCATGCCTGGGGTCCTTAACTGCAATCGCTGCAAATTTTGAGAAATTCTGATTTTTTGTTTTTAAATTTCTAAAAAACGTGTTTTTCACCCAAAAATGAACAAATTCATTAATTGTAAGAAAATTTGATGCCTGTGCAAATGTCTAACAAGAAAACGAGAGAGAAAGCTTTATTTTCACAAAAATTGGTCAAACTTTTCAGAGACATGCCAGGGGCGGATCCAGAAGTTTTCAAAAGGGGGGGTTCCACATACTGGGTTCTGTTGGTCAAAAGGGGGGGGTCCAGACCAATTTTGCTGAAAATCTACACACAAAAATTAAAATTTTCGGAGGAAATGGGGGGGGGGGGTCCAACCCCCAACCCCCCCCCCTCTGGATCCACCACTGCATGTAAACACACTGGTGACGTGGTGCAGATCACAAAAATAAAGTACTGGGTTTTTATTGAAATTGGTTTGATTTATCATTTAGCATAAGAGAATTTATAAACTTTTCAAAAGTTTTAAAAACTCTAGTAGAGAAGAAGTGGTGCGTTATTTGTGTTTCTCAGTATTGACACTGACACTAGACAAAGCCATAACAACACAACAAATAATCTTTCACAAGGTCGAAGATATTCCATGTACAAATAAAATAAAAAACAATCAAAGACATATTAATGTATAAAAAATCTTTATTAAAAACATAACAAAATCATGTTTATTCAGAGTATTTCACTCCTTTCTTCTTGCTGTCAATTTGTCCTGAAAAAAAGACTAGAAAGGGAGATAATAATAATACAAAAATAAAAATTCTTTATAACAGCAAATTCAGTTTAACGTCATTTCTCACTGGAAACTAACACGGTCGTTGTAAAGAGGGTTGACTGTATTATAAAATTATTTTGTGTTTGTTAACACCTAGTGGTTTATGTACTTGTGCAACTGTAAACAGATGCAAACTATTTCATATGATACATGTATAATACATGTATGTTCCAGATTGAGAATCATCCATTATAATTTTATTTTTGTAATTAAATTTGATGAAGTTAATAAAGGATAAGGGGCATTAAGACCCATAATTGGACCAATAAAATGTAAATGATTCAAATATTATCATATTTATAAATAGTATCAACTTATATGTGGTTACAAATAAAACAAATAAAATAAGACAAATTTTGTTCACTGTGACGTAATTATGACATCACATTCAGCAGTCTTATTTAACAAAGTAGAGAAAATCTGTAATTTTGAATGGTTTCAGTGCATATTTTCCTTGAGAAAACATTGGGTGCATTAAAACAACAACTACAAACTTTCAGAAATGATGTATTTCATCATTTCACACATTTTTTTTCCAAGAATGAAGTGATTGTTTAGATGCGCCCATCTTCTTCCTGACCAAAAAGTGTATAAAAATTAGCAAAACCAATGAAATTAAGACAATTTCTTTAATATATACTTTTTTAGTTAGCTGATTGGCATGACAACTAACCTAATATAGCAATAGCTTAGTATTTTCTTTAGGCCTAATATTTGATCAATGTTTCAGCAACTTAAGACATCAGTATGCTCAGTTTCAATTTTATGGCAAATCTTGGACCCAAAATGGGTCGTATTGCCACTCATCCTTTGACAACATTTTGACAATTTGAATTTGTGGCAGATAAATATGTTACCAGACACTTTCCCATATTATACTGTATAACATGAGCTGTCTAAGTTACATTAATCGATCAGATATTAGCTTACAAAGCAAATTAAATACCGGGTATTTGTTATCTAAATCATTGGATAGAGCATCTCTGAAGAGGCTTTTTTTCAGACCAAAAATCCTGTAAGATAACATTAAAATCATTTTGCTTTGCAATTTCTACATTCTTTTAAAGCAGATATTTCAATTTCTGTAAAGTCGGACAAACTGAGTAACATGTAATCTATCCTCTGTAGTGTAAAATACAATGTATGGTAAAAATTTGTAATTTTCATGAGTTTCAAATCTTGACTACTGGTTAACAGAAGTATGAAATTAAAAACTCTTTATTTCAATTAAGCATATGAATGTCCTCTTAAATAAAAGTAAACTTTTAAGATTACCAAAATATTGCACCTAAAAAGACAAATAAACTGTTAACATAGAGACATGTCTCGCCTGTCGCAGTTGGACACGGTATAAAATGAAACATAAAAATGCAAATGTTTACAGTTACTACAGCACTGGCAATTACTCATGATATTGATCTGTATTGATGCAAATTAAGCTGTACACCAAATACTAATGGTGTACCATTAATTGTTCGTATAAAACAGACATAAGAAAAAAAAAATTATACCCAAATGATTAGAAAATCTCAAAGTCAGCAGACCATGACTGCAGGAACCAAACAGATAAAATCCTCCTTACATGCCTTAAACTAATTTTTACTGATGCTTAAGCAACTGCATACCAAATATCAATGGTGTACCATTAATGCTTTATATAAAACACACATAAGCAAAACATTAAAAAGTGTAAAATCTCAAAGTCAATAGACCGTGACTGCAGGAGCATACAGATAAAATACTTTTGAAATTGATCTGTACTGATGCTAAAGCAAGTGAATACCTAATATCAATGGTTTACCATAACTGATTCATGTTAAACAGAAGTAAGAAAAAAGGTTAACCTCGGCCAAATCAGTGTAAAATTTCAAAGTCAGTAGACCATGACTGCAGGAGCATATAGGTGAAATTCTTTTAAAACTGATCTGTACTGATGTTGATGCAACTGCATACCAAATACCAATGGGTTAACAAAACTAGTTCTCATAACACAGACTTAAGCAAAAACTTTAACCAATTGTTGACGCCGCCGCCGCCGCCGACGTAATCACCATACCTATGTTTCGCTTGTGACATTGGTCACAGGTGAGACAAAAAAAAACAACACTATATAGACCATACATTGTACTTGATGAATCATAATATTGTTGGAATGTTTATCACTATTTTAATTAAAGTAATTTAATAATGTATATGCATATGACATGATCAAATTAAAAGTCTTTTTAGGAGTTAGAATGTAAATGATATCTGTAACCATTTCTTTATTTCAATTCCATGTAAAATCAAGAGGTTTCCAGTCCATCTAGCCTGGCCCAAAATCCTCTATGATACTCGTAAGATCATCCATTTTACACACAATCATTTCAGTCATGTCCCTTCCCCCTCGTCCTCACTAGAATCATTGTCACTTTCCTCGTACACAGCTACTTTTTGTCGGTTAGCATTGACTACCATATCTCCGATATCTTCATCGGAACTGTCACTAGGTGGCAGCATATCATCGGGAATCATTTTATCATCCTCTGCAGGAGTTGAATCACAGAAAGCTTTGGGCCTGAAAATATAATAGTAGCCCAATTCTAATATCATTGGCAGACTTTTTGTTTTAGAAGTAGACTTTTCAAAGAGGAACACGAGTAAAATAGATGGTTAAAATCAAATTGAAATACATGTATTATGAATATGATGGTATTGCAGTTAGATGTATCTTCACAATTATTATGCAATCCAAGACTAAATGGGGTTTAAATTATGATTTCCATCTGAGAGCAATATTCTTGAGACAAAAGTACATTGAAAGGTCAGTCTTCACGGTTAACTTTTTGAAGCACAAGCCCGAAAATTACTATTTTTAGAATTTTTCTTTACATATAATTGGCTTGTAATTTCATATTTTAAAGAAATTTTACTGGTCCGAAAGCTTTTTCACTGGCCAGTGCCATCAGACTTGTGGCTAAATTCGAAGACTGAAAGGTTCATGTAACCAAAACTCATGAAATTTTAATGGAGACACCCTGCATCTAATTGTAGAAGATCACATATGAGACTTATATTTGTCATAGAGGTTTTATCTTTCAACTGTTCACCAGCAAATACTAGGATGTGTTATACATGTAACTACATTTCAGAAGTATGTGACTTTACTATCGTAAATATAAATGGTTGTGCCGTAATAAAATTATACAGTTTTACATCATTTATCGATGTACAATTTTCAAGCAAATTAGAATCTTTAAAATTTTTCCCCTATAACGTACCATTTTCCTTCCTCTTTGATATACTTGATCTGATCCTTGTATAAAATATTACAAATTTCTGCCTTGACTCTGTCACCTTCTTCTATTGGCTCGATAAGGACATAATCACCTGATAAGCAAGGTCAAGAATGTAAATATTGTGAGAAAATAGGTTTAGAGGAAAACAGTGCCAATTCTCTTTGAACTCATGCATTTCTACATGTTGGAAAAATGGACAGATAGATAGAGTTAGGTAGTACTCCACAATTAATTTATTAAGCTTATTTTTGCATGTCCTTGGTGTTGACTACTTTATCCCAGCTGCTTAAAATGGCTTAAACTGCTAATTGCACTTCAAACTAAGTGGTGATCCAAACTCCAGGCGTGTCTACTGGTGTTTAGTGTCGTATTTGTTTTCTTTGTTGTACTCGTTGCCCCTGGCAACTCTAAGCATGTGTCAAAAACTTTGGGACGAAAATATGCAAAAATCAAGGTTTTTTAACGTTGCCAGTATGCAAGCTTTCTGTTCAGGTGAAATGTAACATGCATGAAATGAAAGCCAGAAAGCCCTAATAAACCTACAATGTATTTGATTACAGCTCTTTTTTTCTGCTTTAGTGGTTAAAAATAAAAAAATAAAATAGTACATTTAAATTTAAGCCAATCGGCAGGTCACCGTGCCCAGCCGGAAGTGATGCAATACATTTTGTAGATATTTGAACTATTTTTCTATTCTATACATGTATGACTTACACAAAATAGAGTGTAGCAGGATCTACTCTAGATATAGAATTCGCCTATTATTTTCCCTTCCAGTTTACAAATTTACTATTGTAGTTTTCTCTATTGGTTTCTTTTTTGTTCATGAGCATTTGGATTGATTTTTTGGAAATCATTCTTTAAAACAGTAACCATGGACCATATTCTTTATATAACCAGTCCAGATGTTTTTTTGTTCTTATTTGAAGACCAAAACAAATCAATATTTTGATTTATATAACAAAAAGGTTCACAAGGGACACCTACAAAAACAATACTGAAAAAAAATCCTAATTAGGGAGTACTTCCAAAAATTGCATTCCCAGAATCCTGTTGCAGACACCACAAATGATGTTTTAGTTGTAAAACATTCATTCAATGTGCTGGAAATGTTCAGGAAAAAGGCTTGATAGTAGACAAGAGGGAAAATTCTATGTCCATTTTTTTTCACATATATTTGTGGAACAACAAAATTTATATATTAAATAAACAAGAGGCTCCCAGGAGCCTGAATCGCTCACCTGACATATGTGCCTGAAGTAAAGGTTATAAGGCAAAATCTATTTAACGTTGAAAGGGTCATAAGATTAATGAGGGGGTCATCTGACAATATGGTGGATCTAAAGGTGCTGATCATTTTTGTTCTCAATCAAAATCTAAAAATCTGTCACCCTTTTTGAGTTATTTGCATAAAAATGCAGTTTAACCTAATGTTCTATTTTTAGCCACAGCGGCCATGTTTTACAACCAATCAAAAATCCCCACAACAGTTCTATACACCTAATAATAATAAACAATAATATCCATTTGGACTTAAAGTGTTAGAGGAGTTAACATTTTCAATATAAGGAAATGCAGTTAAAATGCTCAATTTTGACGTTCAAAGGGCAATAACTCCTCAAAGGAAAGGTCCTACAACGTTGACCCTGTTACAAATTTTGTAGATCTTGATGCGCTTAACAATATGCAATTTAAATTTCTCAAATATCTTGTATAGTTTTCAAGATATTGAACTAAACAGGTGAAAATTTGCAAAAAATCCACAAAAGGGCAATAACTCCTACATGGGTTGTTGGATTTTCTTCAAAATTTCAGAGCTGGTAGATCTTGAGGTGCTGATCACTTTCACCCTGCCAGAATTTTGATATCTGTAGCCGTTTTTGAGTTATTTGCAAAAAACTGCATTTTACCCTTATGTTCTATTTTTAGCCATGGCGGCCATGTTTTACGACCAATCAAAAATCCCCACATCAGTTCTAAGCACCAAATGCTAATGAACAACCATACCAAATTTGTTTGCAATTGGACTTATGGTGTCAGAGGAGTTTACATTTTAAAAAGTTTCAAGACGACGGACGACGGACGCCAAGTGATGACAATAGCTCACATGACCCTTCGGGTCAGGTGAGCTAAAAAGGACTTTTGGAAGATGGACAAGCAGATAAAATGACAACAATTTGCAACTGTCATCAATCTTAATGATAGGACCTTATCACAAGTGCAGTTTTCTTCTAAAAACAATCATTCAATGCAATGTTTTATACTTAATTTGTTTAAATTGTTGTGTTGAGTGATATACTGAGGGAGTGGGCAGATAAGCCCATACACCAAAAATTCAAATTGTAATTTCTTTTGGCATAAATTAACTTTCATTTGAAAGAAGCAGAGGTACCAATGGGGTATCCGAATTTCAAAAGTCCGAAAAGGCAGAGACAAATCCAGTAAACACCAACATAAACGGGACAAAAAAAAACATGTAAAACATGGAAAACACAAAAATAACTGATTATTAATCAACAACACAAATTCCAGTCGAAACTAGAGTGCACTCAGGTGCTCCAGAAGAGTAAGCAGTTCCTGTTTGCTATAGCACACCCGTTGCATTGCCAACAGTCAATGATTCAGTGTGTCAAACCCGGTAAAGGAAAACAAAACAAAACCGTATGACAAATCAACATCTGCACTCATCTGAGAAATCGAAATCCCATATTTGTCAATAAGTGCATGATGTCTTCCGTAAAATTAGACAACAACCGATGAGCAATTTTGGAAATAACACCACTGCTTAACCTCTTCCATCAACCCTTGAATCCACCATTGGTGTCAAATACATTTATTACACATCTCTACATTGTCTTATACTAGACTTACCTCTCTTTATCCATACATTTTTTCTAAATCTGGTAGGCATACTGACAAGAAAAGTTTCATTACTAGCTGTCTGTACCTCGTGGAGGTTGTTTCCTCTTCCTCCTAACACCTTAAATAGAGGAAGACAATTCTAAAAATATTGGACAACTAATGGGACATGAATCAATGTGCATATAATCTTTTTAAAAATAAGTATTTGTTTCGAAATGACTGTTGTTTTTGTTACTTGCCATTGTTATGTTTCGGGTTACCATTAGGGGCCAATTATGCATAGCCTCATATCTCTGTAATTAATTCAAATTGTGGTATAGGGTATAAAACTTGTGAATCAAAGAGATTTGTTGTATGTTAAAATGTATTTGCTCAGCAAAGAAATTTATATAACTTAAGGCCATGCTTGATGCCTTCTATTAAACTTGCTATAAGATTATGCTAAGATATGAGCATTTGCTCCAGGTAAAGACCTCCTTATGACATGAGGATGAAAAACAGTAATAGGAGGCTATATCCAATTTCTGCACCCCAATGCAACTTATTAGAACACCAGGTGTTTCGAACATCTATTTAGACCAATCAGCTAATACTAATTGACCTTGGCCATGTCTATCATCAGGGACCAAGTCATAACTTACTAGAAAAGGTAATGCCCTGTTGCCCAGTATACACTGTTTAAAGTAAAAGACTTATTCATCGATATTATAAAACTACAGGTAGCTTATGTGTTTGTGTCTGTAAGACACAGTTGAAGCCCTAGCGATGTATGGACAAATTAAGGCAAAAATTGTATAAAAAAGTCCAGAAAATGGTCATGTTCATAAGATTTTTTAAGCCCAAGGGCCATTATTTCGTTGAAAGTCATAAGACCTGATTGAAATGCAAACTTGATCTGTAACTCATCATGATAGGCTTATATACAAAAAATCAGTTAAAAATCTGCAAGCATGTGGGAAAATAGTCTGGAAGACTGTTATTTTTATAAAAAAGTCCAAGGGACATAATTTTGATGAAAATCAATGGTCTTAAACAACATGCGAAATTGATCTGTTACTCATTATGATAGACTCACATACCAAAAATCAGTTCAATATGTGCAAGCATGTGGGTAGTCTGGAAAACTTTTCCGTCCAATGGCCATAATTTTGAAGTCTGGAAAACTGTTATTTTCATTAAAAAAAATTAAGTCCAAGAGCCATAATTTTAATGAAAATCATCTGACTGGAACAAATGTGAACTTGATCTGTATAATAATTCATTGCGATAGACTCACATACCAAAAATCTGCTCAATATCTATAAGCATAAAGTCTGGAAAACTTGTGGAATGGATGGATGGATGGAAAAACAGACAGACAAGGTAAAAACAATATACCCACCAACTATACATGTAGTTGTGGGGGCATTAAGATAATGATAACATGGTATTAATGTGTGTGGCATATTATCTTTTACGAAACAATTTTATGTCACTGACATTTAATTTAGAGTCCAAAATATTTGTATAATGTTTTCAAAACTGTATAGCTGGAAATTTTTGCAAGCTTTAATTTTTACTTTATAAGTGAGTTTGGAAGAATTGCTAAAAATAAAGCATTCTGAAAATATGAAAAATCAATACCGCTCAAATTAAACACCTCCCTTTCTGATACAATGTACAAACTGCGAAATTTGCAACGCGTTAAAATTACCCGCTATAGTAATCCATATTTTCTTTCTGGTCTCTCCTCTTTAATAGTCAACTCAAGAATAGCCAAGAAATCAAAACTATTTTGCTAAACATGCTGTAGAAAGATTCTTATAATAAAACACTAGCGGCTCCTAGGAGTCTGAATCACCCATCTGGTCTTCAGCTAACATTTAATCAATGCAAGCTAAAGATTTTATATTTGTTTTTATTTTACCAGCCAAAAACACAATTTTCACTTCAAAAGCAGTTAAAGGGGTCATCTGACAACTTTGACCTACAGATGTACTTGTACATGTAATAAACAGTTTTGTAGAGCTTATTGAGCTGCACATTTAAGCAAGCAACAGCTTTTATCTGTCTGCAATACATTGTAGTTTTCATTCTATAAAACATAATACATGTACCTGATATTTTTTACCTACAAAAAGGACCACTATGCCTTAAAGGGGTCATCTAAATTTTCAGCTTGGCAACTACTATTTTTGAAAAAAAATGTTTAAGGTATAAGAATAGCATGAAATCATGAATGCTGGATAATTTTGGTCTAAGCTCCTGGCTTGATTTTCTTATTTTTTGTCCATGTTCTGTGGATTCATTTATTTTCGTGGGTACAAATTTTTGTGGTTTGAAAACAATTTATAAGGTGGTGGATTTTTAAATTCGTGGTTCTCAAGTCTGCAGCATGCAGATCAATGTTAAATTTTCTTTTCATGGGGTATCAAATTTCATGGGTCAATGCCACCCACGAAAACCATGAATAATAATGACACCACAGTTTACAGCTGACCTACATTTGTACATGTAACCATTGTTAACTAACCTTTACAATTTGTTGTTTATCTTCAGGCAAAACATAGTCATCTAGAACTTCTTTGGTCACATGCTTTCTTTTTGTAGCCTTTGACATCTGAAAAAAAAAGTCACATTAATTAGTATACTTACATATGTTCTTCCATGTCTTTGATTTTATCCCATAATTTTTCAAATAAGATATTTTAAGTCATTTTTCATCAGATTCAAATTGATCAATAATATCTTGATGTCTGCTGCATTAACACATTTACCATGCACTTCTTTTATATTTGTTTTATTAATCTTTCAGTATCATGTGTATGGAGCCTTACTTTTTTCTTTTACATGTTAGTGCAACTAATGTTGTTTACCCAAAATTCAGTTACATGTACACATGTACCTCAACTCTTATCATAACCAAAATCATACATTGGCCATAAAGGACAGTCAATTTTAATGGCCGAGGAAACCAGAGTCACTGGAGGAAACCATCAACCTTGGCCAAAGATAAGGGATAAACCAAATCACATAAAGGTGTCCACACCTTGTTTTTGTAATTTACATTACAATTGGACGATTGACTGTTGCCTAATGATTCAGTGGTGGTTTTCAAATCCGAATCAGTGCTTTAAATCACTAGGCCAGCCCTGGGCCTTAAAACAGTGAGGAACAAATCTTTTAATATATATAGAATGTCTGCCAAATTCCACAAGATATTTGATGGAAGAAAAATCATTGTTTCACTTATTCTGATTTTCAGAAGTTTTTGAAAAAGTCTTAACACATAGAAAAATGGTGGGAAACATGTGTACTATCACATCATCTCTTGTTATCTTGTCCCATTGATCCAAATGAAATGGATTTAATTTTACATCTCTCCAGCATTAAGCCCAATTCCTTTCTCATATTATATAGATAACCACTGTGAAAAATATCAGAAGAATTACAGAGAGGTTTAAAATTTCAGAGTAAAAAAAAATCTTTATCATGTTTATATCATCATAGATATCAATAACTACATTATAGCCTGGCCCAAGTCCTCAATGATACATTTAAGATCATCCATTTTACACATAATTATTTCAGTCATGTACATACATTGTATATCGTTGGAGGTCCTAAATGCGCCCATGCCCTAACTACGCCCACCCACCTTTTTGCCTTATTTGATGGAAATAGACAATATAAAGGCTATGTATCTAAGTGCCCCAGTGTAAATTTTAAGTCTGACTACCAAAATGTCAAAAAATATTTTTATCTAGAATCTAAATAGGTAAATACCGAAAAATTGTCATATTCACTAATCCCAAAAATATATGGCCCATTTCCAGAGTGATTAAAATTGTTTTTAATTTACTTTTCAGGCATTTTATTCAAGTTTCCCAAGTACTACTTTCAGTTAAAATTTGGTTGACATTGCATGTCATCTTCATAGTTTTTGAAGGGGGTGGGCGTAGTTTGGACCCTCTATTTTTGTGTAAGATTTTTTCGGTTCATGGGAAAAACGTAACAAATAACAGTCAAGATTATGATTTGATTGTCAGTTGTAGTTTTATTTCTTCAGGGAAATGTCTGAACTTTTATATTTTGTAACAGCTAAATTTCCTGAAACTGTCTAAACAATTTTGTTAAGCTCTTTCTCTTAAGGTGGGCCCAGTTTGGACCCTAGTGGATATTCAGATCTATGATATCATACATCGTAACATGTACATGTACTTGCTTGTGACAATGAATCTGAAAAATTCATATCATATCTCAAACTATTTTTCTTACTTCTTGAAAAATCATTAATATCAATTGTCATCAAATGAGCTATTGAGAAACAAATAAAGAACATGTGTAAGGCTCAGCCTGATCAAGAAAATCGTAAGAAGATTCACTTACACTTTTATGGTTAAAAATGCAATGTCAACTTATGTCAACCCAATTGCTCTTGTTTAAAATCTGGTCTACGTGGCTTTCCGTTGTTCCTGTACCAATATATTCTATTGAAATTTAGTTTTGTTCAGTGATTGCATGTTTTTCATGTTAATTTTTTTTTGAGTATATTTTTGAACGGGAAACGAAACTGTGTTTGTGTCACACAAGGCAAATCTAAATTGTGTGCTCTATATCTGTACCCGTTCCTACGATGAAAAGATAAAAGAATATGATCAATATTTTAAAACTTGATATTAAATTCATGCAAATTATAGAAATAAAACAATGACGATGTTTTATAGTTTGCTTGGTAATTAAAAACACAACATTTAGTTATCTTTTTTCATAAAAAATAAATTATTGAAAATGTATGCATACATGTGAGGGTTAAAAGAAGAAGATGAATACCTTTTTATGTCCAAATCAAAAACGTTATTACTTTCTTTAAAAATGCTTTTATGTATGATTTCTTTACCCCCTTTCACATTTTTTATTTAAACGAATATTTTACCTTTCCCCTGCTATTTTTTTTCAAGTATCAAATTTAATAAGTGATCAGAGAATTAACCTGTGAAAAAAAATCACTCAAATAAAAAAAAATGTTTTCGCTAAAATCTGAGAAAATTAAAACTAATTTAGTTTAATTATCTCAGTTAAAATAAAAGATTTTTTTCGCTTGACTGAAATGCCATTTCGCTCAAATAAAGCACAGTACACGTGTGAATACCATGTAAAAATGTCATGCTATTACCTTTGACCTGTATCATAAGGCAACTTGATCGTCGGATATTTTTGGCAAAAACAGGTTGCGAGCGCACGAAATTTTTCTTTTCTTTTTTGTTTCCAGAATCGTTAATTTTATATGAGAGGGGATTTCACCTACCGAGCGGCGACTTTTTAAAATTTTCTCCATTTATGCGAGCGCTAAAATTTAAGCCTCATCAGTTTAAAGTATATTTTGAGATATTCTATCACGCATATTGCCACATATGTTTTAAGTTGATAATTAAAAAAAGATGCAGTCTAACAACATACGGTATGATAACCATTAAATCCATGTCACTTCCCTGTGGGTATTACCGATAATCGTTAACACTGGAAATCTGAAGACAGTCCCAAAAATTATCTGTGCATGATCTTTAACAAAGACAATGAGAGAAATGATAGAAAACAGCCGGCTAATCCTCATCTTTTCTCCAATTGTCCTCATCAAACAACGTCATTTTTGGACTGTTTTCTGATTTCCAGCGGTAATACTCAGAATACGTACTGTAAGTGAAATCCAATAAATGAAAAATCTAATTCATGAGGTTTACCCGTTCTGATATAAGCATGCATGGGTTTACTATTTGTATTCACCACTGCATCTTTTTTTCAATTCTATTTATTAAGAATTTTCTTGTACTTTTCTATTTCTTTGACTCTTCTGATCTTCTGTCTAGGAAATCGACTCAGAGGTCCGGGGGCTACTTGCTACTATTTAGATAATATGAGTGGGCTGCAGGTATGGGTCATGTTTTTGCAAGCAGTTGTGTCTTTAAAAGGGTATCTTTTTCACACCTGCTGTCTTTAACAAGGTAGCAACTTCCACATTGCCATCCTGCTAATACAGGTAGAACACCTCTGAATATAACATTAAATAAAATGGAAAAAATGGTTCAAAAATGAGCACACCACACAAACATATACACTAAAATGTCTTAAAAAGGATCTAGTTTTGCCGTTTTTGTCTTAAACAGGGTGTATTTTTTTCATTTAAGGGCTATCGGCACATTATTTCTCAAATTATAAACAAGTAGCCCCCTGGGCTCTGAGAGGTCCTTAAAAGATAAGCGACTCGTGCATTTTCATGTTATTTGCCCGCTACTTTGTTAAGTACTTTGTAACTTTGTTTTGTGATCGAAATGATGCGCTTTACACTTTGAGTACCGGCAACTTAGGTAATATTAAACAAGAGGCTCACAGTAGCATGAAACATTCATCTTGTCAACTTAGGTAGTGATAAAGAGGCTCCCAGTACCTTGAATCGCCGACCCGGTAATCTTAGGTGATATTAAACAAAAGGCTCCCGGTAGTCTGAAACGCTCACCTTGTCAACTTAGTAATGATAAAGAGGCTCCCAATAGCCTAAATCGCCGACCTGGTCATTTTAGGTGACAATAAACAAAAGGCTCCCAACAGCTGCATGAAACGCTCACTTAGTATACTTAGGTGATAATAAACAAGAGGTTCCCACTAGCTTGAATTGCAAACCTTTTCATAACTGTATGGTTTCTTTTACGATGCATTACACCTCTTGAAACTATGACGTTATACTTGGCTATTGCTTGGCAATATTGTGACGTTTCTTATTCCATCTCTTTGGAACCGTGGCAGCAGCTGCAATTTTTACGCCAAGAGAAATAATAATGAATTCTACCGAAGCGAATACGCGCGAACTGTTAATTTTTAATCCTAGCCATGATGACAATCAAGCGCAACCGTAAGTTATTATCTTTAGAGCTAACTAGGCAGGTAAATATTAACTTTACCAGGTTTACCTCTATGAAACCACAACTTTGGTTGCTAGCCTAATATAGTTGGCCATTTTGAACATGTGACAAAACTTCAAAAAGTTGAAATTCGAGCATTTTAAGAAGATTCTGCAAAATCGTCGACAAATTTTCATCTGTAGTTTATATGATTTTTTCTATTACTCTTTTTGCTTCTGTTGCAGCTTGACCAGTACCCAATTCTGGAAGGGTTTCCTAGATTTCAGAATTACAGGATACACCAAATATATTCAATTCTTCGGACCAAGATTGAACGAATATATACAGATCCTTCAACGATTTAAGGAACCCGAAGGTATATATTCGTAAATTAATCGAAATGATATTCCAATCGGCTATTCCTTTGGTTCTCGTTGAGGATGTCTCTTTGGGCTCCAAAAGTCGACGCACATGGGTCGTAACTTTTCATCGTCTTGTGTCATCTTCGTCACATAAATTCCTTTTTAGTTTGATAGCATGAGAGTTTTATGCAGTGGGAAGTAAAGACGTTTACAGCGTTTTTGGTGATCCAAGGTGATCAAATTCTAGTTAACAAAATAATAAAATACTTCATGATTTTTACGATTATATGTCTTGTTTAAGCTTTCTTGTTTATTAGATGTTCACTTTTATTTTGAGCTAAAATTTTGTTATAATTGTTTTGTAGAGAGACCCTGGGTCGAGTCAATGGAGATTGAAATAGAGAAAGAGTTAGCACAAGTTGATTTGTTTAAAGATTACAGAGATGCCTTTGGAAAAATGTCAACCGAAGTTAGAGAGTAGGTCATTTTGATGATAATGTCCAGCAAACATGATTACAGATTTTAAATACAAAATTTGATTGTAATTAGGTTCACACACAAACAGTATATTGATTCTTTTACATCAGTCGATACAAACAATAAAAAAAGTAAGTTATATATAAACATTATGATAAAAATTGTATACCGGTATTAACAAGGAAAAAAAATGTTAAAAAAGTATTTTTGTGTTTTCTTTACAGGTTCCAAACGAAAACAAAAAAGGAAGAGGAAAATTTGGCCAAGATGAAGAACAATATTAAGATCTTGCAAGAAGAAATACGGAAGCTGGAAGCTAAACAAATAGAAGAAGAACATGTAAGAAAACAAAATCATTTTTGTTAGTTTTTACAAAGTCAAGAGCTCCAAGAAGGGTATTGCGAGACATTTCCTTTACCTTTTGGATTCTGTTTTCTACTAGTCTTTATTATAATATATTAAAGATAGGAAAAAGAGTTGCTACTAAACGCCACTTGTCTTTTAAAGACATTTTAGGTCAAAGTTGAAAGACCAAATTATTTCCTGCGCATACTTGAAATAAGATTGGAATCTCCGTTTCAATGAAAAATTCCCTAAATAAGATTGCAAATTTTATCATTTTTGTAGAAAATGGCAAATAGGATAGAGAAAATGGAGAATTACATTCTCACTATTTCACCTGAAAAGGACAAGAAGGCTTCAATGTTTCGGAAATGTGGGAAAAAGTACGATAAAAGAGAGGAAAACTTAGAGGAAAAAATGTCGGAACTAAACCAGGTTAGTGATGAAAACTGTAACAATTGCATACTGATTAAGAAAGATACAATCGAAGTTTTTTTTTCTAAAAAATAAATTCATTTTTAGAAACCAATCATCAAACAATACCAAAAAATATTTGTAAGATTTCAGATCTGTATTCAATTCTATTTCAAGATGTCTCATAAAAGATAAAAGATCTTATGAGCATACTAAAATTTCTTATAAACAGTTTTAAAAGATACCTCAACAATATAAGATATCTTTTGTAAAATATCTTAACATATATCTCATATATTTATAAGTTATCTTATAAACTTTTTACAATACTTATACATATAAAACTTCAAAAGTTCAAATACAGCAAGATGTAAATTAATATATTAGATATTAGACAAATTAGGCAGTCAAATGTTGCTCTATTAGTATCTACATATATATATATATATGTCCCCTTCTAAAATTTTCCGGCACATTCACAAATAATACAAGTTGTATTTCTTAAATTATAGAAATCTGATGAAACATTTGAGCAATATATGGAGCACGAGAGAAAGAAACTCAAGACAATATTACAAGGATGGGAGACGCTTGTATCCACCCTGAACAGCACTGAGCACCCCGAAGACGAAAACGACACAAAGGACGAAGCACCACTTCCCGGAACAATCATAAACGTCAACATCCAGGCACTGGTTGATAAATATTGCAACAACCAAAGACGGCCTTTCCACGTCCGAAAACCCAGGGTAGGTAGATGTACATTTTGTAAGACTATCCATATAAGGGGTTTAAAATCAAACTTTTACTTGGTGCTTTTATGATGAAAACAAAAAACAACAAAAACAAACTAACACTCCGAACAATTTTCCTAATACAATAGGTCATGTCCAAACCAACTTCAATCCGAACCCAAACTATAACTGCATGTCAGTGTAATTGCACAATGGATAAATTGAAGAACGCAATGGTGATGTCTTGCCAGTTGGTACAGACATTTTTAAAAGAAACTATTTTTCGGATGCAAAACCCCCTCATCTATTACGATCCTGGTATTTAAAAAAAGAGGTTGCAATAACACGTTTTATAAATGAGATGATCATTTCGGTTCGACAGACAGACAAAAACAAATGTAACAACATCAACCCTTTAAGTCTTAATTTTGTCCTTTGCTTCTTCGAGTAGAATTTGCAAGAGTTGTTAAGAACAAACGCCACCTGCATGGAGTACTTCCGAGACATGGTCCAAATACAACAGGAAGCACCAACAAACAACGACCAGTCACCGCAAAGCCACCAAGCAACCAATTCCAGCATCAGGCAGAACGACCGCACCCGAGACATGGTCCAAATACAACAGGAAGCACCAACAAAAAACGACCAGTCACCGCAAAGCCACCAAGCAACCAGTTCCAGACTCAGGCAGAATGAAAATGTAACTGTGGGAATCGAGAGGACACAAGAAAATACACCAGCAGTTATTACTAGAGAGCACCAGAACTTGAATACAGAAAATGAACATGACAGTTCAAAGATAATCCCATCATTTTCTGTTACCGTTAGGCAAAACGAGAGAGTGAGGACAGGGAATGGCCGTTCAAAAGAAAACCAACAAGCGAGCAAAACCAGACACAAACAGAACGAGAAATTGAGAACAAAAACGGGTGTACAAGAAGAACAAACAGTAACCACTCGGGTTATGGCGTTCACAGCATCAGGTATTTTATAAATAATTAATTATTCAAAATTTTCAGTAAAACTTGATATAGATAGAAAAGTATCTAGTCCTTTATTTTACATGTTTAAACCTAATTTCAACCCGATCTCAAGTTTAGTGAGCAACGTTTGATCTGGAAACAAAATTTTTAAAAACAACAGAAGAGCATGGTTATTCTCAGATAAGTGTTGACGCTAGTCTTATCCGTCTATCATTTGTTTATATCACAGAATCTTCAGACGAGGAAGATTGCCATGAAAGAAATAGAACGATAAAAACACCTCCAATTTGCCGATTGGATTCTTCCGAAGACGAAGAATTCCCTCCAACAGCAATGACCGCCTGGACGTTTGCGGATGCCGAACAAAGTAGCCAAAGCAGTGGCGCTCACCCCGAGGATGGTCAAGATGAAGCAATACCCTCAGAGAACCTTTTGGACAACCAGGAGCCCGGAGCAATTCCCCCATTGAATCTCTTCGAAATCCAGGATTCTAGAGTTAAACCCCCATTGAACCTATCGGACAACCAGGAGTCCCCAGAAGCCAATGATGAAGGTACATATTCAGGAAGCCTATTACTAAGTAATCTTGCAAGGCGATCGAGTTCTTGATCAATCCATTTAATAGATACACTATTTTTATGGTTTCGTCTTATTTCAGTAATTGTGATAAATGTCCTTGTTCAGTCAGAGTTATGGTAAGGAGAAGATATAAACCTGAAATCAAAGTGACCCAACCTCGTATTTTTAGTTGTTCTTGTATTCCATTTTAAAACGGAAGAATTAATTTGGACCGGGGCCTATTTTACTTTTTATGATATTGACTTAACTTGACCTTTTTATGAGATAAAAGTAGACCCTCCATGCATTTCAGTCTATATCTGTAAAAAAATGTCATATTTTATTTTCTAGATGAATTTGAATCATTTAAGACAAAGGTTGTTATGACATACAAAAAGGAGAATGTAAATGAGATGACAGTTAGAAAAGGTATGACTACTGTTCTTAAAATTCAATAAATAAATTTTGTCTATCTATCTGAACCGGTAGCATTACAAGGGTGGACCCTGGGTTTTACCTACATTCTAATGAGGACGATATGGGGTGAGTGTTCCAGACACCAATTTTGCTAAGAATCTACACGGAAAATTAATGCATGTTCACAGCAGAGGGGATTCCAACGCAGAAACCCTCTCTCTTGGACCCACCATTGCCACACTTGTCGATTTGATAGAAAATGGAATAATCTCACTTAGTTTTTTCTTAAAATTGGTTTCCAGTTTGTTCCTGATATTCCGAGGAATCAAATAATTTTGTTTTTATGAAAAAATTTAGTTTGTTTAACAACCAAAAAATGTTAACAAAGATTTCCGAATTCTAGTATAAAGATATTTAACTTTTTTTTTCAGGAGAACGCGTTAGGATATTAGGCAGAGCCGAAAACAGTTTTGTTTTGGCAAAGAAAAGAACGCGTCTAAGAAAAGTAAAGGTCGGACTTATCCCAACTTGGACCCTTGGAAAAGTGGTGTAAAGGACAACAACCTAGATGTATTACTATCATTTATAAAGTCAAAGTTTTGAAATTAGATATATAATTTCTGTATGATAATCTACATTTGGATTTTTTTGCTAGAATAACCGTTTACCTTTAATATTTAAGGGCTTTATTTCATGAAAGTTATTTCTGTCTCAGTTTCTTTTGTTGTTATGACCTTAAATTGATTTTTTGCGCAATTATATTTGTTTCCAATTTTAATTTTCTTCAAAATGTTTATCGTTTATTGAAATATTTTCACTGTTAGTATAAAACTTTGTTATTTTTTGTATGTCTATGCAAATTTTTGTCAGTGCTAATGAGAATCGCTGTTATCAACTATTACCTTCTTACTTTTGTTTTTATTTGTTAAAACTTTCATCCTTTTAGTTACATGATTGTATATTAAACTCCTTCTTTTCGTTTTTCTTTGTCTTTTTTTTGTCCAAAGATACGCAGATTAATATATCAACTCCAACCAAACAGGTTTTATGGTGTCAATTCTATTAAATCGATGTGCCATCTTCTGAAAGCAGCATTTACTTGATATAAACCCACTGGAAGGAAGAGAGCTTGGAATGAAAAAGAAGCAATATAATCGTAACTATAATAAAAGCTCAATTACGGATATAATAGTTGGTTAATATAACAGATCATTGAAATGATGCCTGACGGTTTCCCGATCTGGTCCGTTAAGGAGCCCGCTTGAGGTAATTTCTTCAATACATGCGACACTTTTTGACTGTTCCAGGATCTAAACCCCTAAAATGTGTCATCTTACAGTAGACTTTGGTTCACGTTGATATGACGTTTATGATTGCGGTTTGGTTGTTATGATATAGTACTGCTTACTCTCCCGGAGCACGGGAGTTCACTCTTGTTTTGACAAGAGTTCACATTGCTGATTGCGGTTTGGTTGTTATGTGTTTTATTGTATGTTGTGTGGTTTGTTTTAATGTGATGATTTTAAATCTACTGTTTTTTTGCATTTTTGAACTTACGAAATTTGACTGCCCCTTGGTACAATTTTGTGACTTATGTACAGTGCTAACCGATCCAGCTGAATAAAAGCTTTTACACTTAGAAAAATGCATATGGAAAAAGAAACAAAAATGGACAGAGTTCGGAAGTAGATAAGCGAAAGACCTAAACTCCTACCGGCGATATGAGACATAATGCTGATGCTATACAGTATATCTGAAATAAAGGTGATATCAAAATTACCGAACTTGGAGGATCAATCTCAATGTCCAAGTGAAAAGACAAAACATGGAAGACACACCGGAATAGTTATAGATCGCAATGGTCCCAACTTTGTACAGGCATTTAAAATGAAATGTTGGGTTAAACCTGGTTTTATGGCGCGCCAAACTTCCCTCTTCCAATATCAAATCAAGAGACTGTTATAAGTATTTTGCGAGAACTTATAGGAAGACATTTTCCCAAACCGTGATCCCCTATCCATCATTTATAATATGAAAATACTTAAAGATTTTAAAAGGAGGTCTAAAATAAAATAAAATTGTATTTACTTATAATAAGTCCTATAGCACTAGGAGCAAGGTCCCTGTGATTCAAAAATACAGTTTGACCACAAGCGAAGCACAATCATATGAAACATATTTTTTTTCATTTATTACTCAAAATTTTTACACATTTAACATTTTTTTAGTTTAAATCATCCTGGGTTGCCGGTGTATTTTTCATATTATTTGCGTGTATGAAAGAAATATTGTTTGACGTCCATTTTTGATATACAGGCTGTATATCTATGGCTCAATCTCTTTCTTTCTTTCATTTTTTCTTTCTCTCTTTCCTATAAAGAAAATGTGACTCTGTTTTCTTTTTCTAGATATACAACAAAAAAATAACAATCGTAGTCTTTCCAATATGATGTCTCTTAGGTGATGACTTATTATCAGGTACACAAAGAAATTCAACGAACACCCAATCTCCCAGCTCAAGATATTATACGAATCAAAGGCAGAGTCGGTGTACGCGAAGAAAGCATATTCGGGCAAAAGCATTGTATGGTGTATTGTTTCCAAAATATTTAGGGCTTCAGATAAAATAAAAATTATTGAGACGAAAACGGTAACAATTGCTGAGTGATACAGTCTTTTCTGAATATCTGATTTGCATTTCTTCATACCGATATGTCTTAATTTCCAGCATATATACCCATTACAGCCGAATATCAACACAACAGAAAAAAACAGTACTATAGTCATACAGGTTTCTACAGTATTTGGACTGTTATCGTCGAATTTTTCGTAGCAGCACTCACCGGCGGGTCCCGGGTAAAACTTTTGATTTGTCGTTGTTGTTATGTATATGCACAGAGTAAAAAAGACTACAAAAACAAACGCAACATAGATTACAGATGACTTATTTCTCAGATTTTGCTTACTCCATATTGGAAACAATAATATAATAACTCGTTGAACGTTCAAACCAACAGTTATTAGGATGGACATGGTGTGAAAACTGAAAGCAAAATCATCAAACGGTGTGAGATATTTGCATTCTGTGTACAGTTCAAACCACAGCTAGCCATTTTTATTAACTGCAGTGTCCATGATGCTACTGTGCATAATGCCGCCTGCTATTTGCCGAATTGATGCAAGAAAAGCCATCGAAGAATCTGTCAGTGCCAGCGACGAAAGTAAAATAGTTGACGGTGTCCTGTATTTTGAACGCAAAAATATGGATGCAAAGAAGATATTCAATACCACCGTTTCTGAAACCAGAACCAACTGTAACAATAAAATCCAAACGGATGGCATAAAAATGTCGCTTTGAACACATTCGGTTTCGTTAAATTTACTGTAGTTGTTAGTTGACTTTGGAAACATTTCTTTTCGCACTTAGATAATTTTACTTTGCTCCTGTTTTCTTTCGCTTTACTTGTACAAGGAACAAGATACATGTATGAATGACTGTAAGCAATTAATTTAGTTTCACATTTAAATTTTATAAACCATATGCAGTTGATTGAAGATTGAATTTTGAAATTTGATAAAGTTGTTATTACTTTGAAACTATTTAATATAATAACTAATAGAAATTAATTATTCATATTCTAATTACTTATATATCAAACATCCATTATTAATGATGGTACTGGGAATACAACCTGGCATTCCCGTTGTTTATCGACCGAATTTAGCTACTCGAGGATGGTTGTTGTTTACCAAACCATTGACACTACAAGGGCAATGATCTCTGAAGGCAAATTAAGTATATTGTCTGTGTATATTGCGTCTGCACAAAGAAATTGGATCAAATATTAACCAAAAAGTGTTTACACGATTTTTGTGTAACTTAGGTATCAACAAAAAACTAATTTCCATAAACGCTTGATTTTAAATGGGCACTTTATCCGCCTGCGGTATGTCCTGATTATGGCTGCAATATCGCCGACTGGACATTAATCAAATAACAACCAATCAATACTACTGCAAAAGATCCTACTCATACCGAAACTTGGAATTGTGTATGCAAGGTGCGAGAAACAGAGCTGGATTTGGGTTCTTTTTATCGAACATCTTGGGTAGGGAACTTTTCTTTCAATACGTTAGTTTACCTTTCAATTTGTTGATTCAAACGCTGCTAATGAGATGTTACTCCCTAAAAATGCCTATGCAGCATAACTTAACTAACCAATAAAATTGATACTCGCTTTGATACCCGCTCAATTGTAGTCCGAGTTCCAGATCTTAACTGATCATATATATTTTAATGTAACTCATTGTAATATTTCAAAGAAACCCAAGTTTACTGCCACACCACCAACAAATTTTAAAAAGGAAAGCAAATGTACGGAATACAGAGAGATACTTGCATGGCTCTTTTCAGGCGTAGGGGCGGTCTGAATAATAGTTCTTGAGATTTGAAGAAAAAAAGCCTAAATCGGTATTAAAAGGCTCTTGATAATATATTAAGTCAAACGATTCAACAATCAAAGTCATGCAAACAACTGAAATGATGGGGATGCAAGTGATAGATATAAACTTGCTCACGTAGTTTCGATAAACTAGGACCGCAAGTTCTTTAAAAGTTCTAAGAATATGAGGGTGTCCTAAAACTTTACATACAAGTAACCAGTATGAGGTAATGGGACATACTAGTATGCGCTATTTATTGTTTATGATGATTTATATGCCCTGTATTGCATGTATTGGGCACAGTGATTTGCCAATGAAATATCTTGTATCTTGTATCTTATATGCGTTCTATTCCTTGAGGTGTAGAAGTACCCACGGTTAATCGATCCGTATGCCTCATGCTGGCGTTAAAAATGTTCGCTTTAAATAGTTGCATGTGGGTTTTACTTTCAAATTTCATTCTGGAACTTATCACTGTTAAGGTTTCATTTGATTTGAGGGACCAATTGTTCTATAATTTAACTTTAATTACCAAGAAAGAAAGACTGAAGTAAAAAAAATGCAAACAAATAAGTTGACTCAAGAGACAGCAATGCAAAGAAACACACACAAATGTTTTATCATACAGCCAAGATCATTACACTTTTTTAGAAAATGAACCTTATTCTCAATATAACTTTTACAAAGATGACAAAATCTCGTTTAAAACCCCGTTTCTATTTTGCATTTGATGTAGACGAATTTAGAAGAAAGAAGAAAGTATGTATTTTTTTTATAAAGTAAACAAAAAAAACCCATTTCTTTTATTTCGTGCCGGTGTACTAATGTTTTACAATTTATATGACTATTATTCTTCATTATTCATCCCGAAAAGGACAGCCTTTTCTATCATTTCATAAACTCTCCAAAATAAATTAAAGGCAGATTAATTGTAGTAAACTCTATTCTATAAGTGGAAATTTGATTATCCACAACTATACCTAAGACACACGGCATGCCATACTAAGTAAATCATTACTTTACAATGTGCAAGAAGAAAACGTATGGAGACTTTGGAATAGTAGTTACAGTATAAACCATTGAACCATAGCTATGTAATGATTTCAAACCCTTGACACAACAGTACAGTTTAGCAAGAAGAAGGTTTAAGAAGTTAAGACTTTTATGGCCCGACCACGTATGTGGATCGGCCATATACTTTTACCCTTGTCCGTCCGTAACAGTTTGGTTTAAGTTCTTGGTTAAGGTCCATTACTCGGATTCTAGATGTTGGGGGTCAATGATATTTCACCACCAGATGGGTCTTTGTTAGGGCTATACCACCCACTAGAAATTAGGTCACTGTGACCTATATTTTACTAGTATGCATGGACGACTTTGGTTAAGGTCCATAACTTGGATACTAGACGATGGGGGACAATGATATTTCACCACTAGATGAGTCTTAGGAAGGGCTACACCACAAGAAATTAGAAATTAGAAATTTCACCCACTAGAAATTAGGTCACTGTGACCTATAGTTTATGTATGAATGACTTTGGTTAAGTTCTTGGTTAAATGATCAATTATTGGGATATAAGATGTTGGAGGTCAATGATATTTCACCACTAGATGGGTCTTGCATGGTATGGCTACACCACCCATTAGAAATCAGGTCACTGTTACCTATATTTTATGCATGGACGACTTTGGTTAAGTTCTTGGTTACGGTCCATAACCCAGGTTATACCCATTAGGGATCAATGATATTTCAAGAACGGGAGGGTCATCCTGTGGCTCATATGCAAAAATATGGGACACTCTTTTCTACCTTAAGGGTCATAATCCCTATAAGGTTTCAACTGACAACTTTATCCCAATCCAAGCTTGTAGAGCTTAACGAGCTGAAGGTGTAAACAAGCAACAGCTTTACTCCATCTTTAATTATTCATTCTATAAGACAAAAAATATTTTTGACCTTTTAAGAGCCTTAACTTCTTTTAAGGGTAACGACAACTTCGATCCCATCATGGAGACTTTTGTAGAGCTTTATGAGATGAAAATTTATGCAAGTCACAGCTTTTTTACTGTTTACATTAGTTTGAATACTATAGGGAAAAGGCATGAAAAAAAACATCATTTACCTTTGAAGGGCCATTTGACAACTTGACCGAATGGAAATTTGTATAGCTTAATGAGCTTTACTCTGTCTGCAAAAGTTTCATTCTATGTATGCACTTTTTTACAATGAAAGAACCTTAGTGAGCACGCTCACATACCCCACGCGTTCTGCTATTGGACTATAAAAACATTGAACTCGTAAACTTTTGTGAATTAAAAATTTGTGATAACGTACACAGTTACATATGATATACTTCTTGCACACCAAGTTTCATTAAATTCTGGTCTATAGTTTAAGAAAACTTGCCTTCACAAACTGTAATAAGGATTTTCTGCAAATTTCTAAGTGCAAAAGGCCAAAATTCCCAGAAAAAAATGAAGATAAAAAAATCCTGGTAATATGCATAACTACATATGGTGTACTTCTTGCATACCAAGTTTAATTAAATTATGTTTAGTAGTTTAAGAGGACTAAAATCAGGATTTTTTTTGCATATTTCTTAGTCCAAAGGGCCATAACTCCAACAAAAAATTGTGGGAAAAAATCCAGGTAATATGTACAACTACATATAGTGTACTTCTTGCATACCAAGTTTCATTAAATGCTGTTCAGTAGTTAAAGAGGAGTTGCGTTGACAAACTAAAATCAGGATTTTCTGCAAATTTCAAAGACCAAAGGGCCATAACTCCCACAAAATTGCGAATAAAAAATTCCTGGTAAAATGCACAATAACATATGATGTACTTCTTGCATACCAAGTTTCATTAAATTCTATTCAGTAGTTTAAGAGGAGTTGCGTTCACAAACTTTGATCACAGACGGACTGACAGAAGGACCAGTCAAAAACATTATACCCTTCACAACTTCGTTGCTTGAGGTATAATTAAAGGGTTAGTTGATAACACCTGCAGAAAAAGCCAAAAAGGTATATGCTTTCAACAGACATGCTTTTGTTTGTACTTGTCTTTTTTATGCTTTCTGTTCCTTGTTAAGAAGGGGGTCTATCTGTAACTATTTCAGGACTGGATTTGAATTAAATGTATATGCATTTTATTTAGACCATGGGCCAATTGAAAAATGGCGAGCAGCACCTATTGGCCTTGTTAAAGACTGCTGGCATTTGTCCAATGTGGTTTTTCTAAACTACCCCCTGTTATGTGATCTGTATCGTGTACAGATATTCCATATCTCATTTAAGTCATGCAGTCCTTTACCGGATTTGACATATACCAAATTGATTGTTGGCAACATTACAGGACTGTGCTTTAGCAAGCAAGAAATGCCTATCTTTCCAGAGCATCTAAGTTAAATTTTGTTTTGACTTGTTGCAGAATGTGATGTTATTGTAATGTGTTTTTGTATGTTGCACGATGCAATCAAAATATTTAAGGTGATGGCCTTGACATATCAAACTAATTGGTACTAATAAAAAATTTATTAATGCTGTCATTTAACATTGATCAACAGTACTAATACAACATCATATTAAAATATCCAACTACAAACATAATCTAAGAAAAGTTAATTAATTGTTTAAGGCCAGATAAAGTTAATAGATTCTCATTCTTCCATGTTGCAAATTTTGAGCCAAGTGGGGAGCTTTTTAATACTTTTTTCCCTATTTTGAAAAAAAAAATCTGTCAGTCGAAAATGGCTGATTTCGTTAAACAGGAAGTAGGTGAGCAACAGACCTGAAATCAAATCCCTCGATATGGGACCCCACCCTGATGTTGTATTATTAATCAAAGATCAAGTGGCTGTGATTTGTAGTTGCTGGGAAATCTGTTACGTAAATTTCTTCCCTGCTCGCCCGTTGCCCGACATTCACCGTTTTATAGCCATAAAATTCAATAAAATTAAAATACAAAATGACAATCTAAAGTTGGGGCAGGTTGGGATGAGAATCTATGCATTAATCTTATATGGCCTACTAAACCAACTTCTATTAAATAAAAGATTAGTAATTAAAGTAAAAAAAAAATGACTGGATTTAATTAAACAATACCCATTTTATTGTCTTAGCAAATCAACAATTTTGGTTAAAAGAAATGTTTTAACCAATGTCATATAGATATCTTAGCTCTATGGTTATTTAACTCCAAGTTATAGGTATAAATATGTAAGTCTTATTAAGTAACTTGTTTGAAACTTTGTTTTTCCTTATTTTTCTTCAAAAAAAACTTTTAATCTATTGGCTAGAGTGTCTCCGATGAGTTTTTGTTTATATAGGTAGCATTAATCATAGTTAAAATTGTTGTAGCTTTGAAAGAAAAGATATTGTTTTTTTGCAATACTATAAAATGGCTGTTATTTATTTTTTGAATTCATAAGAATATTAAAGGTAACACTGAACACTTTTTACACAAGAATAAAGGAATACTTTATATATAAAGGGACACTTATATTCATGGGAACTTATTTTCACAAATAAATGATTTAAAACAACTTCCGGGGAACATAATTTCGTATTGCATAATATACTATTTATCAAATCTTGTGCAAAATGTTCTTTTCTGATTTTTTTAAAAATTAAATTTAGCCCCCCCCCCCCAAAAAAAAAAAAAAGACTGACAGCAAAATTTATGAAAATAAACACCTTTTGAAAATAAGTACCTTTACAAAAATAGCATTTAGAAGATATTTAGAATAAAGAAATCTATCAAAAAAATTTCAAAATCGATTAATGTTTTACAAACACAATATATTGATGGATTTACGAATTAAATTATCCCCCAAAAATTACATGAAACTTAAAAAAAAAAATTGAAAAAAAAAATTACATGTATCATACTGGTTTATCCATAAGGTCATACATTATAAAATAATTTCTAGATTCTCATGCAAATTTTCTTAAAAATAGGGGACTGGAGGGAGAATTTAATTTTTTAATTTTTTTATCCATTTTGATGAAATTTTCTGACAATTTAAAGAATATTGGTAAAAACTAGACATAACTTGCCAAAAAATCAAAATAATTTTTTTGAGATGACTTTAAAAAAAAAGGGATGATCATCTAGAATATTTTTTATATTGGCCATTACTCCTAAAAATATTTTGATAGCATATGGACAGAAATCTACTAGTATACAAAAAGAAGAGTATAAAGGTCATTTAAAAAAATGCTTTTTTCCTGTTTTCATGACTTAAAACATAGGGTAAGCAAATTTTTTTAAAGAAAGGTACATGTAAAGGTCATTTAAAAAAATGCTTTTTTCCTGTTTTCATGACTTAAAACATAGGGTAAGCAAATTTTTTTTTACTTACCCTATGTTTTAAGTCATGAAAACAGGAAAAAGCATGTAGAAAGAAAATTACTGAATATAAATGATCAATACTAAATGTTCATGGAAGAAAGTGTAGAATTGTCAAAAACTTGAAATCACGAAAATAACCAGTATTTTTGGTAGTTTATTTCAGGAGAAATGGCCCTTACCGAAAAAATAGGCCTTCGGCGAACATGTGCTGCAAACTTACGGCAAACTTTGCAGTAAATATGCAGCGCATATTTGCCGCAAGTTTACGGCGATGAATTTACCATGCAAATTAGGTTTGCCGCAAACTTGCGGTGAACAATGATTATGCAAATGAAGCTTGCTGCAAACTTGCGGTGAACAATGATATTGCTTGTGGCGAATGTTTCGGTGAACATTGTAATACATATAGGTTATCTCCGGTGAATAAGCAGCGATTCTTCTGGCGCACAAATATTTATCTTGATACAAATGTATTCTATGACCTACATAAAGTTCATTGTGTGCTTTATAACTTGATTTCAAGTAATTTTTATCAGTGAAAGTTTACCAAATTGAATTTAAACAATTTTTTATTCAAGTTATCAATTTCTTATATGCTTAATATTGCTATATACATGTAAATGACTATCATGAACATAACATGTTATTATTTGAGAAAAAGTAATAATAAAAATATATAGTGGATTAACTTGTAGATATTAATTAAGAAAATAATAAGTCAAATTATATTTTATATATAATTTTAAAGCTGCATGCACAAAACTTACTTAATGATTCAGCTGTTGAATAAATCCTTATATGTTGCAAACATAATATTTTGTAACTGTTTTGTTGCACAAATATGTCACTTTTCCATTAATTTTCAGTATGTCATGTTTGTTTCATTACATAGAAGTATATTGTTTGTTCATATTAATAAGAAGGCAAAACATCCAACAATTATACTGAACATAATCCATAATTTCCACAATATTTAAGCATGTTCAAAACAAATGCATGACCTCTTTCTTCTGAGATTCAAATGTAATTGTGGAAAAACAACAAGAACCAATCAGATTCAATTTTCTGGTGAACTTTTGGCAAATACAACTATAAATATAATTAAATTTTTCGGTGAACTTTTGGCAAATAAGATAATTCTATTAGAACATTCTGGCAAGCTTCCGGTGACTATTTCTTACTGTTAGAGTTTGTGGTAATCTTTCGGTGATCATCAGAGATGTTTTAGCAATCTTCTGGTAATCATAAGAGTTTTGGTAAACTTGCTGCAAATTCACCGAAAAATGATCCAATGTTCACCAAATGTTTGCAACTTATGGCAAACAAACTGCAAACTGTTGTGGTAAGCAAATTGTTCACCGTACGTTTGCTGCACACTTGCTGCAAACTTGCGGCAAACATTTCAGTTTGATAAGGGGGGGCAAATATTCTCAAAATCTTGAAATCTGGAAAACTTCCACCCAATGAATGTTCACAGAAAAAAAAACAGGTAATGAAAAATCGACAATTCTAAAACTAAAATTATTTTACCTTGAATCAGCTTAATGTGAAGGAAAGGGAGATAAAAAGGGGACATCCAGGAGGTCTCAGTCTTGTATTGTTTTTCCCATAGACTTCTATAGTAAACCTGAGATTTTTGGAATTTTCTTAAAAATAGTTAAAATGATTCAATACAACTTTTGCTATATTTTTTCAATATAGGAAGTGTCAGAAAACATATTAAAGGGTAGGTCGAAAAAAGTGGCACGAAGATAAGACAAGTGTGGCCACTAAAAGTATGTCTCGCCTGCCGGCACCATCGCTAAAATCAACTACCTAAGCTTTCATTTCTTGCTATAAACACAAAAAGTGTCAGTATACCTAATAACAGATGCCTAGTTATTATACTATTCAAGCAATCCATTGTCCACACAAGTATTACAAAAAGTTTTCTGTCTGAAAAAAGACCTAAGTTCACAGAGTCACTGGAGCGTAAAAATGGGGTCATGGTCACATGGCATGGTGACAGTTGCGTTGTCCATAACCGCAACTGTCTGTTTACCCAATATCAGATGCCTAGCTATTATAACTTTCCAGCAATTCATCTTCCATAAAAGTCTTACAAAAAAGTTTTTCGGCCTGAAAAAGACCCAAGTTCACAGAGTCACTGGAGCGTGAAAATGGGGTCAGGGTCACACGGCATGGTGACAGTTGCATGGACCATAACCTAAACTGTCTGTATACTAAATATCAGATGCCTAGCTATTATACTTTTCAAGCAATTCATCGTCCACAAAAGTCTTACAAAAAAGTTTACGGCCTGAAAAAAGACCTAAGTTCACAGAGTCACTGGAGCGTGAAAATGGGGTCAGGGTCAAACGGCATGGGGACAGTTGCGTAGACCATAACCTGAACTGTCTGTATTCAAAATATCAGATGTCTAGCTATTATACTTTTCAAGCAATTCATCGTCCACAAAAGTCTTACAAAAAAGTTTACGGCCTGAAAAAAGACCTAAGTTCACAGAATCACTGGAGCGTAAAAATGGGGTCAGGGTCAAACGGCATGGTGACAGTTGCGTAGACCATACCCTCAACTGTCTGTATACCAAATATCAGATGCCTAGCTATTATACTTTTCAAGCAATTGATCGTCCACAAAAGTCTTACAAAAATGTTTATGGCCTGAAAAAAAACCTAAGTTCACAGAATCACTGGAGCGTGAAAATGGGGTCAGGGTCAAACGGCATGGCGACAGTTGCGTAGACCATACCCTCAACTGTCTGTATACCAAATATCAGATGCCTAGCTATTATACTTTTCAAGCAATTCATCGTCCATAAAAGTCTTACAAAAAAGTTTACGCCGCCGCCGCCGTCGCCGGAAAGTAATACCTATGTCTCGCCTTCCGCGACTATTCGTCGCAGGCGAGACAAAAACCACAGTTGGTTGAACTAAAAAAAGATTTTTCCTACTTTAACTTCCATTTCAAAAATATCCCCCTTTTCATGAGAACTTTTTTATTCAATAATGCAATTTTTACATTTAAAAAAGTTAGTGATGTCAAAGTTTGGTGTCTTACCTTCAATTTAAGCCAAAAGTTAGAAAAAATGCATGAAAAGTAATGCTGCAAACAACTCGGGGAAAAGGCACTATATTTTAACAGCCTCCATATTTTGACATCCACCCGCACAAGAACTTGCAATACAAGACTGGTACCAGGAATCAGGAAAAAAGCATTTACCCAGTAATTTATCTGGCCACATAAAACTTAGTAATAAATTCAAATTATAAAGTAAAAAGTATAATAAGAGTTACTGGAATGATAAAACCAAGGAACATTGCTTTAATACATAAACTATATATTTATCATGGTCACCTTATAAAAAATGCTCTATTGTGAATTCATCAGAAGTAAACAAAGACTGCAAGTTAGCTTACTCAGGATATTTTGTTGTACTCAATTTTATATTATGTAAAGTTTCATTGAAATCCATCAAGAAATTTTGGACTATTTAAAATGTGGACAGAAGGACAGAAGGACAGACAGACAAACAGAGTGATTCCTATATTACAACCTTCTTTTATTTGGGGGTATAGAAGTAAAGATATGAATATTTGTGAACTTAATGGATATATTCTTAAAAAGTGAAGCCAGTTTTAACTTAAATCTTGAACTAAATGATCTTTCTTTTATCATACATTAAAAGTAAAAAAAAAATACATATGAAAAGATCTTATATTATAAAATATGATAGGAAACAAAGATTTGAATTGTCTAAACTATATCTTTATAGGGGGATAGGCAAATGGTAGAGGGGTAGTGACATTAAAAAAACTTTGGCCTTATAGTCACAAGATAAAGATCATTTGCAAACCTAAACAAAGAATAATGTATTTATCCTGAAATATTATTTGAATTTAGATAAAGTTGAAAAAATAATTATAACACAAAAAAAATGAAGTGATATTCAAGATAAATACAATTTACACACACTGTTAGAAAGTGTTAAGCTTTTTGTTACCTTAATAAATGCAAATGCAAAAAGAACACTTTTATGCATTTGGTCAGTTGTTAAGGCTTTTAAAAGCTTAAGCTTTCTAAACTGTGAGTGTATCTGATATGTCATTAATGACAAAAAGTTAAGATAAGGTGACAGGAGAAGACTAGTCAATCAACGTGGACAAGTAAAACATAATCATGCCACTCTCTATCAACTCTGCATTAGCCAATAGGAAAGGGGGGAGAGCCAAAGTACTGGTACATTTTTGTGACTGTCCACTGTCCCTGTCCTAGGTTGTCCCCCTTTCTGGAGGATCTTACCCGTCATTGGTGACAGACTGGCATCAGCTCACTCAATGGGACTTTATGTATTTTGATATATACCAGTGACAGTTCACTGGATCTGTCTAAGGTAAACTCCCAAATTCTGGGAAAATACCTATCGTAGGAATCATGCTGACACCTGCAGGGTATTAAGAGAATGCTATGACATGTTTTACACTGACCAGGGATCAGCCTGTCTTTCAAATGTCCCATACCTATTACCTTCATCATTGATGCACTTTATTTTAGCTACATATTGCAGCATTTTCTGTTATTATCATTCTTTATTTTGTGACTTACAAGGAACCAAAAAATATGAAAAGCAAAATGATAGTACAAATATAGCATACAAGAGGATGAAGCAAAAGTACTTTGAAAAAAAAAAATTAAATTAAAACTGAATCAAGACCTAAAGGTATATCTAAAAAAAACCTAAAAAGTCTTAAAATAAATAATTCTAATAAAAAATCTATATCAATTTATCATGGGAATTCTCTTAATTTTAGATAAAAACATTGCCAACTTATAGATATATATAAAAATAAATATAAAAGGAAGAAAAAACTAGTTGCATGTAAAAAAACCCAATTACAAGCAAGATATCAAAATGTACCCTTTTCAGGCTTAATTTTTACCAAGAAAAGAAAACAACAAAAATCAAAGACAGGGCATAAAAAACTGAATCTTGGTCATAAGATAAAGAACATCATCTTCAATCCAAAAGAAAAAAATACTGATGTATTTATCCTGAAATAATATTTTGAAATTATAAAAAAATTACAAAAAAATCATTAATGAAAAAAAAAGGAATGATTTCAAGATAAATACAATATACACACATTTTTTTTAGAAAGTGTTAAGTTTTTTCTTTCCTTATAGTAAATGCAAATGCAAAGAACACTTTCATGCATTTGGTCAGTTACTAAGGCTTTGAAAAGCTTAAACTTTCTAAACTGTGAGTGTATCCAATATGTCATTAATGACAAAAAGTTAAGATTAGGTGACATGAGAAGACTAAGGTCAATCAACGTGGACAAGTAAAACATAATCATGCCATTCTCTATTCACTCTGCATTAGCCAAAGGGGATGGGGAAGCCAAAGAAAGTACCAGTACATAATTGTGACTGTCCACTGTCCCTGTCCTAGGTTGTCCCCCTTTCTGGAGGATCTTACCCGTCATTGGTGACAGACTGGCATCAGCTCACTCAATGGGACTATTAAGATATTTACCAGTGTTTATTCACTGGATTTTTCTAAGGTAATCTCCCAAATTCTGGGAGAATACCTGACTAAGAGAAATCATGCTGACACCTGCAGGGTGTCAAGAGAATGCTATGACATGTTTTACGCTGACCAGGGATCAACCTGTCTTACAAACACACCAAACCTATTACTTTTGTCATTAATGAACTTTATTTTAGCTAAGAATTCCAACATTTTATGTTTTGATTATTCTTTATTTTGTGACTTACAAGATTATAAAAGTAAATTAATGAAAAAAAATGTACTATTCAATTTGGTCAAGCTATAGAGACTTGATATGGAAGTAACTGATTCTTTATTTAAAACATGTATATAAATACAAAAAATATTCTTAATTTTGAAAAAAACTAGATAATGTGTCTATGAGCCACAGGATGGCCCTCCCGTTCTTGAAATATCATTGACCCTCAATGTGTATTACCTGGGATATAGATCACAGTGACCTAATTTTTATTGGGTGGTGTCATGATACCCAAGACACATCTAGTGGTGAAATACCATTGACCATCAACATGTAGTATCTGAGATATGGACCTTAACCAAGAACTTAACCAAGTTCATTCATGCGTAAAATATAGGTCACAGTGACCTAATTTCTAGTGGGTGGTGTCACCTCATCTAAGACACATCTAGTAGTGAAATATCATTGACCCCCAACATCTAGTATCCAAGTTATGGACCTTAACCAAGAACTTAACCGAAGTCATTCATGCGTAAAATATAGGTCACAGTGACCTAATTTCTAGTGGGTGGTGTCACCTTACCTAAGACACATCTAGTAGTGAAATATCATTGACCCCCAACATCTAGTATCCAAGTTATGGACCTTAACCAAGAACTTAACCGAAGTCGTTCATGCATAAAATATAGGTCACAGTGACCTAATTTCTAGTGGGTGGTGTAGCCCTACCCAAGACCCATCTGGTGGTGAAATATCGTTGACCTCCAACATCTAGTATCCGAGTAATGGACCTTAACCAAGAACTTAACCAAAGTGTTACGGACGGACGTACGGACGGACGGACAAGGGTAAAACTATATGTCCGATCCACATATGTGGTCGGGCCATAAAAATATATATCTATTACCAAGATCATATCCTTCTTTTATCTGAATGAGTTTGTCTTAAAAATCCTTAATACTTGTAACTAAAACAAGTTTCTGAAGAGAAAAGATTAAAAAATGATAAGGGCAAAAAATAAAGGCCTATTGTTTTTTAATTAAAAAATATTTCAAATTTGTTCATTGTACATTCAAAGAAAAAAAAATCCAAGGTGACCATGACATGACAAATGCATAAAATAAGCACTAACAATTTTTTTCCAATGAAATACAAAACTTATCATTTTCAGTTTTTTTAAAAATTATTTTCTCTTTCAGCTTTTGTCTTTCTTTTCACATAAAAATGTCAACTGGTACAGGAACAATCAAAGTTTATCATCCTTTTGAACTCTACTTCTTTAACTTGTATTAAGAATCACAAACTGGTCAGACACTGGATAGCAAAGAAAATAAAGTCAATCCGTAATTCAGCTAAGGTGTAGAAATTAGCCTTCTTGTGCAGAATCTTTTATACATCTTTCTACAATAAAATAGCATATATTGAAATCATGGCCTAAATTATCTTTATTTCATAGATTTTTTTATTGTTCTGTGTACAGAATTCTTGTTGTTCAATTGAGAAGTTTCCCACATGAAACCAAGGAAATAAATGTTTATACAAAACAAGTGTGGACTCAAATGCATATTGCCTAGCAAGCCGCTATGGACACAAAAAGCAAAGGTCTGCTTTATTAACATAAAAAAAACTTTATTATTTCTAGGTCCTGCTAAGGTTTATTGTTGAATTCTATATGAAGCCTTTGCTGTACACATACTATAAAATCGATATAAAATTAAGCTAAGTCATGTAAGTGTTTATCCTAAACATTATTTGTTTTTAGATCCAGTATAAGCATTGTACTATCTCATATTTAGTTTAAAATAACTGCATCAAAGTTTGGTTATGTTAGTGGAGGAAATAGGAAACTATTGCAGATAGAGAAAAGCTGTTGCTTGCTCAAACCTTCATCTCATCGAGCTGAACAAAAGTCTCTATTGGATCAAAGATGTCACAGTCTGTTGTTCATATATACTTTTAAATCAGCTTAATGTTAAAGTTTAAAAAGGTTTCAATCTTCAAATTATTCTGAGAACAAAAGCTACCAACGGGATTCTGGGAATACCGAAGAAGAAATATATTTTGCGCCTAGAAATTTTTATAATTTTCGTTTTATAATATTATTATTTTCAACATTTAGTTGCATTCCAAGCACGCGGAGATGTAAAAAAAATTGTACATTGTTATTTTGACTTTTTTTCTAAGTGTGACCAAAAAGGAAACTGGACTCATCCTCTTTTGTATTTTTAGTCTTGGGCCAATGCAAGACGGCAAGCAGCGACTTATGGCCATGCTGAAGACTGTTGGCTGTTTTCCATTGTGATTTTTAAAATTCACGTTTCTCTATGTGGGTTGTGTGGCGTACAATTATTCCACATCTAACTATCGTCTACTTTAATGGTTATCATTTGTCAGATCAGCCTATGATTTTGAAGTATATAATATTATATGAAATAAGTTTAAACCCAATTGTAGATCTCTTTATGAACATTTGCAATGTACATGTGTGCCTTTGAATTTTTTACGTCTAATAGCAATAAATTATATTATAACTCAAACAGGGCCAGATCCAGAAATTTTTGAAAGGGGTAGGTCCACATAAATTCCGCTGCGGACGAAGGACGAAAAGGGGGTGGTTCTAGACGTTACTTGCGAAATTTTGTCGGAAGGAGGAAAATTCCAATCTCGGACCCCCCCCCCCCGGATCCGCCACTGCTCAAATATTTTTGATTGTCCCCCTCCCTTTATGATATAGACTAAAGCAAACTTATACACAAACGTTGCAATCCATGTTCCGCACACAGGGGCTTGGATTCTGGTCATTTATATTGACTTTTAAGTCCCCCTACTCTATAATCCAAGCCCCTGTGGTTCTGCACAGTTAAAATTATTTTCTGACATGTTTGTAGTTGTGGCGACATTGGACTCTGTGTGGTGAATCGCATTGATAACATTTTCGAACAACCAATAACTTGTGACAAATAAGTTTATTTTTCCGGATCCCGCAATAGCTTTGTGAGAAATAGATAAAATTATTTATCCTTATTAAAATGACCTAGATCAAGACAGACGAATGACCCAATGTGGCTATTTTGTCATTTTCTAAAAATCAATAAAATGCTTGAATTGTGTGTGTCAGATTGACCTATTTTGCATAAGCATTATTTCTGTCTGTGATAATAAACTTTATTCAATGAATTAACATTTTGCAGTCAAAAATTTATAAGAAAGTACGCTTAAACATGTGCACAACCTGATAAAGTGACTACGCCATGTACGCTACATGATCTAGTTGAATCGCATTGTTGCTTTATAACACCGCCACATAAAAGCATGAAATACGAAGATGCTGTTTACAACGTTTTTGCAAGATTTAACTTATTTTTGGTGTCCTAATAGTATTTTTGTCCTTTAAACTTTATTCAATTAAGTAAATTTTCGCAATACAAAATCAAATATACATTACGCTAAAGCTACGCAAGATATGCTACACTGACTAAAATATAATCCGAAGCGGAACACATAATCTACTGGTCGCGGCCATATTGTCTTGATGGAAATCCGAAGATTGAGAATCAAAATATAGCCCCCGAGTGAAAAGTGAAAGTATGTACATTGCAAAGAGCTTTTGTAAATATAGAAACGACGGAAACAAACGACCTAATTGGAGGATCGCTACCTTTTTCTTTTTAATAGGTAGTAATAAGGAAATTATCTATGACCATATAAGAGAAACCAGATAACCTGAATTATATAAAAAAGAATAAAGGAATTTCCTTTTTTTTTATTTAAACCTACCATATAATCTCTTTTTCACATGTCCTATGAACATGGGTCACTCTGTTGTCTCATGTGGTGGACCATAATTTTCTCCTGACGTTTCTAGAAACAAGAAAATAAAAAAAGAAATAAAATTGTGTAATTAAAACAATGGATAATTTTTTTCTATGCATGAATCTAGCTACTTTAATTCAACCCTGAATTCAATAAATAACAAGAATATGTCTAAAAGAAATTGAATGCCACATCCTGCAACATTTGGGACTGAAGAACAGAAAAAACAGACCCAAACACTATATGCTTCCTACTTTCATAGTTGGGGCATAAAAATTAATCAAAATATGAAATGAATATGTAATGAGAAAACATGAATAGGAGAATTTGGAGAACAGAGAACAGAAAATCAACCAAAAATATGATAAGTAGTAAATATGATAATGTTTATCGATTAAACATCCCTTTCAATATCAAAGCTTTTTGTCAAATTCCTTTTTTTAAACTTGCATTGAAAAAGTCATTAAAATTATCTGTTAATAAATTTTATCTGGCAATAATAGCACAATAGCAAACAGCCACTCAGGTTACAGAATTTCAAACAGTTTTCTTTGGATATTGTGTCATGCATATTACATTTCAAGGTCTTTAAAATACAAACCTGAATTGATCCTATTGGTTTTGCTTCACTCATAACTTTAAATGTAGCTTTATTCATATCTTGATAGTTGGTCCTATAACAGAATAGGTTTGTTTTAAAAGATATTTTTGTTAAGGAAGTTTATCTAAAGGTTATAATAATTGAAATGATAATTAGAGCAGACACATTAGAGATACATTTCCAAAAATGAGAGTAGATATCTGAAATTTGAAATTGCTAATAACTAATTTACTCCCCAAAATAAACTTGCATTTCAAATATGTCTAGCAGATTTTCATAAAGTTAATGTTACATACATGTATCAACGTCCCAAAAGGGTTAGTTCTATCAAAATAACTGCTCCATAAAGCATACTTATAACAAGAATTTGTCAAAAAGACATGATGTTCCATATCATATATAGAAACCAGTATATAAACCTGATTTGAGATGGACAGGCCAAATGACCTTAACACAATGTACCCCTCCACTTTTGTAGGTACTGGGCAAATGAAACCGGTGATAAACATCTAAAATCCATACTGTTTAATATACTTACTCTTAGATCTGATGGAAACATCATTCTAGGTAATGGGATATCTTTCTAGGAAGAACTTCATCTCAGTAGTGAAACCTCTTTCTGGGTGGTAGACATTATTCTGGGTAGTGGTTCTAAGGTAATAGGACATCTTTCTTTCTGGATGGTGGACATCTTTCTGGATAGTTCAGCATTTTCTTTGAAGTGTAACATCTTTCTCAAAGTAAAAAAACATCTTTCTGAATACTGTAGACATCTTTCAGGGTATTGGATATTTTTCTGGGAAAAAGAACATCTTTCCGGGAGGGTGGAAATCTTTGCAGTGGAATATCCTGCTGTGTATTGAAACATCTTATTGCAAAAAGGAAAATCTTTCTGGTACGTTGGTTGATATTTTTTTTTATGGATAGTTTATTTGATGTGTTGTGAAAAATCTTTCTGGGTGGCAAGATGTCTTTCAGGGTATCAGGAATTAGGACATCTTACTGGGAAGTGAGCATCTGTCCTAGTAGTGGAACATCTTACTGGGTAGTGGACCATCTTTTAAATAACGTCTGGGTATGAAAACATCTTTTAAGGTAGTGAGACATCTTCCTGTTCATTGGAACATCTCTCAGGGTATGGGATATTCTTTTTGGTAGTGAGGCATCTTTCTTAATGGTGGATCATCTTAATAAAGAACACCTTACTTTGTAGAAGGCATCTTTCTGGGCAGTGCTAAAAATAGAAACTATGTCACTCAAAAAGTAAACTGCAAATATTGACCATGTGCCCTACAGGAAACGATTGTGCACTGGCTATTGGAAACTGTAATTAAATTTCATAATTTTTTGGAAGATCATTGAAATTTTTTACAGAAAATTAATTTGCAAGGTTTTATATTATAGAGGCAATTTAATTTTTCCAATTGTATATTTAACAGAAGATAAACAAAATTACTTTATATCCATTATGATCCTTTTTTCTCCAAATGAATATAAGACATGTTTCTGGCAGATTACTAGATAGAGGATATCATCCTGGTAAAAAAATGTTTTTCTGGGTAGATAGGATCTTTCTGAGTACAATGTTGTTGGCCTTTTATATGTACCTAAGGGTTGTAATTAGAAAAAAGCTATTTTTTTTATATGTAATCAATTTTTGAATAAAAATTCATTGTCAAGTAGCAAATGCTTTTTCGATTTAGCTAAAATTTATTTTTATAAACTTCATAACATTAAACACTAATCAAGTGGAAGTACTTTGGCTTACAGAAGTAGAGTGGATTGCTATTAAAGTACTAATATCATTCTAATTCAAATTCAGAACAAAAATAAAACTAAGTTTTTATTACTTTTCTTCAATCTATGAATACCCAACAAGGCAGTTATCTCTGGGAACAACATCTGTCTGAGTAATGACATATTTCTGGTAAGGGGGCATCTTTCAGGGAATTTGGTGGCATTTTTCTGGGTAAAGTGTACCTCTATCTGACTTTTGTGAAACATCTTTCTTGGTAGCGAACTTGTCTGGGTAGTGAGCCATATCTTTCTGGATAGTAGGATAGTAAGAGCACCTTTCAGGATAAGACATCTTTCTGGGTGGTGGTGGTGGACAACTTTCTTTGTGTTGGTTCTTTTTAAATAAAGGAAATTTTTGTGGGTATCTAAGTGTCTTCTTTCTGGGCATTGCTAATATTAGAACATTTTTATTATGCCTAAAATAGCCAAAGCCCTTACAGTGATGTTCTTGTTTGAGGATATTTCACTGAATATTGATCAAGTACCACTTTGGAAATGTTAGCATATTTTGGAAAATCATTGAAATTTCTTACAGAAAATGTTTTTTTTTAAGAATTTTGAAGCAATTTAAGACATCTTCATTTGTATTTGGAACAGCTTTCTGACTGGGTAGCAAGGAATCTTTCATGGTTGAGATTAATCTGGATAGTGGACCATTTCCTGGGAAGTAAAGGCATTTTTCTGGGCTGAAAATAGAAATTTTTATGGCACATGTAGTGATATTCTTTTTGAGTAATTTTACTGAAAATTTACCATGTGCCCTACAGGAAACCATAATTAACATATTTTTGAAAAAAAGATCATTGCAGACAGAAAATAATTGTTTATTTTTTTAAAGCAAATTAAATCGTTGTTCTTTCCATGGTTACATTGCTATTGAAATTTACTTTTTATGCATAATGACTATTTTACCTTATAGTGGAAAGTAGACATCTTTTTGGGTAGTCAACATTTTCTGGATAGAAGAAATCTTTCAGGGTAAAAGACATCTCTCTGGGTAGTAAACATCTCTCCCAGGGGAGTGGCCATGTTTCTTGGCAAGGGAGATCTTTCTGGTTAGTGAACATCTTTTAAGTCAGAGGCACCTTTTTTGTGTCATGCCATCTTTCTGTGTAGGTAGCATTATTCTGACAGTGGTAATCTCTCTGAGAAGTGAACAAATTTCTGTTTAGAGGACATCATATCCTGGTCAGAAAATGTTTATATTGGAAGAAAAGATCTTTTTGGATAGCAAGACATCTTACTGTGTATTGGAACATTTTTCTGGCCGGATAGTAAGACATTTTTATTGGTGATGGTTCATCTCAATAGTAGAACATCTTCTTTGGTAGTATAGACATCTTTCTGGGCTAAAAATAGAAACTTTTTGTAGCGACTAAATTAGACAAAAAAAGTAAGAAGTGATATTTATGTTCTTTTAGGGTTTTTTTCTGGAAATATACCATGTCCTTTACAGGAAACTGTAAAAAAAAAACATTTTGGAAAAAAGATAATTGAAATCCCTAAATCATAAAATGGATTGTTTTAAGATTTTTTTAGCATTCAATTGTTCTTTCCATGATAACATTGCTATCGAAAATTACTTTTTATGTATTATGCTCTTATGTTGAATGTGGACATCTTTCTGGATAGTGGACATCTCTCTGGGTAGCGGACATCTTTCTGGATAGTGGACATCTCTCTGGGTAGTGGACATATTTTTGGATAATGGAGATTTTTCTGGTGATGAGACACCTTCCTTCCTTTCAGAGCATGGAAGTAAACATCTTTCTGGGTATCAAGACATCTCTGTTGGTGATGGTTCATCTCAAAAGAGGAACATCTTACTGGATAGTAGGCCTCTTTCTGGGCAGTGCTAAAAATAGAAATTTTTTTTAGACACTTAAGTTACTCTGACAAAACAGTGATGGTCTTGTATAAGGCTATTTTACAGAAAAATAACAATTGCCCCTCTGGAAACTAATAAAATGTCAACAAATTTTGGAAAAAGATATTGAAATTGATTATATCAAATATTTTTTATAGGTCTTTTGAAACATTTATTGTTGTTTCTATGGTAACATAGCTTTGCAAAATTACTTTATATGCATTATGACCCTTTTTCCATGAAGTGGATAGTAGACGTCTTTCAGATTAGTAGGCATTTTCTGGGTACAGGACATCTTTCTGGGCAAAGGACATCTCTCTGGGTAGGATGTCTTTATGAGTACCGGTAGTAGACATTTTTGGGGGTTTTGGATGATTCTCTAGGTATAGAACATCTTTCTACATAGTTGCCATTGTGTGGGTGATTGAGATCTTCTTCAGTAGTTGTTTTTTTTTCTGGAAGTGGACTTCTTGAAGTCAACATTTTTCTTTATCATGAACCTCTTTCTGGGTATGATAAATCTTTCTAGGCATACAGAACATCTTTATGGCTAGTGGACATCTTTCTTGGTAGTGGAATTCTCTCTGGGTCATAAAAATCTTTCTGGTCAGTGGACATCTCTCTGGGTAGTGGACATCTTCCTTGGTATGGTAACATCTTTCAGCTTAGCAAGACATCTTTCTTGATGGTGGTTCATTTTAATAGCTAAACATCTTCCTGAGAAGTAAATGCTTCTTTTTTGGCTGAAAAACGATTTATGGCTTTTAAATTGACAAAAAAGAGAGATATGGAGCTATTTTTTTCTGAAAATTGACCATGTGCCCAACAGGAAACTGCAATAAATCATATTTTGGAAAAAAGGTAATTGAAATTGCTTAAGGAAAATGATTAATGTTGGTTTTTTGAAGTTTATTGTTGGTCTTTTCATTCGCAGTATTTTCTTGTAGTTGTGATCTTTCTGGGAAGTTCGAAATTTTTCTGGATAGAGGACATCTTTCTTAAGGTAGTATAGGTCTTTCTGGGTATAATGGTGTCAGCCTTTCTATAAGTCAAGGAGAATGCTTCCTCTTTTTGGTATCATCTTAATTTTTAAATTCCTCAACATTAAACACCCATAAATGATACTGAACATGGACACCCTACTTTTGTCACATGGAAAATTTTGGCCTTTGTATACTCAGTCAATATCTTAGACAAAATTGATTTTCCCCTTTATGTAAATGGAGTCATGGCACACTTGTACTGACCTTTGGTTATTTCTTGAAAACATGTCAAAAAGGTTATTTCTAAATAGAGAAATTAGTTTATCAAGAATGTGGTACTTTACCATGGCACAATAAGTGCAAATTCTATCAAAGTACCAAAATTATTCAAAATTGATAACTATTTTATCAAAACAAAAATATAACCTTAACTTTTTTATTACTTGTCTTCATTCTTAGATGCATTATGTTTACAAATTACCATGTGTGTATAAATACCCAACAGAGCAGTAATATCTAGGTTCTTGACATCTTTATGGGTAGTGGCTTCTTCAGTGTAGATGGCTATTTTCTGGGTGGTGGACATCTTTCTGGGTAGTGGAAATCTTTCTTGGTAGTGGCATTCTTCTGTGTAGTTTTTTTCTTAGTAGTTGACATCTTTTAGGGTAGGAAGCATCTTTTTGGATAGTGCCATCTCTGTTAGTAGGCATCTTCCAGGGAAGTGACATCTTTTTGGGGAGTGGCATCTTTCTGGGCAATAGGCCTCCTTTTTGGTGGAAGGTATCTTTTGGGGTAGTTGACATCTTTCTTGGTAGTGGACATCTTTCTGGGTAGTGGACATCTTTTTGGGAAGTGGCATCTTTCTTGGTAGTGGACATCTTTCTGGGTAGTGGCATCTTTCTTGGTAGTGGACATCTTTCTGGGTAGTGGACATCTTTTTGGGAAGTGGCATCTTTTTAGGTAGTGGTATCTTTCTGGGTAATTGGCATCTTTCTGGGTAGTTGACATCTTTGTTGGTTGTTGGCATCTTTCTGGGTAGTGGACATTTTTTTGGGAAGTGGAATTCTTGATGTGTAGGGGCATCAATTTGGTGAGTGGCATCTTTTTGGGTAGTGATCGACTTGAGCAAGTGGAATGTGTTTATAGAATATCTTTTAACGTCATTTTGAGATAGCTAGTGTGTGAAATATTAAAGTAACAATTTACATTGTTCTGAAAGTGATTGAAAAATATTTATTATTCTCTATAAAATAAAAATATTTATTATTTTCTATAAAATATGACACTGAAGTTATTCAACTTGAAATCTCTAAGATACAGGAATTCGTGAAGAAGACATCTTCCTGGGTAGAACCATCTTGCAATTTATGGTGTTAAATGAGTTCATCATGCTGTGAACTAGATAAATGCAGATAATCTGTAAGAAATTAATCTGAAATAAATTGTAGAAATTGTTTTAAACATGAAATAAATAACAAAAGATGCTGAAAGGGATATTGTAAAAGGCTGAAAAAAAATGCAATATTCTGAAAAAATTCTGAAAGATATTAGTATGTATTAGTATCTGTCAATATAGTGTCATGTATAAGTTCTATGTCCATGTCTCTGTCTAAATTCGTCTTAAAGTCTTGTCGAAGCAAAAACAAAAAACACCAAAACAAAACAAAAAGATTCCCAAGACTACCACTCACAACCAAGACACAAAATCACAACCACAAGACAAGACAACACTATAACTCACAACCAAAAGAAACAAATACACAACCACAAGAAATCAAAAACATCAAACTCACAACCAAAAGACACACAAGAAAATACCACCCAAACACAAGACACCGAAAAAAACACCACAACCACAAGACACCCAAAACTGCACTTCCACTCACAACCAAGAGACACAAACTCACAACCACAAGAAACCCAAGTAAACACCACCAAACTCACAACCACAATGCTACCATTCACAACCAAGAGACACATGTACTATCTAATGCAAGACACAATCCATCAACACTTGAAAAGTAGGCCAGGAGCTCTTTCTTTGCCTTTGCCTATATTCATCCTTCTCTTGGTCCCATTGATGCATGCATCCTGCAAAACAGAAAACATAAACATGAGCAATATCCGTTTCTGTATACATCAGAAAAACAAGTAATAATTTAATGCAGAAAAAGAAATGGATATCCAAAGCAAAAATATTACCATGCAAGGTGCTTTTAAAAGCTTAACATACTTCTCTTAAATGAGAATTCACTCAACTGGAAATTGAGTCAAGATAAACAAGAGTTGACACTAAAGAACATCTTTCCTGTCCCATGATCAGTTATCGATTCCCCTTAAAGGTTAACTAAAAATCAAACATTTTCAGACATCAGGTCAAAACTAATCCCACTTTTACCAATTTGTTCCCCCATAACAATATTTGAATGAAATTTTTATATGCAATCTTCATAACCCAACCTCTGTATGCAGATGGTATTAAAACAGGCTCCACAAATATTAATACATGTCTTTTTTGTAATGCCAAAAATGGTTTCACATTAAAAATTGAATTACCTCCCATTTTACCTCTTTTTTCACCTTAACTTTTAAGAGTGTCGAGTAATATGAGAAACAATTTATATCAATATTAACTTCTTCTGCCAGGCAATATAAGCTTGAAAATGTATTCCCATTCTAAAATATCTTCTTGTTCTTAGGAACTTTTAAGAGGTAATCCATAATCATCAATCATTTTTTTTATTTGCTGAACATCAAACTTAATCTCACAATACAACAAGGTCATACAATTCCTCTAAAAAATGGGAGAATTGGAATTTAAAACTACAATTACCTCTCTGCCAAACTTTTTTCTTTAACCAATGACATCTAAAGGGCTTGGTCATGGGTCTTCATTTTTTCATGTGTAATCTGTATCTTTATTTTCTTCATCTGTAAATCTACCTACCTTTACTAACCCCATCTGTAAATTTGTTGGGTCTCTTTTTGCTTCAGATGTTATTCTGTGGTGTCTATTGTTTTCATCTGTGAATCTCTGGTGTCTCTTTTAGCTTCATCTCTTAATCTGTGGATCTACCGATCTTTATCTACTTCATCTGTAAATCTGTTGTGTCTTCATTTATGTCATCTGTTGTGTTTTAATTGTCTTCATCCGTAAATTTGAAGGGTTTTATTTTTTCTAGCTGTAAATCTGTGGTGTCCTTTGTGGCTTCATCTGTTAATCTGTGGTGTCTTTATTTAACTTTAGCTGTAAATCTACCTTTCTTTATCTACTTCATCTGTAAATTGGTTGTGTCTTCATTTATGGAATCTGTTGTTTTAATTGTCTTCATCTGTGAATCTGTGTTGTCTTTATCTGTGAATCTGTGTTGTCTTTATCTGTAAATCTGTTTGGTTTTTATTTGCTAAATCAGTAAATCAGTGTGGTCTTTCTATAATGTCTTCATCTGTTAATCTGTTGGGTCTTTATTGTCTTCATCTGTAGATCTGTTGGGTCTTAAATTACTTCATTGGTAATTCTGTAGGTCTTTATTTGCTTCATCTGTAAATCTGTAAATCAGTTGTGTCTTTGTTGTCTTCACCTGTAAATCTCTGGTGTCTTTATTGTGTTCATAGTCTTAAATTACTTCATTGGTAAATCTTTGAGGTCTTTATTGTCTTCATCTGTAAATCTGTGAGGTCTTTATTACCTTCATCTGTGGATCTGTTGAATGTAACTTTATGATTGATTTATACAAATAAAATCAAATATTCTTAATTTTTAAAAACATTAAGTTTGTGCCAGAAATTTAAAACTGGGTCTTAAAGTTGTCTTCATCTCGCAATCTGTAGTGTCTTTATTTGCTTCATCTGTATATATGCAGGGTCTTTATTTGCTTCATTGGTAAATATTTGAGGTCTTTATTGTCTTCATCTGTAAATCTATGAGGTCTTTATTGTCTTCACCTGTAAGTTTGTAGGTTCTTCATTTACTTCAACTGTTAATCTGTAGTGTATTTATTGTCTTCATCTGTTTGGTTTTCATTTTCTTCATCTGTAGTGTCTTTATTGTCTTCATCTGTAAATCTCTGGGGTCTTTATTGTCTAAATCGGTAAATCTCTGGGGTCTTTATTGTCTAAATCGGTAAATCTGTCTGGTTTTCATTTTCTTCATCTGTAATTCTATAGTGTCTTTATTGTCTTCATCTGTTAATCTGTTGTGTCTTTATTGTCTTCATCTGTAAATCTTGTGTGTCTTTATTGTCTTCATCTGTAAATCTTGTGTGTCTTTATTGTCTTCATCTGTAAATCTGTAGGGTCTTTATTTGCTTCATAGGTAAATATTTGAGGTCTTTATTGTCTTCATCTATAAATCTTGTGTGACTATTGTCTTGACCTGTTAATCTGTGGTGTTTTTATTGTCTTCATCTGTAAATCTGTAGGGTCTTTATTGTCTTCATCTGTAAATCCACGGTGTCTTTATTGTCTTCATCTGTAGATCTGTTGTGTCTTTATTGTCTTCATCTGTAAATCTGTTGTGTCTTCATTGTCTTTACCTGTAAATCTGTTAAATGTACCTTTATGCTGGTTGTATAAAAATAAAATAAAATAATCTTAATTTCTTAAAACATTAAGTTTGTGCCAGAGATTTAAAACTGGCTTTTATAATTTGCATCATCTGTAAATTTTTTGTGTCTTTATTTGCTTCATTGGAAAATCTTTAAGGTATTTATTGTCTTCTTCTGTAAATATGTGATGTCTTTATTATCTTCATCGGTAAATCTGTTAAATGTAGCTTTATGCTTGTTGTATAAAAATAAAATAAAATAATCTAAAAACATGTAGTGTCTTTATTTGCTTCATCTGTAAATCTGTATCTTTATTGTTTTCATCTGTAACATGTAGGTTCTTCATTTATCTGAAGGGTCTTTATTTGCTTCTTTGGTAAATCTTTGAGGTCTTTATTGCCTTCATCTGTAAATCTGTTCTGTATTTAATGTCTTCATCTGTAGGTTTGACGGTCTTCATCGTCTTTATCTGTAAATCTGTAGGGTCTTTGTTGTTTCATCTGTAAAGCTGTAGGGTCTTTATTGTCTTTATCTGTAAATCTGTAGGGTCTTCATTGTCTTCATCTGTAGGTCTGTTGTGACTTCATCTGTAAATCCATGGTGTCTTTATTGTCTTCATGTAAATCTGTAGGGTCTTTATTGTCTTCATCTGTAAATCTGTTGTGTCTTTAATGTCTTCATCAGTAAATCTGTTGTGTTTTTATTGTCTTCTTCTGTAAATCTGTTGTGTCTTTATTGTCTTCATCTGTAGGTATGTTGTGTCTTCATCTGTAGGTCTGTTGTGTCTTCATTGTCTTCATCTGTAAAGCTGTAGTGTCTTTATTGTCCTCATTGTTGAATCTGTGGTGTCTTCATCTGTAAATCTGTTGTGTTTTTATTGTCTTCATCTGTAAATCTGTTGTGTATTTATTGTCTTCATCTGTAGGTATGTTGTGTCTTCAACTGTAGGTCTGTTGTGTCTTCATTGTCTTCATCTGTAGTTCGTTGTGTCTTCATTGTCTTCATCTGTAAATCTGTAGTGTTTTTATTGTCTTCATCTGTAAATCCATGGTGTCTTTATTGTTTTCATCTGTAAATCTGTAGGGTCTTTATTGTCTTTATCTGTAGGTCTGTTGTGACTTCACTTGTAAATCTGTAGTGTCTTTATTGTCTTCATCTGTAGGTCTGTTGTGTCTTCATCTGTAAATCTGTAGTGTCTTTATTGTCTTCATCTGTAGGTCTGTTGTGACTTCACTTGTAAATCTGTAGTGTCTTTCTTGTCTTCATCTGTAGGTCTGTTGTGTCTTCATCTGTAAATCTGTAGCGTCTTTATTGTCTTCATCTGTAGGTCTGTTGTGTCTTCATCTGTAAATCTGTAGTGTCTTTCTTGTCTTCATCTGTAGGTCTGTTGGTTCTTCATCTGTAAATCTGTAGTGTCTTTATTGTCTTCATCTGTAGGTCTGTTGTGTCTTCATTGTCTTCATCTGTAGATCTGTTGTGTCTTTATTGTCTTCATCTGTAAATCTGTTGTGTCTTCATTGTCTTTACCTGTAAATCTGTTAAATGTACCTTTATGCTGGTTGTATAAAAATAAAATAAAATAATCTAAATTTCTTAAAACATTAAGTTTGTGCCAGAGATTTAAAACTGGCTTTTAAAATTTGCTTCATCTGTAAATCTTTTGTGTCTTTATTTGCTTCATTGGAAAATCTTTAAGGTATTTATTGTCTTCTTCTGTAAATCTGTGATGTCTTTATTATCTTCATTGGTAAATCTGTTAAATGTAGCTTTATGCTTGTTGTATAAAAATAAAATAAAATAATCTAAAAACATATAGTGTCTTTATTTGCTTCATCTGTAAATCTGTATCTTTATTGTTTTCATCTGTAACATGTAGGTTCTTCATTTATCTGAAGGGTCTTTATTTGCTTCTTTGGTAAATCTTTGAGGTCTTTATTGCCTTCATCTGTAAATCTGTTCTGTATTTAATGTCTTCATCTGTAGGTTTGACGGTCTTCATCGTCTTCATCTGTAAATTTGTAGGGTCTTTGTTGTTTCATCTGTAAAGCTGTAGGGTCTTCATTGTCTTCATCTGTAAATCTGTTGTGTCTTTATTGTCTTCATGTAAATCTGTAGGGTCTTTATTGTCTTCATCTGTAAATCTGTTGTGTCTTTAATGTCTTCATCTGTAAATCTGTTGTGTTTTTATTGTCTTCTTCTGTAAATGTGTTGTGTCTTTATTGTCTTCATCTGTAGGTATGTTGTGTCTTCATCTGTAGGTCTGTTGTGTCTTCATTGTCTTCATCTGTAGGTCTGTTGTGTCTTCATTGTCTTCATCTGTACAGCTGTAGTGTCTTTATTGTCCTAATTTTTGAATCTGTGGTGTCTTCATCAGTAAATCTGTTGTGTCTTTATTGTCTTCATCTGTAGTATGTTGTGTCTTCAACTGTAGGTCTGTTGTGTCTTCATTGTCTTCATCTGTAAATCTGTAGTGTCTTTATTGTCTTCATCTGTAAATCCATGGTGTCTTTATTGTTTTCATCTGTAAATCTGTAGGGTCTTTATTGTCTTCATCTGTAAATCTGTAGTGTCTTTATTGTCTTCATCTGTAAAACTGTAAGGTCTTTATTGTCTTCATCTGTAAATCTGTAGTGTCTTTATTGTCTTCATCTGTAAATCTGTAGGGTCTTTATTGTCTTCATCTGTAAATCTGTAGTGTCTTTATTGTCTTCATCTGTAGGTCTGTTGTGACTTCACTTGTAAATCTGTAGTGTCTTCATTTTCTTCATCTGTAGATCTGTAGTGTCTTCATTGTCTTTACCTGTAAATCTGTTAAATATACCTTTATGCTGGTTGTATAAAAATAAAATAAAATAATCTTAATTTCTTAAAACATTAAGTTTGTGCCAGAGATTTAAAACTGGCTTTTAAAATTTGCATCATCTGTAAATCTTTTGTGTCTTTATTTGCTTCATTGGAAAATCTTTAAGGTATTTATTGTCTTCTTCTGTAAATCTGTGATGTCTTTATTATCTTCATCGGTAAATCTGTTAAATGTAGCTTTATGCTTGTTGTATAAAAATAAAATAAAATAATCTAAAAACATGTAGTGTCTTTATTTGCTTCATCTGTAAATCTGTATCTTTATTGTTTTCATCTGTAACATGTAGGTTCTTCATTTATCTGAAGGGTCTTTATTTGCTTCTTTGGTAAATCTTTGAGGTCTTTATTGCCTTCATCTGTAAATCTGTTCTGTATTTAATGTCTTCATCTGTAGGTTTGACGGTCTTCATTGTCTTCATCTGTAAAGCTATAGGGTCTTTGTTGTCTTCATCTGTAAAGCTATTGTGTCTTTATCTGTAAATCCATGGTGTATTTATTGTCTTCATGTAAATCTGTAGGGTCTTTATTGTCTTCATCTGTAAATCTGTTGTGTCTTTATCTGTAAATCCATGGTGTATATATTGTCTTCATGTAAATCTGTAGGGTATTTATTGTCTTCATCTGTAAAGCTGTAGGGTCTTCATTGTCTTCATCTGTAAATCTGTTGTGTCTTTATCTGTAAATCCATGGTGTATTTATTGTCTTCATGTAAATCTGTAGGGTCTTTATTGTCTTCATCTGTAGGTATATTGTGTCTTCATCTGTAGGTCTGTTGTGTCTTCATTGTCTTCATCTGTAAAGCTGTAGTGTCTTTATTGTCCTCATTTTTGAATCTGTGGTGTCTTCATCTGTAAATCTGTTGTGTTTTTATTGTCTTCATCTGTAAATCTGTTGTGTCTTTATTGTCTTCATCTGTAAATCTGTTGTGTCTTTATTGTCTTCATCTGTAGGTATGTTGTGTCTTCAACTGTAGGTCTGTTGTGTCTTCATTGTCTTCATCTGTAGTTCGTTGTGTCTTCATTGTCTTCATCTGTAAATCTGTTGGGTCTTTATTGTCTTCATCTGTAGATCTGTTGGGTCTTAAATTACTTCATTGGTAATTCTGTAGGTCTTTATTTGCTTCATCTGTAAATCTGTAAATCAGTTGTGTCTTTGTTGTCTTCACCTGTAAATCTCTGGTGTCTTTATTGTGTTCATAGTCTTAAATTACTTCATTGGTAAATCTTTGAGGTCTTTATTGTCTTCATCTGTAAAACTGTGAGGTCTTTATTACCTTCATCTGTGGATCTGTTGAATGTAACTTTATGATTGATTTATACAAATAAAATCAAATATTCTTAATTTTTAAAAACATTAAGTTTGTGCCAGAAATTTAAAACTGGGTCTTAAAGTTGTCTTCATCTCGCAATCTGTAGTGTCTTTATTTGCTTCATCTGTATATATGCAGGGTCTTTATTTGCTTCATTGGTAAATATTTGAGGTCTTTATTGTCTTCATCTGTAAATCTATGAGGTCTTTATTGTCTTCACCTGTAAGTTTGTAGGTTCTTCATTTACTTCAACTGTTAATCTGTAGTGTATTTATTGTCTTCATCTGTTTGGTTTTCATTTTCTTCATCTGTAGTGTCTTTATTGTCTTCATCTGTAAATCTCTGGGGTCTTTATTGTCTAAATCGGTAAATCTCTGAGGTCTTTATTGTCTAAATCGGTAAATCTGTCTGGTTTTCATTTTCTTCATCTGTAATTCTGTAGTGTCTTTATTGTCTTCATCTGTTATTCTGTTGTGTCTTTATTGTCTTCATCTGTAAATCTTGTGTGTCTTTATTGTCTTCATCTGTAAATCTTGTGTGTCTTTATTGTCTTCATCTGTAAATCTGTAGGGTCTTTATTTGCTTCATAGGTAAATATTTGAGGTCTTTATTGTCTTCATCTATAAATCTTGTGTGACTATTGTCTTGACCTGTTAATCTGTGGTGTTTTTATTGTCTTCATCTGTAAATCTGTAGGGTCTTTATTGTCTTCATCTGTAAATCCACGGTGTCTTTATTGTCTTCATCTGTAGATCTGTTGTGTCTTTATTGTCTTCATCTGTAAATCTGTTGTGTCTTCATTGTCTTTACCTGTAAATCTGTTAAATGTACCTTTATGCTGGTTGTATAAAAATAAAATAAAATAATCTTAATTTCTTAAAACATTAAGTTTGTGCCAGAGATTTAAAACTGGCTTTTATAATTTGCATCATCTGTAAATTTTTTGTGTATTTATTTGCTTCATTGGAAAATCTTTAAGGTATTTATTGTCTTCTTCTGTAAATATGTGATGTCTTCATTATCTTCATCGGTAAATCTGTTAAATGTAGCTTTATGCTTGTTGTATAAAAATAAAATAAAATAATCTAAAAACATGTAGTGTCTTTATTTGCTTCATCTGTAAATCTGTATCTTTATTGTTTTCATCTGTAACATGTAGGTTCTTCATTTATCTTAAGGGTCTTTATTTGCTTCTTTGGTAAATCTTTGAGGTCTTTATTGCCTTCATCTGTAAATCTGTTCTGTATTTAATGTCTTCATCTGTAGGTTTGACGGTCTTCATCGTCTTTATCTGTAAATCTGTAGGGTCTTTGTTGTTTCATCTGTAAAGCTGTAGGGTCTTTATTGTCTTCATCTGTAGGTCTGTTGTGACTTCATCTGTAAATCCATGGTGTCTTTATTGTCTTCATGTAAATCTGTAGGGTCTTTATTGTCTTCATCTGTAAATCTGTTGTGTCTTTAATGTCTTCATCAGTAAATCTGTTGTGTTTTTATTGTCTTCTTCTGTAAATCTGTTGTGTCTTTATTGTCTTCATCTGTAGGTATATTGTGTCTTCATCTGTAGGTCTGTTGTGTCTTCATTGTCTTCATCTGTAAAGCTGTAGTGTCTTTATTGTCCTCATTGTTGAATCTGTGGTGTCTTCATCTGTAAATCTGTTGTGTTTTATTGTCTTCATCTGTAAATCTGTTGTGTATTTATTGTCTTCATCTGTAGGTATGTTGTGTCTTCAACTGTAGGTCTGTTGTGTCTTCATTGTCTTCATCTGTAGTTCGTTGTGTCTTCATTGTCTTCATCTGTAAATCTGTAGTGTTTTTATTGTCTTCATCTGTAAATCCATGGTGTCTTTATTGTTTTCATCTGTAAATCTGTAGTGTCTTTATTGTTTTCATCTGTAGGTCTGTTGTGTCTTCATCTGTAAATCTGTAGTGTCTTTATTGTCTTCATCTGTAGGTTTGTTGTGTCTTCATCTGTAAATCTGTAGTGTCTTTATTGCCTTCATCTGTAGGTCTGTTGTGTCTTTATCTGTAAATCTGTAGTGTCTTTCTTGTCTTCATCTGTAGGTCTGTTGTGTCTTCATCTGTAAATCTGTAGTGTCTTTATTGTCTTCATCTGTAGGTCTGTTGTGTCTTCATTGTCTTCATCTGTAAATCTGTTGTGTATTTTTGTCTTTACCTGTAAATCTGTTATGTCTTTATTGTCTTCATCTGTAAATCTGTGATGTCTTTATTATCTTCATCAGTAAATCTGCTAAATGTACTTTTATGCTTGTTGTATAGAAATAAAATAAAATAATCTAAATTTCTTAAAACATTAAGTTTGTGCCAGAGATTTAAAACTGGCTTTTAAAATTTGCTTCATCTGTAAATCTGTTCTGTATCTAATGTCTTCATCTGTAGGTTTGACGGTCTTCATCGTCTTCATCTGTAAATCTGAAGGGTCTTTGTTGTTTCATCTGTAAAGCTGTAGGGTCTTTGTTGTCTTCATCTGTAAAGCTGTATGGTCTTCATTGTCTTCTTCTGTAAATCTGTTGTGTCTTCATCTGTAAATCCATGGTGTCTTTATTGTCTTCATGTAAATCTGTAGGGTCTTTATTGTCTTCATCTGTAAATATGTTGTGTCTTTAATGTCTTCATCTGTAAATCTGTTGTGTTTTTAATGTCTTCTTCTGTAAATCTGTTGTGTTTTTAATGTCTTCTTCTGTAAATCTGTTGTGTCTTTATTGTCTTCATCTGTAGGTATGTTGTGTCTTCATCTGTAGGTCTGTTGTGTCTTCATTGTCTTCATCTGTAGGTATGTTGTGTCTTCATTGTCTTCATCTGTAAAGCTGTAGTTTCTTTATTGTCCTCATTTTTGAATCTGTGGTGTCTTCATCTGTAAATCTGTTTTGTTTTTATTGTCTTCATCTGTAGGTCTGTTGTGTCTTCATTGTCTTCATCTGTAGTTCGTTGTGTCTTCATTGTCTTCATCTGTAAATCTGTAGTGTCTTTATTGTCTTCATCTGTAAATCCATGGTGTCTTTATTGTTTTCATCTGTAAATCGGTAGGGTCTTTATTGTCTTTATCTGTAAGTCTGTTGTGACTTCACTTGTAAATCTGTAGTGTCTTTATTGTTTTTATCTGTAGGTCTGTTGTGTCTTCATCTGTAAATCTGTAGTGTCTTTATTGTCATCATCTGTAGGTCTGTTGTGTCTTCATCTGTAAATCTGTAGTGTCTTTATTGTCTTTATCTGTAGGTCTGTTGTGTCTTCATCTGTAAATCTGTAGTGTCTTTTTTGTCTTCATCTGTAGGTCTGTTGTGTCTTAATCTGTGAATCTGTAGTGTCTTTCTTGTCTTTATCTGTAGGTCTGTTGTGTCTTCATCTGTAAATCTGTAGTGTCTTTTTTGTCTTCATCTGTAGGTCTGTTGTGTCTTCATCTGTGAATCTGTAGTGTCTTTCTTGTCTTTATATGTAGGTCTGTTGTGTCTTCATCTGTAAATCTGTAGTGTCTTTTTTGTCTTCATCTGTAGGTCTGTTGTGTCTTCATCTGTAAATCTGTAGTGTCTTTCTTGTCTTCATCTGTAGGTCTGTTGTGTCTTCATCTGTAAATCTGTAGTGTCTATATTGTCTTCATCTGTAGGTCTGTTGTGTCTTCATCTGTAAATCTGTGATGTCTTTATTATCTTCATCAGTAAATCTGCTAAATGTACCTTTATGCTTGTTGTATAGAAATAAAATAAAATAATCTAAATTTCTTAAAACATTAAGTTTGTGCCAGAGATTTAAAACTGGCTTTTAAAATTTGCTTCATCTGTAAATCTGTTGTGTCTTTATTTGCTTCATTGGAAAATCTTTAAGGTATTTATTGTCTTCATCTGTAAATCTGTAGTGTCTTTATTGTCTTCATCTGTAAATCCATGGTGTCTTTATTGTTTTCATCTGTAAATCTGTAGGGTCTTTATTGTCTTCATCTGTAGGTCTGTTGTGTCTTCATCTGTAAATCTGTAGTGTCTTTATTGTCTTCATCTGTAAATCTGTTGTGTATTTTTGTCTTTACCTGTAAATCTGTTATGTCTTTATTGTCTTCATCTGTAAATCTGTGATGTCTTTATTATCTTCATTGGTAAATCTGTTAAATGTACCTTTATGCTTGTTGTATAAAAATAAAATAAAATAATCTAAAAACATGTAGTGTCTTTATTTGCTTCATCAGTAAATCTGTATCTTTATTGTTTTCATCTGCAACATGTAGGTTCTTCATTTATCTGTAAGGTCTTTATTTGCTTCTTTGGTTAATCTTTGAGGTCTTTATCGCCTTCATCTGTAAACCTGTTCTGTATTTCTTGTACCTGTTCTGTATTTCTTGTCTTCATCTGAAAGTTTGACGGTCTTCATTGTCTTCATCTGTAATGCTGTAGGGTCTTTGTTGTCTTCATCTGTAAAGCTGTAGGGTTTTTATTGTCTTCATCTGTAAATCTGTCTTCATCTGTAGATCTGTTGTGTCTTCAATGTCTTCATCTGTAAAGCTTTAGTGTCTTTATTTACTTCATCTTTAAATCTGTTCTGTCTTTTTTGTCTTCATCTGTCAATTGTAGGTTCTTCATTTATGTTCAGGTATTTATTGTCTTCATCTAAAGGTCTGTTGTGTCTTCAATGTCTTCATCTGTGAAGCTGTAGGGCCTTTATTGTCTTCATCTGTAAATCTGTAGGGTCTTTATTGTCTTCATCTGTAGGTCTGTTGTGTCTTCAATGTCTTCATCTGTGAAGCTGTAGGGCCTTTATTGTCTTCATCTGAGTGTCTGTGTGTTAATTCATTGTCTTCATCTGTAAAACTGTAAGGTCTTTATTGTCTTCATCTGTAAATCTGTAGGGTCTTAATTACTATATCTGAAAATCTGTAGGGTCTTTCATGTCTTCATCTGTAGGTATGTTGGGTCTTCATTGTCTTCATCTGTAAATCTGTTTTGTCTTCATTGTCTTCATCTGTAAATCTGTTGTGTCTTCATTGTCTTCATCTGTAAATATGTTTTGTCTTCATCTGTAAATCTGTTGTGTCTTCGTTGTCTTCATCTGTAAATCCATGGTGTCTTTATTGTCTTCATCTGTAAATCTGTAGTGTCTTTATTGTCTTCATCTGTAAATCCATGGTGTCTTTATTGTTTTCATCTGTAAATCTGTAGGGTCTTTATTGTCTTCATCTGTAGGTCTGTTGTGACTTCACTTGTAAATCTGTAGTGTCTTTATTGTCTTCATCTGTAGGTCTGTTGTGTCTTCATCTGTAAATCTGTAGTGTCTTTATTGTCTTCATCGGTAAATCTGTTAAATGTACCTTTATGCTTGTTGTATAAAAATAAAATAAAAAAATCTAAAAACATGTAGTGTCTTTATTTGCTTCATCTGTAAATCTGTATCTTTATTGTTTTCATCTGCAACATGTAGGTTCTTCATTTATCTGTAAGGTCTTTATTTGCTTCTTTGGTTAATCTTTGAGGTCTTGATCGCCTTCATCTGTAAATCTGTTCTGCATTTCTTGTCTTCATCTGAAAGTTTGACGGTCTCCATTGTCTTCATCTGTAATGCTGTAGGGTCTTTGTTGTCTTCATCTGTAAAGCTGTTGGGTTTTTATTGTCTTCATCTGTAAATCTGTCTTCATCTGTAGATCTGTTGTGTCTTCAATGTCTTCATCTGTAAAGCTGTAATGTCTTTATTTACTTCATCTTTAAATCTGTTCTGTCTTTTTTGTCTTCATCTGTCAATTGTAGGTTCTTCATTTATCTTCAGGTATTTATTGTCTTCATCTAAAGGTCTGTTGTGTCTTCAATGTCTTCATCTGTGAAGCTGTAGGGCCTTTATTGTCTTCATCTGTAAATCTGTAGGGTCTTTATTGTCTTCATCTGTAGGTCTGTTGTGTCTTCAATGTCTTCATCTGTGAAGCTGTAGGGCCTTTATTGTCTTCATCTGAGTGTCTGTGTGTTAATTCATTGTCTTCATCTGTAAAACTGTAAGGTCTTTATTGTCTTCATCTGTAAATCTGTAGGGTGTTAATTACTATATCTGAAAATCTGTAGGGTCTTTCATGTCTCCATCTGTAGGTATGTTGGGTCTTCATTGTCTTCATCTGTAAATCTGTTTTGTCTTCATTGTCTTCATCTGTAAATCTGTTGTGTCTTCATTGTCTTCATCTGTAAATCTGTTTTGTCTTCATCTGTAGGTATGTTGTGTCTTCATCTGTAAATCCATGGTGTCTTTATTGTCTTCATCTGTAAATCTGTAGTGTCTTTATTGTCTTCATCTGTAAATCCATGGTGTCTTTATTGTTTTCATCTGTAAATCTGTAGGGTCTTTATTGTCTTCATCTGTAGGTCTGTTGTGACTTCACTTGTAAATCTGTAGTGTCTTTATTGTCTTCATCTGTAGGTCTGTTGTGTCTTCATCTGTAAATCTGTAGTGTCTTTATTGTCTTCATCTGTAGGTCTGTTGTGTCTTCATCTGTAAATCTGTAGTATCTTTATTGTCTTCATCTGTAAATCTGTTGTGTCTTCGTTGTCTTCATCTGTAAATCCATGGTGTCTTTATTGTTTTCATCTGTAAATCTGTAGGGTCTTTATTGTCTTCATCTGTAAATCTGTTGTGACTTCACTTGTAAATCTGTAGTGTCTTTATTGTCTTCATCTGTAGGTCTGTTGTGTCTTCATCTGTAAATCTGTAGTGTCTTTATTGTCTTCATCGGTAAATCTGTTAAATGTACCTTTATGCTTGTTGTATAAAAATAAAATAAAAAAATCTAAAAACATGTAGTGTCTTTATTTGCTTCATCTGTAAATCTGTATCTTTATTGTTTTCATCTGCAACATGTAGGTTCTTCATTTATCTGTAAGGTCTTTATTTGCTTCTTTGGTTAATCTTTGAGGTCTTGATCGCCTTCATCTGTAAATCTGTTCTGCATTTCTTGTCTTCATCTGAAAGTTTGACGGTCTCCATTGTCTTCATCTGTAATGCTGTAGGGTCTTTGTTGTCTTCATCTGTAAAGCTGTTGGGATTTTATTGTCTTCATCTGTAAATCTGTCTTCATCTGTAGATCTGTTGTGTCTTCAATGTCTTCATCTGTAAAGCTGTAATGTCTTTATTTACTTCATCTTTAAATCTGTTCTGTCTTTTTTGTCTTCATCTGTCAATTGTAGGTTCTTCATTTATCTTCAGGTATTTATTGTCTTCATCTAAAGGTCTGTTGTGTCTTCAATGTCTTCATCTGTGAAGCTGTAGGGCCTTTATTGTCTTCATCTGTAAATCTGTAGGGTCTTTATTGTCTTCATCTGTAGGTCTGTTGTGTCTTCAATGTCTTCATCTGTGAAGCTGTAGGGCCTTTATTGTCTTCATCTGAGTGTCTGTGTGTTAATTCATTGTCTTCATCTGTAAAACTGTAAGGTCTTTATTGTCTTCATCTGTAAATCTGTAGGGTCTTAATTACTATATCTGAAAATCTGTAGGGTCTTTCATGTCTTCATCTGTAGGTATGTTGGGTCTTCATTGTCTTCATCTGTAAATCTGTTTTGTCTTCATTGTCTTCATCTGTAAATCTGTTGTGTCTTCATTGTCTTCATCTGTAAATCTGTTTTGTCTTCATCTGTAGGTATGTTGTGTCTTCATCTGTAAATCCATGGTGTCTTTATTGTCTTCATCTGTAAATCTGTAGTGTCTTTATTGTCTTCATCTGTAAATCCATGGTGTCTTTATTGTCTTCATCTGTAAATCTGTAGTGTCTTTATTGTCTTCATCTGTAAATCCATGGTGTCTTTATTGTTTTCATCTGTAAATCTGTAGGGTCTTTATTGTCTTCATCTGTAGGTCTGTTGTGACTTCACTTGTAAATCTGTAGTGTCTTTATTGTCTTCATCTGTAGGTCTGTTGTGTCTTCATCTGTAAATCTGTAGTGTCTTTATTGTCTTCATCTGTAGGTCTGTTGTGTCTTCATCTGTAAATCTGTAGTGTCTTTATTGTCTTCATCTGTAAATCTGTTGTGTCTTCGTTGTCTTCATCTGTAAATCCATGGTGTCTTTATTGTCTTCATCTGTAAATCTGTAGTGTCTTTATTGTCTTCATCTGTAAATCCATGGTGTCTTTATTGTTTTCATCTGTAAATCTGTAGGGTCTTTATTGTCTTCATCTGTAAATCTGTTGTGACTTCACTTGTAAATCTGTAGTGTCTTTATTGTCTTCATCTGTAGGTCTGTTGTGTCTTCATCTGTAAATCTGTAGTGTCTTTATTGTCTTCATCTGTAGGTCTGTTGTGTCTTCATCTGTAAATCTGTAGTGTCTGTTGTGTCTTCATCTGCAAATCTGTAGTGTCTTTATTGTCTTCATCTGTAAATCTGTTTTGTCTTCATCTGTAGGTATGTTGTGTCTTCATCTGTAAATCCATGGTGTCTTTATTGTCTTCATCTGTAAATCTGTAGTGTCTTTATTGTCTTCATCTGTAAATCCATGGTGTCTTTATTGTTTTCATCTGTAAATCTGTAGGGTCTTTATTGTCTTCATCTGTAGGTCTGTTGTGACTTCACTTGTAAATCTGTAGTGTCTTTATTGTCTTCATCTGTAGGTCTGTTGTGTCTTCATCTGTAAATCTGTAGTGTCTTTATTGTCTTCATCTGTAGGTCTGTTGTGTCTTCATCTGTAAATCTGTAGTGTCTTTATTGTCTTCATCTGTAAATCTGTTGTGTATTTTTGTCTTCACCTGTAAATCTGTTATGTCTTTATTGTCTTCTTCTGTAAATCTGTGATGTCTTTATTATCTTCATCGGTAAATCTGTTAAATGTACCTTTATGCTTGTTGTATAAAAATAAAATAAAATAATCTAAAAACATGTAGTGTCTTTATTTGCTTCATCTGTAAATCTGTATCTTTATTGTTTTCATCTGCAACATGTAGGTTCTTCATTTATCTGTAAGGTCTTTATTTGCTTCTTTGGTTAATCTTTGAGGTCTTGATCGCCTTCATCTGTAAATCTGTTCTGTATTTCTTGTCTTCATCTGAAAGTTTGACGGTCTTCATTGTCTTCATCTGTAATGCTGTAGGGTCTTTGTTGTCTTCATCTGTAAAGCTGTAGGGTTTTTATTGTCTTCATCTGTAAATCTGTCTCAATCTGTAGATCTGTTGTGTCTTCAATGTCTTCATCTGTAAAGCTTTAGTGTCTTTATTTACTTCATCTTTAAATCTGTTCTGTCTTTTTTGTCTTCATCTGTCAATTGTAGGTTCTTCATTTATGTTCAGGTATTTATTGTCTTCATCTAAAGGTCTGTTGTGTCTTCAATGTCTTCATCTGTGAAGCTGTAGGGCCTTTATTGTCTTCATCTGTAAATCTGTAGGGTCTTTATTGTCTTCATCTGTAGGTCTGTTGTGTCTTCAATGTCTTCATCTGTGAAGCTGTAGGGCCTTTATTGTCTTCATCTGATTGTCTGTGTGTTAATTCATTGTCTTCATTTGTAAAACTGTAAGGTCTTTATTGTCTTCATCTTTAAATCTGAAGGGTCTTAATTACTATATCTGAAAATCTGTAGGGTCTTTCATGTCTTCATCTGTAGGTATGTTGGGTCTTCATTGTCTTAATCTGTAAATCTGTTTGTCTTCATTGTCTTCATCTGTAAATCTGTTTTGTCTTCATCTGTAGGTATGTTGTGTCTTCATCTGTAAATCTGTAGTGTCTTTATTGTCTTCATCTGTAGGTCTGTTGTGTCTTCATCTGTAAATCTGTAGTGCCTTTCTTGTCTTCATCTGTAGGTCTGTTGTGTCTTCATCTGTAAATCTGTAGTGTCTTTCTTGTCTTCATCTGTTAATCCATGGTGTCTTTATTGTTTTCATCTGTATATCTGTAGGGTCTTTATTGTCTTCATCTGTAGGTCTGTTGTGACTTCACTTGTAAATCTGTAGTGTCTTTATTGTCTTCATCTGTAGGTCTGTTGTGTCTTCATCTGTAAATCTGTAGTGTCTTTATTGTCTTCATCTGTAGGTCTGTTGTGACTTCACTTGTAAATCTGTAGTGTCTTTATTGTCTTCATCTGTAGGTCTGTTGTGTCTTCATCTGTAAATCTGTAGTGTCTTTATTGTCTTCATCTGTAGGTCTGTTGTGTCTTCATCTGTAAATCTGTAGTGCCTTTCTTGTCTTCATCTGTAGGTCTGTTGTGTCTTCATCTGTAAATCTGTTGTGTATTTTTGTCTTTACCAGTAAATCTGTTATGTCTTTATTGTCTTCATCTGTAAATCTGTGATGTCTTTATTATCTTCATCGGTAAATCTGTTAAATGTACCTTTATGCTTGTTGTATAAAAATAAAATAAAATAATCTAAATTTCTTAAAACATTAAGTTTGTGCCAGAGATTTAAAACTGGCTTTTAAAATTTGCTTCATCTGTAAATCTGTTGTGTCTTTATTTGCTTCATTGGAAAATCTTTAAGGTATTTATTGTCTTCTTCTGTAAATCTGTGAGGTCTTTATTATCTTCATCGGTAAATCTGTTAAATGTACCTTTATGCTTGTTGTATAAAAATAAAATAAAATAATCTAAAAACATGTAGTGTCTTTATTTGCTTCATCTGTAAATCTGTATCTTTATTGTTTTCATCTGTAACATGTAGGTTCTTCATTTATCTGAAGGGTCTTTATGTGCTTCTTTGGTTAATCTTTGAGGTCTTTATTGCGTTCATCTGTAAATCTGTTCTGTATTTCTTGTCTTCATCTGAAGGTTTGACGGTCTTCATTGTCTTCATCTGTAATGCTGTAGGGTCTTTGTTGTCTTCATCTGTAAAGCTGTAGGGTTTTTATTGTCTTCATCTGTAGATCTGTTGTGTCTTCAATGTCTTCATCTGTAAAGCTGTAGTGTCTTTATTTACTTCATCTTTAAATCTGTTCTGTCTTTTTTGTCTTCATCTGTCAATTGTAGGTTCTTCATTTATGTTCAGGTATTTATTGTCTTCATCTAAAGGTCTGTTGTGTCTTCAATGTCTTCATCTGTGAAGCTGTAGGGCCTTTATTGTCTTCATCTGTAAATCTGTAGGGTCTTTATTGTCTTCATCTGTAGGTCTGTTGTGTCTTCAATGTCTTCATCTGTGAAGCTGTAGGGCCTTTATTGTCTTCATCTGATTGTCTGTGTGTTAATTCATTGTCTTCATTTGTAAAACTGTAAGGTCTTTATTGTCTTCATCTTTAAATCTGTAGGGTCTTAATTACTATATCTGAAAATCTGTAGGGTCTTTCATGTCTTCATCTGTAGGTATGTTGGGTCTTCATTGTCTTAATCTGTAAATCTGTTTGTCTTCATTGTCTTCATCTGTAAATCTGTTTTGTCTTCATCTGTAGGTATGTTGTGTCTTCATCAGTAAATCTGTAGTGTCTTTCTTGTCTTCATCTGTAAATCCATGGTGTCTTTATTGTTTTCATCTGTAAATCTGTAGGGTCTTTATTGTCTTCATCTGTAGGTCTGTTGTGACTTCACTTGTAAATCTGTAGTTTCTTTATTGTCTTCATCTGTAGGTCTGTTGTGTCTTCATCTGTAAATCTGTAGTGTCTTTATTGTCTTCATCTGTAGGTCTGTTGTGACTTCACTTGTAAATCTGTAGTGTCTTTATTGTCTTCATCTGTAGGTTTGTTGTGTCTTCATCTGTAAATCTGTAGTGTCTTTATTGTCTTCATCTTTAGGTCTGTTGTGTCTTCATCTGTAAATCTGTAGTGCCTTTTTTGTCTTCATCTGTAGGTCTGTTGTGTCTTCATCTGTAAATCTGTTGTGTATTTTTGTCTTTACCTGTAAATCTGTTATGTCTATATTGTCTTCATCTGTAAATCTGTGATGTCTTTATTATCTTCATCGGTAAATCTGTTAAATGTACCTTTATGCTTGTTGTATAAAAATAAAATAAAATAATCTAAATTTCTTACAACATTAAGTTTGTGCCAGAGATTTAAAACTGGCTTTTAAAATTTGCTTCATCTGTAAATCTGTTGTGTCTTTATTTGCTTCATTGGAAAATCTTTAAGGTATTTATTGTCTTCTTCTGTAGGTCTGTTGTGACTTCACTTGTAAATCTGTAGTGTCTTTATTGTCTTCATCTGTTATGTCTGTTGTGTCTTCATCTGTAAATCTGTAGTGTCTTTATTGTCTTCATCTGTAGGTCTGTTGTGTCTTCATCTGTAAATCTGTAGTGCCTTTCTTGTCTTCATCTGTAGGTCTGTTGTGTCTTCATCTGTAAATCTGTTGTGTATTTTTGTCTTTACCTGTAAATCTGTTATGTCTATATTGTCTTCATCTGTAAATCTGTGATGTCTTTATTATCTTCATCGGTAAATCTGTTAAATGTACCTTTATGCTTGTTGTATAAAAATAAAATAAAATAATCTAAATTTCTTAAAACATTAAGTTTGTGCCAGAGATTTAAAACTGGCTTTTAAAATTTGCTTCATCTGTAAATCTGTTGTGTCTTTATTTGCTTCATTGGAAAATCTTTAAGGTATTTATTGTCTTCTTCTGTAAATCTGTGATGTCTTTATTATCTTCATCGGTAAATCTGTTAAATGTACCTTTATGCTTGTTGTATAAAAATAAAATAAAATAATCTAAAAACATGTAGTGTCTTTATTTGCTTCATCTGTAAATCTGTATCTTTATTGTTTTCATCTGTAACATGTAGGTTCTTCATTTATCTGAAGGGTCTTTATTTGCTTCTTTGGTTAATCTTTGAGGTCTTTATTGCCTTCATCTGTAAATCTGTTCTGTATTTCTTGTCTTCATCTGAAGGTTTGACGGTCTTCATTGTCTTCATCTGTAATGCTGTAGGGTCTTTGTTGTCTTCATCTGTAAAGCTGTAGGGTTTTTATTGTCTTCATCTGTAGATCTGTTGTGTCTTCAATGTCTTCATCTGTAAAGCTGTAGTGTCTTTATTTACTTCATCTTTAAATCTGTTCTGTCTTTTTTGTCTTCATCTGTCAATTGTAGGTTCTTCATTTATCTTCAGGTATTTATTGTCTTCATCTGTAGGTCTGTTGTGTCTTCAATGTCTTCATCTGTGAAGCTGTAGGGCCTTTATTGTCTTCATCTGTAAATCTGTAGGGTTTTTATTGTCTTCATCTGTAGGTCTGTTGCGTCTTCAATGTCTTCATCTGTGAAGCTGTAGGGCCTTTATTGTCTTCATCTGAGTGTCTGTGTGTTGATTCATTGACTTCATCTGTAAAACTGTAAGGTCTTTATTGTCTTCATCTGTAAATCTGTAGGGTCTTAATTACTATACCTGAAAATCTGCAGGGTCTTTCATGTCTTCATCTGTAGGTATGTTGGGTCTTCATTGTCTTCTGTAAATCTGTTGTGTCTTCATTGTCTTCATCTGTAAATCTGTTTTGTCTTCATTGTCTTCATCTGTAAATCTGTTGTGTCTTCATTGTCTTCATCTGTAAATCTGTAGGGTCTTTATTGTCTTCATCTGAAGATATGTTGTGTCTTCATCTGTAGGTCTCTTGTGTCTTCATCTGTAAATCTGTGTTCTGTCTTCATTGTCTTCATCTGTAGGTCTGTGGTGTCTTCATTGTTTTCATCTGTAGGTCTGTGGTGTTTTCATTGTCTTCATCTGTAAAGCTGTAGGGATTTTATTGTCTTCATCTGTAAAACTGTAGGGTCTTCGTGTCTTCATCTGTAGGTATGTTGGGTCTTCATTGTCTTCTTCTGTAAATCTGTTGTGTCTTCATCTGTAGGAGTGTGGCGCTTCATTGTCTTCATTTGTAGGTATGTTGTGTCTTCATCTGTAAATCTGTAGTGTCTTTATTGTCTTCATCTGTAGGTGGGCTGTGTCTTCATTGTCTTCATCTGTAAATCTGTAGTGTCTTTATTGTCTTCATCTGTAGATCTGTTGTGTCTTCATTGTCTTCATCTGTAGGTCTGTTGTGTCTTCATAGTCTTCATCTGTAGGTCACTTGTGTCTTCATTGTATTCATCTGTAAATCTATAGTGTCTTTATTGTTTTCATCTGTACATCTGTTACGTCTTTATAGTCCTAAATTTTGAATCTGTGGTGTTTTCATCTGTACATCTGTTGTCCTTATTGTCTTCATCTGTGAATCTGTAGGGTCTATAATTACTTCATCTGTAATTATGTTGTGTCTTTAATGTCTTCATCTGTATATCTGTGGTGTCTGTTTATCTGTGAGGTCTTTATTATCTTGATCTGTAAATTTGTTGTCTTAAATAGAAAAAGAAAAGATTAGTGACCTTAACAAATAGGTATACCTGTCCCCTTTGGTCTGTAATTCTGTGCCTTTTATCTGTATCTGTGCCTTTCGCCTAAAATAATAGAACTGAATTAAACAAGGTATAATGTGAGTGAGCTCACAAACAATTTATTATTGCAAAAAATGCAAAAAAACAGTCAAATTATCTCCCCTGAAAAATATTCTAGCACAATTAAAATTTTCATGCTCATCTCATAATGATGCAGTTTCTTCATGTAAATGTTTATAAAAATGCATTGAGTGTTTTAGATGTTTCACTTGCACTTGTTAGAACATAAATTTGAAAAAAAACTTGCCAGAACATTAATTTAAAAAAAAAGTCCAATTATCTCCCCTGAATGATAATCATGTGCAATGAATTTTTTTCATGCAAATCTTACCCCCAAACTTTGCAAGGAGGATTTGAAAAAAAAAAAATTATATATCTTGATAAGTTTGATGTAATTGGTTCACTCTGTCAAAACAACTGAATTATCTCCCATTTTACTTCTTTATTTCAGCTTAACTAGTAATAGAAAAATCATAACAATATTTACCTCTTCCTTTTGGGCCCTAAGTTTTTCCTCTCTTGATGGCATCTTGCCATAGAAGTTCAGCCTCCTGAAATAAATGAGATTTTTTTTTAAATTTTACCTCCCCATAAAAAAGAACAAAAGACTGAGTTTATAAAACTTTCTACTGAGAATGTTGACATTTTAATCTACCTTATATTTCTTTTTGGTCTTCTTAAAAATGTCGATATTTACTTTACTTTCTTCTGAATAGAAAATAAAACCCAAAATTTTAATTTTGATACATACAGAATATTATGAATTTTGACAAGAAAGCATCGTTTTCAATGGGAAAATCTTTGGTAATTTGCACTCTTAAAACTTTCTACTGAGAATGTTGACAATTTAATCTGCCTTATATTTATTCTTGGTCTGTGCATTTTTTTTCAGCACATTAACCTCCATTAAAAATCAATTCAACATTTATCAAATTATGCCTTAAGGAAAATTGGAATTTTCTCTTTGAGCAGAACAATGGAGTACTTTTAGTACAAAACTGTATATTGAACTTGATCAGAAAGATGATCAATGTCAGACAAATAGGCAGCAAACAAAACAGAGGCCATTAGTTAATACCTTGCCATTTTGTGTGGCAGGAAATTTAAACTACATTTACCTGTCTACCAAACTTCTTTCTTTCATCAATGACATCTGAGGGTCTTGGTCTGCAGGTCTGGAAGTTGATCCATATCCTCTTCTCGCATGCGCATCTGGAGTAAATAGAAAAGAAAAGATTAGTGACCTTAACAAATAAGTATACCTGTCCCCTTTGGTCTGTAATTCTGTGCCTTTTATCTGTATCTGTGCCTTTTGCCTAAAATAATAGAACTGAATTAAACAAGGTATAATGTGAGTGAGCTCACAAACAATTTATTAATGCAAAAAATGAAAAAATGTCAAATTATCTCCCCTAAAAAATATTCTAGCACAATGAAAATTTTCATGCTTATCTGATGATGATGCAGTTTCTTCATGTAAAGTTTCATTAAAATGCATGGAGTGGTTTAGATGTTTCATTTACACTTGTCCGTACATTAAATTAAAAAAAAAGTCCAATTATCTCCCCTGAATGATATTCATGTGCAATGAAATTTTTTCATGCGAATCTTACCCCCAAACTTTGCAAGAAGGATTTGAAAAAAATATTTATACATCTTGTCAAAACAACTGAATTATCTCCCATTCTACTTTATTTCAGCTTAACTAGTAATAGAAAAATCATAACAATATTTACCTCTTCTTTTGGGCCCCAAGTTTTTCCTCTGTTGATGGTATCTTGCCATAGAAGTTCAGCCTCCTGAAATAAATGAAAATTGTTTTTTAAATTTTACCTCCCCATAAAAAGAACAAAAGACTGAGTTTAAAACTTTCTACTGAGAATGTTGACAATTTAATCTTCCTTATATTTCTTTTTGGTCTGTGCATTTTTTCAGCACATCAACCTCCCTTAAAAATCAATTCAACGTTTATCAAATTATGCCTTAAGGAAAATTGGAATTTTCTCTTTGAGCAGAACCATAAAGTATTTTTAGTATAAAACTGTATATTGAACTTGATCAGAAAGAAGATCAATGTCAGACAAATAGGCAGCAATCAAAACAGAGGCCATTAGTTAATACCTTACCATTTTTTGTGGCAGGAAATTTTATACATTTACCTGTCTACCAAACTCCTTTCTTTCATCAATGATATCTGAGTGTCTTGGTCTACAGGTCTGGAAGTTGATCCATATCCTCTTCTCGCATGCGCATCTGGAGTAAATAGAAAAGCAAAGATCAGTGACCTTAACAAATAAGTATACCTGTCCCCTTTGGTCTGTATTTCTGTGCCTTTTATCTGTATCTGTGCCTTTTGCCTAAAATAATAGAACTGAATTAAACAAGGTATAATGTGAGTGTGCTCACAAACAATTTACTATTGCAAAAAATGCCAATAAAAAACAGTCAAATCATCTCCCCTGATTAATATTCTAGCACAATTAAAAAATTTTCATGCTCATCTCATAATGATGCAGTTTCTTCATGTAAATGTTTATAAAAATGCATTGAGTGTTTTAGATGTTTCACTTGCACTTGTCAGAACATTAATTTGAAAAAAAACTTGCCAGAACATTAATTTAAAAAAAAATCCAATTATCTCCCCTGAATGATATTTTCATGTGCAATGAAATTTTTTCATGCAAATCTTACCCCCAAACTTTGCAAGGAGGATTTTGAATTTTTTTTTTATATCTTGATAAGATTGATGTAAAGTGGTTCAAGTCCCATAATAACTCTGTCAAAACAACTGAATTATCTCCCATTTTACTTCTTTATTTCAGCTTAACTAGTAATACAAAAATCAAAACAATATTTACCTCTTCTTTTGGGCCCCAAGTTTTTCCTCTCTTGATGGCATCTTGCCATAGAAGTTCAGCCTCCTGAAATAAATGAGATTTTTTTAAAAATTTTACCTCCCCATAAAAAAGCACAAAAGACTGAGTTTTAAACTTTCTACTGAGAATGTTGACAATTTAATCTGCCTTATATTTCTTCTTGGTCTATGCATTTATTTCAGCACATTAACCTCCCTTAAAAATCAATTCAACCTTTATCAAATTATGCCTTAAGGAAAATTGGAATTTTCTCTTTGAGCAGAACTATGGAGTATTTTTAGTATAAAACTGTATATTGAACTTGATCAGAAAGATGATCAATGTCAGACAAATAGGCAGCAAACAAAACAGAGGCCATTAATTAATACCTTGCCATTTTGTGTGGCAGGAAATTTAAACTACATTTACCTGTCTGCCAAACTTCTTTCTTTCATCAATGACATCTGAGGGTCTTGGTCTCCAGGTCTGAAAGTTGATCCATATCCTCTTCTCGCATGCGCATCTGGAGTAAATAGAAAAGAAAAGATTAGTGACCTTAACAAATAAGTATACCTGTCCCCTTTGCTCTGTAATTCTGTGCCTTTTCTCTGTATCTGTGCCTTTCGCCTAAAACAATTGAACTGAATTGAACAAGGTATAATGTGAGTGAGCTCACAAACAATTTATTATTGCAAAACATGCCAATAAAAAAACAGTCAAATTATCTCCCCTGAATAATATTCTAGCACAATTAAAATTTTCATGCTCATCTCATAATGATGCAGTTTCTTCATGTAAATGTTTATAAAAATGTGTTGAGTGTTTTAGATGTTTTACTTGCACTTGTCAGAACATTAATTTGAAAAAAAAACAAAGTACAATTATCTCCCCTGAATGATATTCATGTGCAATGAATTTTTTTCATGCAAATCTTACCCCCAAACTTTGCAAGGAGGATTTGAAAAAAATATTTATATATCTTGATAAGATTGATGTAATGTGGTTCAAGTCCCATAATAACTGTCAAAACAACTGAATTATCTCCCATTTTACTTCTTTTTTTCAGATTAACTAGTAATACAAAAATCATAACAATATTTACCTCTTCTTTTGGGCCCTAAGTTTTTCCTCTGTTGATGGCATCTTGCCATAGAAGTTCAGCCTCCTGAAATAAATGAGATTTTTTTTAAATTTTACCTCCCTGTAAAAAAGAACAAAAGACTGAGTTTAAGGTAGCAAGGTACCAAATAGGTATGTGTGTGAAGTCATCGCCTGTGAAGGGAAGATACAATACAGGAGTAAATACATGGCTTTTTGCGTGTGGTTATAAATGAAAAATGATTTTTGGTAGAAATATTGCTCAGTGAGTTACGTCTTTATTCCACATATGAAACATGATTTAATCGTGTTAATATTATTGTTAAAACACATTTTATTTTTCCAAAATTTCTAAAGAAAAAAGCGTGAATTTTCAGGTACATACTAAAACATACATTTTTGACCAGTAAAAGCCACGGGACGATATAGTTTTGTACCAGGTAAAAATGTCGATATTTACTTTACTTTCTTCTGAATAGAAAATAAAACCCAAAATTTTAATTTTGATACATACAGAATATTATGAATTTTGACAAGAAAGCATCGTTTTCAATGGGAAAATCTTTGGTAATTTGCACTCTTAAAACTTTCTACTGAGAATGTTGACAATTTAATCTGCCTTATATTTCTTCTTGGTCTGTGTATTTTTTTCAGCACATTAACCTCCCTTAAAAATCAATTCAACGTTTATCAAATAATGCCTTAAGGAAAATTGGAATTTTCTCTTTGAGCAGAACTATGGAGTATTTTTAGTATAAAACTGTATATTGAATTTGATAAAAAAGATGATCAATGTCAGACAAATAGGCATCAAACAAAACAGAGGCCATTAGTTAATACCTTGCCATTTTGTGTGGCAGGAAATTTAAACTGCATTTACCTGTCTACCAAACTTCCTTCTTTCATCAATGACATCTGAGGGTCTTCGTCTACAGGTCTGGAAGTTGATCCATATCCTCTTCTCGCATGCGCATCTGGAGTAAATAGAAAAGAAAAGATTAGTGACCTTAACAAATAAGTATACCTGTCCCCTTTGGTCTGTAATTCTGTGCCTTTTATCTGTATCTGTGCCTTTTGCCTAAAATAATAGAACTGAATTAAACAAGGTATAATGTGAGTGAGCTCACAAACAATTTATTATTGCAAAAAATGCCAATAAAAAAACAGTCAAATTATCTCCCCTGATTAATATTCTAGCACAATTAAAATTTTCATGCTCATCTCATAATGACGCAGTTTCTTCATGTAAATGTTTATAAAAATGCCTTGAGTGTTTTAGATGTTTCACTTGCACTTGTCAGAACATTAATTTGAAGAAAAAAACAACTTGCCAGAACATTAATTTAAAAAAAAAACAAAGTCCAATTATCTCCCCTGAATATTTTCATGTGCAATGAAATTTTTTCATGCAAATCTTACCCCCAAACTTTGCAAGGAGGATTTTGAATTTTTTTTTTTTATATATCTTGATAAGATTGATGTAAAGTGGTTCAAGTCCCATAATAACTCTGTCAAAACAACTGAATTATCTCCCATTTTACTTCTTTATTTCAGCTTAACAAGTAATACAAAAATCATAACAATATTTACCTCTTCTTTTGGGCCCTAAGTTTTTTCCTCTCTTGATGGCATCTTGCCATAGAAGTTCAGCCTCCTGAAATAAATGAGAATTTTTAAAAAAATTTACCTCCCAATAAAAAAGAACAAAAGACTGAGTTTAAAACTTTCTGCTGAGAATGTTGACAATTTGATCTGCCTTATATTTCTTCTTGGTCTATTTATTTTTTTCAGCACATTAACCTCCCTTAAAAATCAATTCAACGTGTATCAAATTATGCCTTAAGGAAAATTGGAATTTTCTCTTTGAGCAGATCCATGGAGTATTTTTTTTATAAAACTGTATATTGAACTTGATCAGAAAGATCATCAATATCAGACAAATAGGCAGCAAACAAAACAGAGGCCATTAGTTAATACCTTGCCATTTTGTGTGGCAGGAAATTTAAACTGCATTTACCTGTCTACCAAACTTCCTTCTTTCATCAATGACATCTGAGGGTCTTGGTCTACAGGTCTGGAAGTTGATCCATATCCTTTTCTCGCATGCGCATCTGGAGTAAATAGAAAAGATTGGTGACCTTAACAAATATGTATACCTGCCCCTTTGGTCTGTTATTCTGTGCCTTTTATCTGTATCTGTGCCTTTCACCTAAAATAATTGAACTGAATTAAACAAGGTATAATGTGAGTGAGCTCACAAACAATTTATTATTGCAAAAAATTGCCAATAAAAACAGTCAAATTATCTCCCCTGAATAATATTCTAGCACAATTAAAATTTTCATGCTCATCTCATAATGATGCAGTTTCTTCATGTAAATGTTTATAAAAATGCATTGAGTGTTTTAGATGTTTCACTTGCACTTGTCAGAACATTAATTTGAAAAAAAAACTTGTCAGAACATTAATTTGGAAAAAAATAAAGTCCAATTATCTCCCCTGAATGATATTCATGTGCAATGAAATTTTTTCATGCAAATCTTACTCCCGAACTTTGCAAGGAGGATTTTGAATTTTTTTTATATATCTTGACTAGGTTGAAGTAAAGTGGTTCAAGTCCCATAATAACTCTGTCATAACAACTGAATTATCTCCCATTTCACTTCTTTGTTTCAGCTTAACTAGTAATACAAAAATCATAACAATATTTACCTCTTCTTTTGGGCCCTAAGTTTTTCCTCTCTTGATGGCATCTTGCCATAGAAGTTCAGCCTCCTGAAATAAATGAGAATTTTTTAAAAATTTTACCTCCCAATAAAAAAGAACAAAAGACTGAGTTTAAAACTTTCTGCTGAGAATGTTGACAATTTGATCTGCCTTATATTTCTTCTTGGTCTATTTATTTTTTTCAGCACATTAACCTCCCTTAAAAATCAATTCAACGTGTATCAAATTATGCCTTAAGGAAAATTGGAATTTTCTCTTTGAGCAGAACCATGGAGTATTTTTTGTATAAAACTGTATATTGAACTTGATCAGAAAGATCATCAATGTCAGACAAATAGGCAGCAAACAAAACAGAGGCCATTAGTTAATACCTTGCCATTTTGTGTGGCAGGAAATTTAAACTACATTTACCTGTCTGCCAAACTTCTTTCTTTCATCAATGACATCTGAGGGTCTTGGTCTGCAGGTCTGGAAGTTGATCTATATCCTCTTCTCACATGCGCATCTGGAGTAAATAGAAAAGAAAAGATTAGTGACCTTAACAAATAAGTATACCTGTCCCCTTTGGTCTGTAATTCTGTGCCTTTTATCTGTATCTGTGCCTTTCGCCTAAAAGAATAGAACTGAATTAAACAAGGTATAATGTGAGTGAGCTCACAAACAATTTATTATTGAAAAAATGCCAATAAAAAACAGTCAAATTATCTCCCCTGAATAATATTCTAGCACAATTAAAATTTTCATGCTCATCTCATAATGATGCAGTTTCTTCATGTAAATGTTTATAAAAATGCATTGAGTGTTTTAGATATTTCACTTGCACTTGTCCGAACATTAATTTGAAAAAAAACAACTTGTCAGAACATTAATTTGAAAAAAAAAGTCCAATTATCTCTCTTGAATGATAGTCATGTGCAATGAAATTTTTTCATGCGAATATTACCCCCAAACTATGCAAGGAGGATTTGAAAAAAAATATTTATATATCTTGATAAGATTGATGTAAAGTGGTTCAAGTCCCATAATAACTCTGTCAAAACAACTGAATTATCTCCCATTTTACTTCTTTATTTCAGCTTAACTAGTAATAGAAAAATCATAAAAATATTTACCTCTTCTTTTGGGCCCTAAGTTTTTCCTCTGTTGATGGCATCTTGCCATAGAAGTTCAGCCTCCTGAAATAAATGAGAATTTTTTAAAATTTTTATCTCCCCATAAAAAAGAACAAAAGACTGAGTTTAAAACTTTCTACTGAGAATGTTGACATTTTAATCTACCTTATATTTCTTCTTGGTCAGTGTATTTTTTTTTCAGCACATTAACCTCCCTTAAAAATCAATTCAACGTTTATAAAATTATGACTTAAGGGAAATTGGAATTTTCTCTTTGAGCAGAACCATGGAGTATTTTTAGTATAACTAGATAATGTGTCTATGAGCCACAGGATGGCCCTCCCGTTCTTGAAATATCATTGACCCTCAATGTGTATTTACTGGGATATGGACCTTTACCAAGAAATTAATTAAAAGTGTTCATGTGTAAAATATAGGTTGCTGTGGCCTTATTTCTGGTGGGTGGTGCCATGTTACCAAGACTCATCAAGTAGTGAAATATTATTGACCCCTAACATGTAGTATTCAAGGTATGGACCTTAACCAAGAACTTAACCAAAGTCATTCATGCGTAAAATATAGGTCACAGTGACCTCATTTCTAGTGGATGGTGTCACCTTACCCAAGACACATCTAGTGGTGAAATATCATTGACCCCCAACATCTAGTATCCAAGTTATGGACCTAAACCAAGAACTTAACCAAAGTCGTTCATGCATAAAATATAGATCACAGTGACCTTATTTTTATTGGGTGGTGTCATGTTACCCAAGACACATCTAGTGGTGAAATACCATCGACCATCAACATGTAGTATCGGAGATATGGACCTTAACCAAGAACTTAACCAAAGTCATTCATGCCTAAAATATAGGCCACAGTGACCTCATTTCTAGTGGATGGTGTCACCTTACCCGACACATCTAGTGGTGAAATATCATTGACCCCCATCATCTAGTATCCAAGTTATGGACCTAAACCAAGAACTTAACCAAAGTGTTACGGACCGACGGACGTACGTAGGTACGCAAGTATGTACATACGCACGTACAGACGGACAGACAAGGGTAAAACTATATGTCCAATCCACATACGTGGTCAGGCCATAAAAATGTATATTGAACTTGATCAGAAAGATGATCAATGTCAGACAATTAGGCAGCAAACAAAACAGAGGCCATTAGTAAATACCTTGCCATTTTGTGTGGCAGGAAATTTAAACTACATTTACCTGTCTGCCAAACTTCTTTCTTTCATCAATGACATCTGAGGGTCTTTGTCTGCAGGTCTGGAAGTTGATCCATATCCTCTTCTCGCATGCGCATCTGGAGTAAATAGAAAAGAAAAGATTAGTGACCTTAACAAATAAGTATACCTGTCCCCTTTGGTCTGTAATTCTGTGCCTTTTATCTGTATCTGTGCCTTTTGCCTAAAATAATAGAACTGAATTAAACAAGGTATAATGTGAGTGAGCTCACAAACAATTTATTATTGCAAAAAATGCCAATAAAAAACAGTCAAATTATCTCCCCTGAATAATATTCTAGCACAATTAAAATTTTCATGCTCATCTCATAATGATGCAGTTTCTTCATGTAAATGTTTATAAAAATGCATTGAGTGTTTTAGATGTTTCACTTGCACTTGTCCGAACATTAATTTGAAAAAAAACAACTTGTCAGAACATTAATTTGAAAAAAAAGTCAAATTATCTCCCCTGAATGATATTCATGTGCAATGAAATTTTTTCATGCGAATATTACCCCCAAACTATGCAAGGAGGATTTGAAAAAAATATTTATACATCTTGATAAGTTTGATGTAAAGTGGTTCAAGTCCCATAATAACTCTGTCAAAACAACTGAATTATCTCCCATTTCAGCTTAACTAGTAATAGAAAAAATCATAAAAATATTTACCTCTTCTTTTGGGCCCTAAGTTTTTCCTCTGTTGATGGCATCTTGCCATAGAAGTTCAGCCTCCTGAAATAAATGAGAAATTTTTTAAATTTTTATCTCCCCATAAAAAAGAACAAAAGACTGAGTTTAAAACTTTCTACTGAGAATGTTGACATTTTAATCTACCTTATATTTCTTCTTGGTCAGTGTATTTTTTTCAGCACATTAACCTCCCTTAAAAATCAATTCAACGTTTATAAAATTATGCCTTAAGGGAAATTGGAATTTTCTCTTTGAGCAGAACCATGGAGTATTTTTAGTATAACTAGATAATGTGTCTATGAGCCACAGGATGGCCCTCCCGTTCTTGAAATATCATTGACCCTCAATGTGTATTTACTGGGATATGGACCTTTACCAAGAAATTAATTAAAAGTGTTCATGTGTAAAATATAGGTTGCTGTGGCCTTATTTCTGGTGGGTGGTGCCATGTTACCAAGACTCATCAAGTAGTGAAATATTATTGACCCCTAACATGTAGTATTCAAGGTATGGACCTTAACCAAGAACTTAACCAAAGTCATTCATGCGTAAAATATAGGTCACAGTGACCTCATTTCTAGTGGATGGTGTCACCTTACCCAAGACACATCTAGTGGTGAAATATCATTGACCCCCAACATCTAGTATCCAAGTTATGGACCTAAACCAAGAACTTAACCAAAGTCGTTCATGCATAAAATATAGATCACAGTGACCTTATTTTTATTGGGTGGTGTCATGTTACCCAAGACACATCTAGTGGTGAAATACCACCGACCATCAACATGTAGTATCGGAGATATGGACCTTAACCAAGAACTTAACCAAAGTCATTCATGCCTAAAATATAGGCCACAGTGACCTCATTTCTAGTGGATGGTGTCACCTTACCCAAGACACATCTAGTGGTGAAATATCATTGACCCCCATCATCTAGTATCCAAGTTATGGACCTAAACCAAGAACTTAACCAAAGTGTTACGGACCGACGGACGTACGTAGGTACGCAAGTATGTACATACGCACGTACAGACGGACAGACAAGGGTAAAACTATATGTCCAATCCACATACGTGGTCAGGCCATAAAAATGTATATTGAACTTGATCAGAAAGATGATCAATGTCAGACAATTAGGCAGCAAACAAAACAGAGGCCATTAGTAAATACCTTGCCATTTTGTGTGGCAGGAAATTTAAACTACATTTACCTGTCTGCCAAACTTCTTTCTTTCATCAATGACATCTGAGGGTCTTTGTCTGCAGGTCTGGAAGTTGATCCATATCCTCTTCTCGCATGCGCATCTGGAGTAAATAGAAAAGAAAAGATTAGTGACCTTAACAAATAAGTATACCTGTCCCCTTTGGTCTGTAATTCTGTGCCTTTTATCTGTATCTGTGCCTTTTGCCTAAAATAATAGAACTGAATTAATTAAACAAGGTATAATGTGAGTGAGCTCACAAACAATTTATTATTGCAAAAAATGCCAATAAAAAACAGTCAAATTATCTCCCCTGAATAATATTCTAGCACAATTAAAATTTTCATGCTCATCTCATAATGATGCAGTTTCTTCATGTAAATGTTTATAAAAATGCATTGAGTGTTTTAGATGTTTCACTTGCACTTGTCCGAACATTAATTTGAAAAAAAACAACTTGTCAGAACATTAATTTGAAAAAAAAGTCAAATTATCTCCCCTGAATGATATTCATGTGCAATGAAATTTTTTCATGCGAATATTACCCCCAAACTATGCAAGGAGGATTTGAAAAAAAATATTTATACATCTTGATAAGTTTGATGTAAAGTGGTTCAAGTCCCATAATAACTCTGTCAAAACAACTGAATTATCTCCCATTTCAGCTTAACTAGTAATAGAAAAAATCATAAAAATATTTACCTCTTCTTTTGGGCCCTAAGTTTTTTCCTCTGTTGATGGCATCTTGCCATAGAAGTTCAGCCTCCTGAAATAAATGAGAAATTTTTTAAATTTTTATCTCCCCATAAAAAAGAACAAAAGACTGAGTTTAAAACTTTCTACTGAGAATGTTGACATTTTAATCTACCTTATATTTCTTCTTGGTCAGTGTATTTTTTTCAGCACATTAACCTCCCTTAAAAATCAATTCAACGTTTATAAAATTATGCCTTAAGGGAAATTGGAATTTTCTCTTTGAGCAGAACCATGGAGTATTTTTAGTATAACTAGATAATGTGTCTATGAGCCACAGGATGGCCCTCCCGTTCTTGAAATATCATTGACCCTCAATGTGTATTTACTGGGATATGGACCTTTACCAAGAAATTAATTAAAAGTGTTCATGTGTAAAATATAGGTTGCTGTGGCCTTATTTCTGGTGGGTGGTGCCATGTTACCAAGACTCATCAAGTAGTGAAATATTATTGACCCCTAACATGTAGTATTCAAGGTATGGACCTTAACCAAGAACTTAACCAAAGTCATTCATGCGTAAAATATAGGTCACAGTGACCTCATTTCTAGTGGATGGTGTCACCTTACCCAAGACACATCTAGTGGTGAAATATCATTGACCCCCAACATCTAGTATCCAAGTTATGGACCTAAACCAAGAACTTAACCAAAGTCGTTCATGCATAAAATATAGATCACAGTGACCTTATTTTTATTGGGTGGTGTCATGTTACCCAAGACACATCTAGTGGTGAAATACCATCGACCATCAACATGTAGTATCGGAGATATGGACCTTAACCAAGAACTTAACCAAAGTCATTCATGCGTAAAATATAGGCCACAGTGACCTCATTTCTAGTGGATGGTGTCACCTTACCCAAGACACATCTAGTGGTGAAATATCATTGACCCCCAACATCTAGTATCCAAGTTATGGACCTAAACCAAGAACTTAACCAAAGTCGTTCATGCATAAAATATAGATCACAGTGACCTTATTTTTATTGGGTGGTGTCATGTTACCCAAGACACATCTAGTGGTGAAATACCATTGACCATCAACATGTAGTATCGGAGATATGGACCTTAACCAAGAACTTAACCAAAGTCTTTCATGCGTAAAATAAAGGTCACAGTGACCTAATTTCTAGTGGGTGGTGTGACCTTACCTAAGACACATTTAGTAGCGATATATCATTGACCCCCAACATCTAGTATCCAAGTAATGGACCTTAACCAAGAACTTAAATGAAGTCGTTCATGCATAAAATATTGGTCACAGTGACCTAATTTCTAGTGGGTGGTGTAGCCCTACCCAAGACCCATCTAGTGGTGAAATATCATTGACCCCCATCATCTAGTATCCGAGTAATGGACCTTAACCAAGAACTTAACCAAAGTGTTACGGACCGACGGACGTACGTAGGTACGCAAGTATGTACATACGCACGTACAAACGGACAGACAAGGGTAAAACTATATGTCCGATCCACATACGTGGTCAGGCCATAAAAATGTATATTGAACTTGATCAGAAAGATGATCAATGTCAGACAATTAGGCAGCAAACAAAACAGAGGCCATTAGTAAATACCTTGCCATTTTGTGTGGCAGGAAATTTAAACTACATTTACCTGTCTGCCAAACTTCTTTCTTTCATCAATGACATCTGAGGGTCTTGGTCTGCAGGTCTGGAAGTTGATCCATATCCTCTTCTCGCATGCGCATCTGGAGTAAATAGAAAAGAAAAGATTAGTGCCCTTAACAAATAAGTATACCTGTCCCCTTTGGTCTGTAATTCTGTGCCTTTTATCTGTATCTGTGCCTTTTGCCTAAAATAATAGAACTGAATTAAACAAGGTATAATGTGAGTGAGCTCACAAACAATTTATTATTGCAAAAAATGCCAATAAAAAACAGTCAAATTATCTCCCCTGAATAATATTCTAGCACAATTAAAATTTTCATGCTCATCTCATAATGATGCAGTTTCTTCATGTAAATGTTTATAAAAATGCATTGAGTGTTTTAGATGTTTCACTTGCACTTGTCCGAACATTAATTTGAAAAAAAACAACTTGTCAGAACATTAATTTGAAAAAAAAGTCAAATTATCTCCCCTGAATGATATTCATGTGCAATGAAATTTTTTCATGCGAATATTACCCCCAAACTATGCAAGGAGGATTTGAAAAAAATATTTATACATCTTGATAAGTTTGATGTAAAGTGGTTCAAGTCCCATAATAACTCTGTCAAAACAACTGAATTATCTCCCATTTCAGCTTAACTAGTAATAGAAAAAATCATAAAAATATTTACCTCTTCTTTTGGGCCCTAAGTTTTTCCTCTGTTGATGGCATCTTGCCATAGAAGTTCAGCCTCCTGAAATAAATGAGAAATTTTTAAAATTTTTATCTCCCCATAAAAAAGAACAAAAGACTGAGTTTAAAACTTTCTACTGAGAATGTTGACATTTTAATCTACCTTATATTTCTTCTTGGTCAGTGTATTTTTTTCAGCACATTAACCTCCCTTAAAAATCAATTCAACGTTTATAAAATTATGCCTTAAGGGAAATTGGAATTTTCTCTTTGAGCAGAACCATGGAGTATTTTTAGTATAACTAGATAATGTGTCTATGAGCCACAGGATGGCCCTCCCGTTCTTGAAATATCATTGACCCTCAATGTGTATTTACTGGGATATGGACCTTTACCAAGAAATTAATTAAAAGTGTTCATGTGTAAAATATAGGTTGCTGTGGCCTTATTTCTGGTGGGTGGTGCCATGTTACCAAGACTCATCAAGTAGTGAAATATTATTGACCCCTAACATGTAGTATTCAAGGTATGGACCTTAACCAAGAACTTAACCAAAGTCATTCATGCGTAAAATATAGGTCACAGTGACCTCATTTCTAGTGGATGGTGTCACCTTACCCAAGACACATCTAGTGGTGAAATATCATTGACCCCCAACATCTAGTATCCAAGTTATGGACCTAAACCAAGAACTTAACCAAAGTCGTTCATGCATAAAATATAGATCACAGTGACCTTATTTTTATTGGGTGGTGTCATGTTACCCAAGACACATCTAGTGGTGAAATACCATCGACCATCAACATGTAGTATCGGAGATATGGACCTTAACCAAGAACTTAACCAAAGTCATTCATGCCTAAAATATAGGCCACAGTGACCTCATTTCTAGTGGATGGTGTCACCTTACCCAAGACACATCTAGTGGTGAAATATCATTGACCCCCATCATCTAGTATCCAAGTTATGGACCTAAACCAAGAACTTAACCAAAGTGTTACGGACCGACGGACGTACGTAGGTACGCAAGTATGTACATACGCACGTACAGACGGACAGACAAGGGTAAAACTATATGTCCAATCCACATACGTGGTCAGGCCATAAAAATGTATATTGAACTTGATCAGAAAGATGATCAATGTCAGACAATTAGGCAGCAAACAAAACAGAGGCCATTAGTAAATACCTTGCCATTTTGTGTGGCAGGAAATTTAAACTACATTTACCTGTCTGCCAAACTTCTTTCTTTCATCAATGACATCTGAGGGTCTTTGTCTGCAGGTCTGGAAGTTGATCCATATCCTCTTCTCGCATGCGCATCTGGAGTAAATAGAAAAGAAAAGATTAGTGACCTTAACAAATAAGTATACCTGTCCCCTTTGGTCTGTAATTCTGTGCCTTTTATCTGTATCTGTGCCTTTTGCCTAAAATAATAGAACTGAATTAAACAAGGTATAATGTGAGTGAGCTCACAAACAATTTATTATTGCAAAAAATGCCAATAAAAAACAGTCAAATTATCTCCCCTGAATAATATTCTAGCACAATTAAAATTTTCATGCTCATCTCATAATGATGCAGTTTCTTCATGTAAATGTTTATAAAAATGCATTGAGTGTTTTAGATGTTTCACTTGCACTTGTCCGAACATTAATTTGAAAAAAAACAACTTGTCAGAACATTAATTTGAAAAAAAAGTCAAATTATCTCCCCTGAATGATATTCATGTGCAATGAAATTTTTTCATGCGAATATTACCCCCAAACTATGCAAGGAGGATTTGAAAAAAAATATTTATACATCTTGATAAGTTTGATGTAAAGTGGTTCAAGTCCCATAATAACTCTGTCAAAACAACTGAATTATCTCCCATTTCAGCTTAACTAGTAATAGAAAAAATCATAAAAATATTTACCTCTTCTTTTGGGCCCTAAGTTTTTCCTCTGTTGATGGCATCTTGCCATAGAAGTTCAGCCTCCTGAAATAAATGAGAAATTTTTTAAATTTTTATCTCCCCATAAAAAAGAACAAAAGACTGAGTTTAAAACTTTCTACTGAGAATGTTGACATTTTAATCTACCTTATATTTCTTCTTGGTCAGTGTATTTTTTTCAGCACATTAACCTCCCTTAAAAATCAATTCAACGTTTATAAAATTATGCCTTAAGGGAAATTGGAATTTTCTCTTTGAGCAGAACCATGGAGTATTTTTAGTATAACTAGATAATGTGTCTATGAGCCACAGGATGGCCCTCCCGTTCTTGAAATATCATTGACCCTCAATGTGTATTTACTGGGATATGGACCTTTACCAAGAAATTAATTAAAAGTGTTCATGTGTAAAATATAGGTTGCTGTGGCCTTATTTCTGGTGGGTGGTGCCATGTTACCAAGACTCATCAAGTAGTGAAATATTATTGACCCCTAACATGTAGTATTCAAGGTATGGACCTTAACCAAGAACTTAACCAAAGTCATTCATGCGTAAAATATAGGTCACAGTGACCTCATTTCTAGTGGATGGTGTCACCTTACCCAAGACACATCTAGTGGTGAAATATCATTGACCCCCAACATCTAGTATCCAAGTTATGGACCTAAACCAAGAACTTAACCAAAGTCGTTCATGCATAAAATATAGATCACAGTGACCTTATTTTTATTGGGTGGTGTCATGTTACCCAAGACACATCTAGTGGTGAAATACCATCGACCATCAACATGTAGTATCGGAGATATGGACCTTAACCAAGAACTTAACCAAAGTCATTCATGCGTAAAATATAGGCCACAGTGACCTCATTTCTAGTGGATGGTGTCACCTTACCCAAGACACATCTAGTGGTGAAATATCATTGACCCCCAACATCTAGTATCCAAGTTATGGACCTAAACCAAGAACTTAACCAAAGTCGTTCATGCATAAAATATAGATCACAGTGACCTTATTTTTATTGGGTGGTGTCATGTTACCCAAGACACATCTAGTGGTGAAATACCATTGACCATCAACATGTAGTATCGGAGATATGGACCTTAACCAAGAACTTAACCAAAGTCTTTCATGCGTAAAATAAAGGTCACAGTGACCTAATTTCTAGTGGGTGGTGTGACCTTACCTAAGACACATTTAGTAGCGATATATCATTGACCCCCAACATCTAGTATCCAAGTAATGGACCTTAACCAAGAACTTAAATGAAGTCGTTCATGCATAAAATATTGGTCACAGTGACCTAATTTCTAGTGGGTGGTGTAGCCCTACCCAAGACCCATCTAGTGGTGAAATATCATTGACCCCCATCATCTAGTATCCGAGTAATGGACCTTAACCAAGAACTTAACCAAAGTGTTACGGACCGACGGACGTACGTAGGTACGCAAGTATGTACATACGCACGTACAAACGGACAGACAAGGGTAAAACTATATGTCCGATCCACATACGTGGTCAGGCCATAAAAATGTATATTGAACTTGATCAGAAAGATGATCAATGTCAGACAATTAGGCAGCAAACAAAACAGAGGCCATTAGTAAATACCTTGCCATTTTGTGTGGCAGGAAATTTAAACTACATTTACCTGTCTGCCAAACTTCTTTCTTTCATCAATGACATCTGAGGGTCTTGGTCTGCAGGTCTGGAAGTTGATCCATATCCTCTTCTCGCATGCGCATCTGGAGTAAATAGAAAAGAAAAGATTAGTGCCCTTAACAAATAAGTATACCTGTCCCCTTTGGTCTGTAATTCTGTGCCTTTTATCTGTATCTGTGCCTTTTGCCTAAAATAATAGAACTGAATTAAACAAGGTATAATGTGAGTGAGCTCACAAACAATTTATTATTGCAAAAAATGCCAATAAAAAACAGTCAAATTATCTCCCCTGAATAATATTCTAGCACAATTAAAATTTTCATGCTCATCTCATAATGATGCAGTTTCTTCATGTAAATGTTTATAAAAATGCATTGAGTGTTTTAGATGTTTCACTTGCACTTGTCCGAACATTAATTTGAAAAAAAACAACTTGTCAGAACATTAATTTGAAAAAAAAGTCAAATTATCTCCCCTGAATGATATTCATGTGCAATGAAATTTTTTCATGCGAATATTACCCCCAAACTATGCAAGGAGGATTTGAAAAAAATATTTATACATCTTGATAAGTTTGATGTAAAGTGGTTCAAGTCCCATAATAACTCTGTCAAAACAACTGAATTATCTCCCATTTCAGCTTAACTAGTAATAGAAAAAATCATAAAAATATTTACCTCTTCTTTTGGGCCCTAAGTTTTTCCTCTGTTGATGGCATCTTGCCATAGAAGTTCAGCCTCCTGAAATAAATGAGAAATTTTTAAAATTTTTATCTCCCCATAAAAAAGAACAAAAGACTGAGTTTAAAACTTTCTACTGAGAATGTTGACATTTTAATCTACCTTATATTTCTTCTTGGTCAGTGTATTTTTTTCAGCACATTAACCTCCCTTAAAAATCAATTCAACGTTTATAAAATTATGCCTTAAGGGAAATTGGAATTTTCTCTTTGAGCAGAACCATGGAGTATTTTTAGTATAACTAGATAATGTGTCTATGAGCCACAGGATGGCCCTCCCGTTCTTGAAATATCATTGACCCTCAATGTGTATTTACTGGGATATGGACCTTTACCAAGAAATTAATTAAAAGTGTTCATGTGTAAAATATAGGTTGCTGTGGCCTTATTTCTGGTGGGTGGTGCCATGTTACCAAGACTCATCAAGTAGTGAAATATTATTGACCCCTAACATGTAGTATTCAAGGTATGGACCTTAACCAAGAACTTAACCAAAGTCATTCATGCGTAAAATATAGGTCACAGTGACCTCATTTCTAGTGGATGGTGTCACCTTACCCAAGACACATCTAGTGGTGAAATATCATTGACCCCCAACATCTAGTATCCAAGTTATGGACCTAAACCAAGAACTTAACCAAAGTCGTTCATGCATAAAATATAGATCACAGTGACCTTATTTTTATTGGGTGGTGTCATGTTACCCAAGACACATCTAGTGGTGAAATACCATTGACCATCAACATGTAGTATCGGAGATATGGACCTTAACCAAGAACTTAACCAAAGTCATTCATGCCTAAAATATAGGTCACAGTGACCTAATTTCTAGTGGGTGGTGTGACCTTACCTAAGACACATCTAGTAGTGATATATCATTGACCCCCAACATCTAGTATCCTAGTTATGGACCTAAACCAAGAACTTAACCAAAGTCGTTCATGCATAAAATATAGATCACAGTGACCTTATTTTTATTGGGTGGTGTCATGTTACCCAAGACACATCTAGTGGTGAAATACCATTGACCATCAACATGTAGTATCGGAGATATGGACCTTAACCAAGAACTTAACCAAAGTCTTTCATGCGTAAAATAAAGGTCACAGTGACCTAATTTCTAGTGGGTGGTGTGACCTTACCTAAGACACATTTAGTAGCGATATATCATTGACCCCCAACATCTAGTATCCAAGTAATGGACCTTAACCAAGAACTTAAATGAAGTCGTTCATGCATAAAATATTGGTCACAGTGACCTAATTTCTAGTGGGTGGTGTAGCCCTACCCAAGACCCATCTAGTGGTGAAATATCATTGACCCCCATCATCTAGTATCCGAGTAATGGACCTTAACCAAGAACTTAACCAAAGTGTTACGGACCGACGGACGTACGTAGGTACGCAAGTATGTACATACGCACGTACAAACGGACAGACAAGGGTAAAACTATATGTCCGATCCACATACGTGGTCAGGCCATAAAAATGTATATTGAACTTGATCAGAAAGATGATCAATGTCAGACAGTTAGGCAGCAAACAAAACAGAGGCCATTAGTAAATACCTTGCCATTTTGTGTGGCAGGAAATTTAAACTACATTTACCTGTCTGCCAAACTTCTTTCTTTCATCAATGACATCTGAGGGTCTTGGTCTGCAGGTCTGGAAGTTGATCCATATCCTCTTCTCGCATGCGCATCTGGAGTAAATAGAAAAGAAAAGATTAGTGCCCTTAACAAATAAGTATACCTGTCCCCTTTGGTCTGTAATTCTGTGCCTTTTATCTGTATCTGTGCCTTTTGCCTAAAATAATAGAACTGAATTAAACAAGGTATAATGTGAGTGAGCTCACAAACAATTTATTATTGCAAAAAATGCCAATAAAAAACAGTCAAATTATCTCCCCTGAATAATATTCTAGCACAATTAAAATTTTCATGCTCATCTCATAATGATGCAGTTTCTTCATGTAAATGTTTATAAAAATGCATTGAGTGTTTTAGATGTTTCACTTGCACTTGTCCGAACATTAATTTGAAAAAAAACAACTTGTCAGAACATTAATTTGAAAAAAAAGTCAAATTATCTCCCCTGAATGATATTCATGTGCAATGAAATTTTTTCATGCGAATATTACCCCCAAACTATGCAAGGAGGATTTGAAAAAAATATTTATACATCTTGATAAGTTTGATGTAAAGTGGTTCAAGTCCCATAATAACTCTGTCAAAACAACTGAATTATCTCCCATTTCAGCTTAACTAGTAATAGAAAAAATCATAAAAATATTTACCTCTTCTTTTGGGCCCTAAGTTTTTCCTCTGTTGATGGCATCTTGCCATAGAAGTTCAGCCTCCTGAAATAAATGAGAAATTTTTTAAATTTTTATCTCCCCATAAAAAAGAACAAAAGACTGAGTTTAAAACTTTCTACTGAGAATGTTGACATTTTAATCTACCTTATATTTCTTCTTGGTCAGTGTATTTTTTTCAGCACATTAACCTCCCTTAAAAATCAATTCAACGTTTATAAAATTATGCCTTAAGGGAAATTGGAATTTTCTCTTTGAGCAGAACCATGGAGTATTTTTAGTATAACTAGATAATGTGTCTATGAGCCACAGGATGGCCCTCCCGTTCTTGAAATATCATTGACCCTCAATGTGTATTTACTGGGATATGGACCTTTACCAAGAAATTAATTAAAAGTGTTCATGTGTAAAATATAGGTTGCTGTGGCCTTATTTCTGGTGGGTGGTGCCATGTTACCAAGACTCATCAAGTAGTGAAATATTATTGACCCCTAACATGTAGTATTCAAGGTATGGACCTTAACCAAGAACTTAACCAAAGTCATTCATGCGTAAAATATAGGTCACAGTGACCTCATTTCTAGTGGATGGTGTCACCTTACCCAAGACACATCTAGTGGTGAAATATCATTGACCCCCAACATCTAGTATCCAAGTTATGGACCTAAACCAAGAACTTAACCAAAGTCGTTCATGCATAAAATATAGATCACAGTGACCTTATTTTTATTGGGTGGTGTCATGTTACCCAAGACACATCTAGTGGTGAAATACCATTGACCATCAACATGTAGTATCGGAGATATGGACCTTAACCAAGAACTTAACCAAAGTCATTCATGCCTAAAATATAGGTCACAGTGACCTAATTTCTAGTGGGTGGTGTGACCTTACCTAAGACACATCTAGTAGTGATATATCATTGACCCCCAACATCTAGTATCCAAGTAATGGACCTTAACCAAGAACTTAAATGAAGTCGTTCATGCATAAAATATTGGTCACAGTGACCTAATTTCTAGTGGGTGGTGTAGCCCTACCCAAGACCCATCTAGTGGTGAAATATCATTGACCCCCATCATCTAGTATCCGAGTAATGGACCTTAACCAAGAACTTTACCAAAGTGTTACGGACCGACGGACGTACGTAGGTACGCAAGTATGTACATATGCACGAACAAACAGACAGACAAGGGTAAAACTATATGTCCGATCCACATACGTGGTCAGGCCATAAAAATGTATATTGAACTTGATCAGAAAGATGATCAATGTCAGACAGTTAGGCAGCAAACAAAACAGAGGCCATTAGTAAATACCTTGCCATTTTGTGTGGCAGGAAATTTAAACTACATTTACCTGTCTGCCAAACTTCTTTCTTTCATCAATGACATCTGAGGGTCTTGGTCTGCAGGTCTGGAAGTTGATCCATATCCTCTTCTCGCATGCGCATCTGGAGTAAATAGAAAAGAAAAGATTAGTGACCTTAACAAATAAGTATACCTGTCCCCTTTGGTCTGTAATTCTGTGCCTTTTATCTGTATCTGTGCCTTTTGCCTAAAATAATAGAACTGAATTAAACAAGGTATAATGTGAGTGAGCTCACAAACAATTTATTATTGCAAAAAATGCCAATAAAAAACAGTCAAATTATCTCCCCTGAATAATATTCTAGCACAATTAAAATTTTCATGCTCATCTCATAATGATGCAGTTTCTTCATGTAAATGTTTATAAAAATGCATTGAGTGTTTTAGATGTTTCACTTGCACTTGTCCGAACATTAATTTGAAAAAAAACAACTTGTCAGAACATTAATTTGAAAAAAAAGTCAAATTATCTCCCCTGAATGATATTCATGTGCAATGAAATTTTTTCATGCGAATATTACCCCCAAACTATGCAAGGAGGATTTGAAAAAAAATATTTATACATCTTGATAAGTTTGATGTAAAGTGGTTCAAGTCCCATAATAACTCTGTCAAAACAACTGAATTATCTCCCATTTCAGCTTAACTAGTAATAGAAAAAATCATAAAAATATTTACCTCTTCTTTTGGGCCCTAAGTTTTTCCTCTGTTGATGGCATCTTGCCATAGAAGTTCAGCCTCCTGAAATAAATGAGAAATTTTTAAAATTTTTATCTCCCCATAAAAAAGAACAAAAGACTGAGTTTAAAACTTTCTACTGAGAATGTTGACATTTTAATCTACCTTATATTTCTTCTTGGTCAGTGTATTTTTTTCAGCACATTAACCTCCCTTAAAAATCAATTCAACGTTTATAAAATTATGACTTAAGGGAAATTGGAATTTTCTCTTTGAGCAGAACCATGGAGTATTTTTAGTATAACTAGATAATGTGTCTATGAGCCACAGGATGGCCCTCCCGTTCTTGAAATATCATTGACCCTCAATGTGTATTTACTGGGATATGGACCTTTACCAAGAAATTAATTAAAAGTGTTCATGTGTAAAATATAGGTTGCTGTGGCCTTATTTCTGGTGGGTGGTGCCATGTTACCAAGACTCATCAAGTAGTGAAATATTATTGACCCCTAACATGTAGTATTCAAGGTATTGACCTTAACCAAGAACTTAACCAAAGTCATTCATGCATAAAATATAGATCACAGTGACCTTATTTTTATTGGGTGGTGTCATGTTACCCAAGACACATCTAGTGGTGAAATACCATCGACCATCAACATGTAGTATCGGAGATATGGACCTTAACCAAGAACTTAACCAAAGTCATTCATGCGTAAAATATAGGCCACAGTGACCTCATTTCTAGTAGATAGTGTCACCTTACCCAAGACACATCTAGTGGTGAAATATCATTGACCCCCAACATCTAGTATCCAAGTTATGGACCTAAACCAAGAACTTAACCAAAGTCGTTCATGCATAAAATATAGATCACAGTGACCTTATTTTTATTGGGTGGTGTCATGTTACCCAAGACACATCTAGTGGTGAAATACCATTGACCATCAACATGTAGTATCGGAGATATGGACCTTAACCAAGAACTTAACCAAAGTCATTCATGCGTAAAATATAGGTCACAGTGACCTAATTTCTAGTGGGTGGTGTGACCTTACCTAAGACACAATCATTGACCCCCAACATCTAGTATCCAAGTAATGGACCTTAACCAAGAACTTAAATGAAGTCGTTCATGCATAAAATATTGGTCACAGTGACCTAATTTCTAGTGGGTGGTGTAGCCCTACCCAAGACCCATCTAGTGGTGAAATATCATTGACCCCCATCATCTAGTATCCGAGTAATGGACCTTAACCAAGAACTTAACCAAAGTGTTACGGACCGACGGACGTACGTAGGTACGCAAGTATGTACATACGCACGTACAAACGGACAGACAAGGGTAAAACTATATGTCCGATCCACATACGTGGTCAGGCCATAAAAATGTATATTGAACTTGATCAGAAAGATGATCAATGTCAGACAATTAGGCAGCAAACAAAACAGAGGCCATTAGTAAATACCTTGCCATTTTGTGTGGCAGGAAATTTAAACTACATTTACCTGTCTGCCAAACTCCTTTCTTTCATCAATGACATCTGAGGGTCTTGGTCTGCAGGTCTGGAAGTTGATCCATATCCTCTTCTCGCATGCGCATCTGGAGTAAATAGAAAAGAAAAGATTAGTGACCTTAACAAATAAGTATACCTGTCCCCTTTGGTCTGTAATTCTGTGCCTTTTATCTGTATCTGTGCCTTTTGCCTAAAATAATAGAACTGAATTAAACAAGGTATAATGTGAGTGAGCTCACAAACAATTTATTATTGCAAAAAATGCCAATAAAAAACAGTCAAATTATCTCCCCTGAATAATATTCTAGCACAATTAAAATTTTCATGCTCATCTCAAAATGATGCAGTTTCTTCATGTAAATGTTTATAAAAATGCATTGAGTGTTTTAGATGTTTCACTTGCACTTGTCAGAACATTAATTTGAAAAAAAAACTTGTCAGAACATTAATTTGGAAAAAAATAAAGTCCAATTATCTCCCCTGAATGATATTCATGTGCAATGAAATTTTTCCATGCAAATCTTACCCCCAAACTTTGCGAGGAGGATTTGAAAAAAATATTTATATATCTTGATAAGTTTGATGTAAAGTGGTTCAAGTCCCATAATAACTCTGTCAAAACAACTGAATTATCTCCCATTTTACTTCTTTATTTCAGCTTAACTAGTAATACAAAAATCATAACAATATTTACCTCTTCTTTTTGGCCCTAAGTTTTTCCTCTCTTGATGGCATCTTGCCATAGAAGTTCAGCCTCCTGAAATAAATGAGAATTTTTTAAAAATTTTACCTCCCCATAAAAAAGAACAAAAGACTGAGTTTAAAACTTTCTCCTGAGAATGTTGACAATTAATCTGCCTTATATTTCTTCTTGGTCTGTGTATTTTTTTCAGCACATTAACCGCCCTTAAAATTCAATTCAACGTTTATCAAATTATGCCTTAAGGAAAATTGGAATTTTCTCTTTGAGCAGAACCATGGAGTATTTTTTGTATAAAACTGTATATTGAACTTGATCAGAAAGATCATCAATGTCAGACAAATAGGCAGTAAACAAAACAGAGGCCATTAGTTAATACCTTGCAATTTTGTGTGGCAGGAAAGGACAAAGTACACTTAGGCCCATATTTGGCCCCCTCTATAATTCAAAATTACAAAATTGATATGGAAAAGATTTCTTATGCTATTTAGAAGTCCAAGTAAATGAATAAACTTGTTCGAATATTTTTTTAAGCGTAGCATCTGACATTGGTGAACAATGGGATGTCAAACCAAAACAAATTAAACAGATTTCTGTCAAATTGGCTAAACATGGAGGAATTTTGTGTCATTTTTTCAATTTTTGGATGCCTCCGCCTTCTTGACCCAGACATTTTGTAAATTATCTTTAAAACTGACTTCAATTAAAGTCTAAATCAGTTAAGAAATCTATGGGTCACGTAGGCAGAGGTCTTTGCAAATATCAATGTAAGCTCTAAAAATCAGCATTTTTCTCGATTTTGTTGATTTTACTCTGTTGTAGGTCTCTATAAAATTTAAAACCGAAAAGATTATTGGAAATTGAAAGCATACTCATAAATTTGAACCATTTTACTCCACATATAAAGTGCATTTTAATAATTTTCACAAGATTTATTTTTTCATAAAATAGGGGGCCAAATATGGCTCTTACCATACCATGTCCTTTAAACTACATTTACCTGTCTACCAAACTTCTTTCTTTCATCAATGACATCTGAGGGTCTTGGTCTGCAGGTCTGGAAGTTGATCCATATCCTCTTTTCGCATGCGCATCTGGAGTAAATAAAAAAGAAAAGATTAGTGACCTTAACAAACAAGTATACCTGTCCCCTTTGGTCTGTAATTCTGTGCCTTTTTTTCTGTATCTGTGCCTTTTGCCTAAAATAATAGAACTGAATTAAACAAGGTATAATGTGAGTGAGCTCACAAACAATTTATTATTGCAAAAAATGCCAAAAAACCAGTCAAATTATCTCCCCTGAATAATATTCTAGCACAATTAAAATTTTCATGCTCATCTCATAATGATGAAGTTTTTTCATGTAAATGTTTATAAAATTGCATTGAGTGTTTTAAATGTTTTACTTGTAGCACTTGTCAGAACATTAGATTGAAAAAAAAACAACTTGCCAGGAAAATTCATTAAGAAAAAAACAAAGTCCAATTCTCTCCCCTGAATGATATTTTCATGTGCAATGAAATTTTTTTATACAAATCTTACCCCCAAACTTTGCAAGGAGGATTTTGAAAAAAAAAATTATATGTCTTGATAAGATTGATGTAAAGTGGTTCAAGTCCCATAATAACTCTGTCAAAACAACTGAATTATCTCCCATTTTACTTCTTTATTTCAGCTTAACTAGTAATACAAAAATCATAACAATATTTACCTCTTCTTTTGGGCCCTAAGTTTTTCCTCTGTTGATGGCATCTTGCCATAGAAGTTCAGTCTCCTGAAATAAATGAGAATTTTTTTTAAATTTTACCTCTGCATAAAAATAGCACAAAAGACTGAGTTTTAAACTTTCTAGACAGGGCAATATAAGAAATGTTGACAATTTAATATGCCTTAAATCTTCTAGGTCTGCACATTTTTTTAAGCACATTTACCTCCCTTAAAAAACAATTCAACATTTATCAAATTATGCATTGAAAAGGAAAATTGGAGTTTTCTCTTTGGGAAGAACCAAAAAGTATTTTTAGTTTTAAACTGTATGTTGAACTTGATCCTCATGTTTTTGTACCTTACAAAATCTGAATCCATCCAGAGATAGAAACGGACAACCGTCAGACAAATAGGCAGCAAACAATTAATTTGAAAAAAAAACTTGTCAGAACATTAATTTAAAAAAACAAAGTCCAATTATCTCCCCTGAATGATAATCATGCACAATTTTTATTTTTTTATTTTTATGTCCCTATAAAAAAAGCACAAAAGACTGAGTGTAGAACTTTCCTGAGGAAAATTTTGATTCAAATGTGTTGAAGATTTCTCAAGTTTTCATTCTGATTTTTTTTCCTAGACATCAAACTAAGCTATATACAATTTCTCTTAAGATGGACAATGGTCAGACAAACAGCACAAAATAGAGGCTATCAAATACCTTACTATTTTGAAAACCAAATTTACCTGTCTGCCAAACTTCTTATTTTAATCAGTGACATCTGAGCGTTGACATCTTGTCCACTCTTCCAGCAGGTAATGTCATTTCTTTTCTTTTTTTTTGCTGTTCTGGTCTTTTCCCATGAAACTGAAAAATAAATGTATTTCTTAGGAAAAATGCAGGTTGACCGTTGGGCTTACTTGCTTAACATTGCAACTGAAAAGGTTTAACTTGAAAATTGATTTGGACAAAAATTGAAATAGCATGTGTGCACCCATACTATTTCAAAATTATTCAAATGTTTGTTTCTTATTTCCAGACTGTTAGTACGGTAGGAGGGTTTGTGTATCTGGTATAAGATAGAGATGTCAATATGGACTAAACAGTGAAAACAACATTGCCAGGGAATTTGCTGGAATATTATGTGTTGGAAATAGCAAACAAACATTTGGGGGCAAAATAAAATTTGAAATTCTTTAATTTTTTTTTTAAATCAAAGAAAAATAATATATATATGTTTATTAAATACTTATCTTTAAGTTGCAAACATTCTTCATTGCTTGATTTAAATGGTGCTCAATGGTAACCAATGGGAACACCTGAAATACAATAAACATACATCTTTATTTAAAGTTGAGCTACATTTATACAGCTATGGTTTTGTAGGTCATTAGATCCTATTGCTGTGGTCCACCTAACCTTGAATTACTGGATCCCTTAATGAGCCAGCTCCTTAGAAAAGAAATAGATAAGCCAGAGACCTGAAAATCCATCCCACCATGTGAGACCCCTACCTGAAGCTGCATATCGAATGCAGAAAGCCAACAAATCATGGTAGCTGTAAAATCTAATACCAAATGGAGTCACACACATACAAAAATCCTAAGTTTACAGAGTCATTAGATTATAAAAATTGAGTCAAGGTCAAGGTAAAAAGGCATGCTATCAGTCACATAAACCACAACCTGATGTGTCTGTATATCACATATCAGATACAAAGCTATAATGCTTTTCAAATAATTGATTTTCCACAAAAGTTACAATTGAAAAAAAAAATCAAAGTTCACAGGGTTGTTTAAGTGTGAAAATGAGGTCAAGGTCCAGTTGGGTAGACCACAACCCAAAATGTGTGTATACCATATATCAGATGCCTAGCAATTATACTTTTCAAGCAATCCATTTTCCACAAAAGTTTTCCAAAAAAGTTGATGCCAGTCGCCACCACTGGAAAGTAATACATGCATGTACATGTCTCGCCTTCCCCCAATATTCGTCACAAAAGGTGGCATAAAAATAATTTGTGATTGCTAAAGACTTCAATCTCAATTTAAGATTTCCCAAAGGCAGATGGACATAAGGACAATTAATCCCATCACTTTTCAAGCAGGGTGTAAAAAAATAAAGTTATTAAATCTTTGATAGGAAAAATTGAACTTGAGTTATCTTTCTTTCATCAGATGAATTTTGGTGCAAAGGTATTTTACTTTTATTTATTTTACAAAACATAACAAAATTGTATTCAAATCCCTTGAAGCTGTCATCTGAAAATCATGGGAAGGAGACATATGGATGGATTGACATTGAACAAAACAGAGGAAACATATCAACTCATTTTGTTGAATAATTCCATAATAGCCTATTTAGAGCGTTAAAATAATTGCCAAAAGTTTAACCAAAAGGCTGAATTGAAGATAGACAAAACAAGTGTGGCCACTAAAAGTATGTCTCGCCTGCCGGCACCATCGCTAAAATCAACTACCTCAGCTTTCATTTCTTGATATAAACACAAAAAGTGTCAGTATACCTAATTACAGATGCCTAGTTATTATACTATTCAAGCAATCCATTGTCCACACAAGTATTACAAAAAGTTTTCTGTCTGAAAAATAGACCTAAGTTCACAGAGTCACTGGAGTGTAAAAATGGGGTCATGGTCACATGGCATGGTGACAGTTGCCTTGTCCATAACTGCAACTGTCTGTTAATCCAATATCAGATGCCTAGCTATTATAACTTTCCAGCAATTCATCGTCCATAAAAAGCTTACAAAAAAGTTTTTCGGCTGGAAAAGACCTAAGTTCACAGATTCACTGGAGCGTGAAAATGAGGTCAGGGTCACACGGCATGGTGACAGTTGCATAGACCATAACCTGAACTGTCTGTATACTAAATATCAGATGCCTAGCTATTATACTTTTCAAGCAATTGATCGTCCACAAAAGTCTTACAAAAAAGTTTACAGCCTGAAAAAAGACCTAAGTTCACAGAGTCACTGGAGCGTGAAAATGAGGTCAGGGTCACAAGGCATGGTGACAGTTGCGTAGACCATAACCTGAACTGTCTGTATACCAAATATCAGATGCCTAGCTATTATACTTTTCAAGCAATTCATCGTCCACAAAAGTCTTACAAAAAAGTTTACGGCCTGAAAAAAGACCTAAGTTCACAGAGTCACTGGAGCGTGAAAATGGGGTCAGGGTCAAACGGCATGGCGACAGTTGCGTAGACCATACCCTCAACTGTCTGTATACCAAATATCAGATGCCTAGCTATTATACTTTTCAAGCAATTCATCGTCCATAAAAGTCTTACAAAAAAGTTTACGCCGCCGCCGTCGCCGCCGCCGGAAAGTAATACCTATGTCTCGCCTTCCGCGACTATTCGTCGCAGGCGAGACAAAAACTGATCTGATCATTACCATTTAATATTGTATATTCCAACCAACAATAAGGCACGGGTTGAAAAATGAAAATTGAAAAATTTTGAACTAAAATTGAAAACTTTTTTAAATCTTACATTAAATAAAAGCAAAACCACTAAATAATTCATAAAGCAATACATCAGAAAGGAATAGAAAACATTCTTATAGCTTCAAAAACTTACTTAAAATCCCAAAACTTTTAAACAAAAAGATCAGGATGATCAATAAGTCAGTCCAACACCTTTGAGCTCTCACTTGCAACTAAATTGTCAAACAATAAGATTTGCCCCTGTGGGCAGTCATGTGACACCTTCCCCAAACACAGCTCACCCATGGTCTTTTCCACAAAACATCAGGTACACATTTGACTTGTGTAAAGTGAGTAGATTTTTAATTATTTGTACAGATTAAATGTAAATTTTCCAAAATAAAAAAGAGGTACCCTGAACATAGAATAAAATACCAATTTTCTGAAACATGAAGTTCATGATAATTTCAATTACTCCCAACACTGAAAACTGACAGAAACTATTAAGTTCATGTTCACCTCGATATAAGACAGAAAAATGGCCAATGCCCTTTTCTTTAATAAGGAGGGGGGGGGTCAAACTTGAATATTGACAAAGTCAGGGAAGTTATCTGCTGGCTTCTCAAAATATCTAAATCTTTGATTTTCCAAAAAAAATCATTTTATCCAAAAAATATCTCAATTACTTGCATGTTTTGTTTTGTTATATGCATATATTTGATTAAGGTTTTGTTAACTTATAATTTACAGTTCCCAAGATGTAAATGAGCTTATGAAACATAAACATGGCAATATTGTATGTACTGAAAATTGTCACTTAACTGGAAAATCAAGATAGTGGATGCGACTGTGCTTAGACAATACTAAGGCATATATTAAAGTTGAAGATTGAGGTTGGATGCAACTGTGCTAAACTACTACTGGGGCATGTACACACCAAGTTTTATCAATTAGGACTTATCAAGCTTCTGAGAAATGGAAGTGCACAAAAACAAAAGGCTCCCAGGAGCCTGAATCGCTCACCTGGTCCTAAAGCAATAAGGGTCTAGAGCTATATGGGGTCATCTGACAACTTCAACCCAATGGAGACTTTTGTAGGGCATAATGGGATGAATTTTTAAGCAAACAATAGCTTTTCTCTATCTGTAATAGTTTTCATTCTATTGTGCAAAAACATGAAAAAAACGCTATTTTTTGCCATAACCCCTATAACAGGTCATCTGACAGCTTTTACCCAATGTAGACTTTTGTAGAGCTTAAATGAGACAGCAACAGCTTATCTGCAATCGTTTTCATTCTTTAGGGCAAAAACATGACAAAATGCTATTTTAAATGGCCATAACCCCTATAAGGGGACATCTGACATCTTTGACCCAATGGAGACTTTTGAAGAGCTTTTGATGCTGAAGAAAGTTGCATCAGATTTTCTCTATCTCTTATAGTTTCTGATTTACAGGCCAAAAACAGTTGTCTGACCTCCCTGGTATATTTTCAGCAACAGTGGCCATGTTTTATGATGGATCAAAAATTGAAACACAGCTTTTGTGCAAGACACCTTAAGGATCAAAATCATACCAAGTTTCATTAAATTCTGTTCAGTAGTATCAGAGGAGAAGATTTTTGAAAAATTGTTAACGGACGACAGATGACATCTGACGCCAAGTGATGGCAATAGCTCACATGGACCTTTGGCCCTGTGAGCTAAACAGGGGGCACCCCCAAATCAATCCCATCCAACCTTTAATGGAAAGGAACATCACTGTCAAATTTCATAGCAATCAAATACCTAGAACCAAAATTTTCATGTTAACACTAAAGTTAACAGACAACAACACGGACAACAACAAGGACGAAGACAAGGACAGCATAAAACCATTATACATCTTTAAATATTTTGCATTAAAACAAATTTTTGACAAAAAACAAGAGGCTCCCTGGAGTCTGAATCCCTCACCTGGTCCTTAAGCCATAAGGCTATTTTCTTTAAGGGGTCATCTGACAAATGAGCCCGGATGCAGACTTATGTGAATCTTTTGTAAACAGCTGCATGTTTAAGCAAGCAACAGCTTTTCTCTATCTGCAATAGTTTTCAATCTATAGGGAGAAAACATTATTTTTGACCTGTAAAGGGCCATAACCCCTATAACAGATCATCTTACCACTTTGACCCAAAGGAGACTTTTGTAAAATTTAATGAGCTGAACATCTAAGCAAGCAACAGCTTTTCTCTATCTGCAATAGTTTTCAATCTATAGGGAGAAAACATTATTTTTGACCTGTAAAGGGCCATAACCCCTATAACAGATCATCTAACAACTTTGACCCAAAGGAGACTTTTGTAAAGTTTAATGAGCTGAACATTTAAGCAAGCAACAGCTTTTCTTTTTCTGCAATAGTTTTCATTCCATAGGGAAAAAACACTATTTTCACATGTAAAGGGCCCTAACTCCTTTAAGGGGTCATCTGACAACTTCGACCCAAAATAGACTTTTGTGGAGCTTAATGAGCTGAACATTTAAGTAAGCAACAGCTTTTCTCTATCTGCAATAGTTTTTATTCTATAGGGAAAAAAACACTATTTTTGACCTGTAAAGGGCCATAACCCCTATCAAGGGTCATCTGACAACTTCGACCCAATTGACATTTTTGTAGAGCTTAATGAGCTGAACAATTAAGCAAGCAACAGCTTATCTTTATCTGCAATAGTTTTCATTCTGTAGGGCAAAAACATGAAAAAACGCTATTTTTGACCTGAAATGGTCCATAACCCCTATCAAGGGTCATCTGACAACTTCAACCCAATGGAGACTTTAGTAGAGCTTTTGATTTTGAAATGCCTAAGATCCTTTGGACTTTTTCTATCTGTTATGGTTGCTGAATTATAAGCCATTTTAAGTGATTTTACCCATGTTCTATTTTAAGTAGCAGCGGCCATGTTTTTAATCAAATCATATGAAAATGAGGATCACTTGTTGCCAACATGTCATATATATGTCATTTTCTACTTAAATGTTCCTTCTATGACATTTCAAGAAATACTCTTTTCAATAAAATATATAAATCAATAAATTGTTCTAATTATAATAACATGTCCTCTGATGATAAAATCCTATGGCTAATGAATAACGAAAATAAAGAAATACAGCATTTGTGAATTCCTCTCGAATAGTCACTGTGTCATATAATATTATATATATTTGAGTCTACTTTGAAACACACACTTGTAACAATCAATCACATATTATATATCATATTTGAAATATTTCTATATAACAAAAACCTTATTTTAAAGATATTTTATACAATCATCTTTATTTGTACTTTATGTTTTGTATGCCTTTTATGGGGCCCTTGATTTGGTTAATAAACTTATTCTTATTATTCTTATTATAGTTCCTGCAAAGTTGCATTTAAATTGGTTCAGTGGTTTCAGAGAAGATTTTTGAAATTGTTAATGGAGGACAGACAAGGACAGATGCGTAGTGATGGCAGTAGCTCACATGGCCTTTGGCCAGGTGAGCTAAAAAAAGGACCATAACTTTCTTGGTCATCTGACATTTCAAGTTTATTGTAAAGTTGAATCAGCTGAACATTAATGCAAGCAAGAGCTCTTTTTTTTATTTGCTATGAGCTAAATTTCAAGACAAAAATGATGGCCTTTTTCAATAATAATATAATAGCAGTCCTGAAAAACGTTATCTGAATACTTTGATCATAGAGCTTTTTGAATGCAAGAGAAACAATTTTGTAGATCTCAATTAGCTGAACATTTAAGCAAGCAACAGCTTTTCTGCAATACTTTCATTCTACAGGCAAAATACATGATAAATGCTGAATAAGGGGCCTGACAATTTTGACCTAATGGACAATTTTGTAGAGCTCAATTAGCTAAACATTAAAGCAAGTTAAACTTTTACTCTAATAATGTTAACAATCTATAAAGCTAAAACCAATTTTGGTGTTTTAAGGGGCTATAACCCTTAAGGCCTTGTAAGGAGTCATTTAAAAATTTCAACCTAAAAAACAATTTTGTAGATCTCAATTAGCTGAACATTTAGGCAAGCAAAACCCATCTTCTCTAGTTCACAATCTATAAGGCTTTCCATTATTTTTGGTGTTTAAGGGGCCATAACTCCTATAAGGAGTCATCTGACAATTTCGACATAATGGACATTTTAGAGCTTAATAAGCAGAACAATATGCAATTGAAATTACTTCAATATCTAATCTAGTTCCTTAGATATAAGACAAAATAAGTGCAAAAAGCAGAAACAAGAGGCTCCCAGGAGCCTAAATCGCTCACCTGGTCTTGATGCCGACCCTATATTTTGTAGAGCTAAATGAGCTGATCATTTAAGCAAGCAACAGTTTTTTCTTTATCTACTATAGTTTTCATTCTATTTGCCAAAAACGCAAAAAACTGTTATTTTAAGGGCCGTAACCCCTATAAGATGTCACCTGACAACTTCAACCCTATGGAGACTTTTATAGAGCTTTATGCACTGAACATTTAAGCAAGCAACAGCTTTTCTCTATCTGCTATAAGTTTTCATTCTAAAGGCCAAAAACATGAAAAAGGTTATTTTAGGGGCTGTAACCCCTATTAAGGGTCATCTGATAACTTAAATCCTATTGAGACTTTTGTAGAGCTAAATGAGCTGAACATTTAAGCAAGCAACAGCTTTTCTCTATCTGCTATAGTTTTCTTTCTATAGGCCAAAAACATGAAAAAACATCATTTTAGGGGCCGTAACCCCTACAAGGGGTCATCTGACAACTTCGACCCTATGGAGACTTTTGTACAGCTAAATTAGCTGAACATTTAAGCAAGCAACAGCTTCTCTCTATCTGCAATAGTTTCCATTCAATAGGCCAAAAACATGAAAAAACATTATTTCAGGGGCCGTAACCCCTATAAGGGGTCATCTGACAACTTCGACCCTATGGAGACTTTTGTAGAGCTAAATGAGCTGAACATTTAAGCAAGCAACAGCTTTTCTCTATCTGCAATAGTTTTCTTTCTATAGGCCAAAAACATGAAAAAACATCATTTTAGGGGCCGTAACCCCTATAAGGGGTCATCTGACAACTTCGACCCTATTGAGACTTTTGTAGAGCTAAATGAGCTGAACATTTAAGCAAGCAACAGCTTTTCTCTATCTGCAATAGTTTTCATACTATAGGGCAAAAACATGAAAAAACGCTATTTTTCACCTTTAAGGGGCTGTAACCCCTATAAGGGGTCATCTGACAACTTGGACCAAATGGAAACTTTGTAGAGCTTTTAATGCTGAAGCAGTAGTGTGGCATCAGATTTCATCTATCTCTTATACTTTTTGATTTACAAGCCAAAAACAGTAGTCTGACCCCCCTGGTCTATTTTTAGCAACGGCGGCCATGTTTTTCGACGAATCAAAAATCCCCACTTCGGTTCTGTGAAGGATACCCTAAGGTACCATGAGAAAAAATTTGGTTTGAATCTGTTCAGTCGTTTCAGAGGAGAAGAAGTTTGAAGAAAAGTTAACGACGACGACGACGGACGACGACGACGGACGCCAAGTTATGGCAATAGCTCACATGGCCTTTGGCCAGGTGAGCTAAAAATTAAGAAAAGAGGCAATGACGCCCACACGATCTTGACGTGCTGATCACTTTTACCTCAAGCCAGAATTTTGATATCTGTCACCTATTTTGAGCTTTTTGCAATAAACTTCTGTTTTACCCCCTGTTCTAGTGACATGTTTTTTATAGGATCAATTTAAAATGAGGATCTTTTGTAGCCAACATGTCATATATCATTCCTACCAAGTTTCAGTCAAATTGGTTCAGTAGTTTCAGAGAAGAAGATTTTTGAAATTGCTTACAGACGACGGACGCATAGTGATGGCATAAGCTCACATGGCCTTCGGCAAGGTGAGTTAAAATATTAAATTCTAAAACCTAAGTTTTAACTCCCTCCATCATAGTTTTGCCTTTAGCTATACATATTTGGATTTCTTTTGGTTTTATGCATTTTGAACATCTTTTGAATTATTGATTTCCTTTATTTGGGTTCTAGTGCTGCTGAAGAGGAAATTATTTTCCAATATGGCCATACAGCTCATAAAAATTAATTGCAGTTGGAGTTAACATATGTGTTATGGTCTCATGTTCATTTACTCCATATCCTTATAAATTAGAATTTTTACATTCAAAGGGGAATTACTCCAAATGCTAAAAGGAATTGTGCAGATCTTGATGTGCTTCACAACATCATGAATATGCAATCTCAAATTTCTTGAATATCTATATAGTGTAAAATAGTGTAAAATATATAGTGTAAAAGATACAGAGCTAAATAGGGGCCGATTGTGTAAAAAAGGCATTAACTTCTACATGTTTGAACTCAGGGTAGGTAGATCTTGAGGTGCTGATACTATTATCCTCTGCCACAATTTTAGCATCTATAACCAATTGAATTACTAGCAAAAAAACTTCAAAAAATCAACCCACAATGTGTTCTTTCTAAAGCCATTGTGACCATGTTTTTTTTTATGGATTCAAAATCAAAACAATTAATTTTGTATGACCCATTGCTGCAACAAGTCTGTTGCAATTGAACACGCCCAAGGTTTGAAAAAGTGACTGAACAGACAACAGACTCAAAGTGATATAGTAATAGCTAGGTCAGGTGACAAAAAAAAGATGTAAATGTAAAACTTAACTTACCAGATATTCATCAACTTCAATACATCAACAGGCATGGGATCTGCATTAATAAAACATGGAAAGCTACCACTACAAAATACCAATGTGTGATAAATCAAAATGTTACCTTTGCAAAAACAAAATGGCGAATTGCATATATTTCTTAGAAAAAAACTTTTTAAGAATAAAGCCACTCCAAATCGATTCTTCCCTTGTCAGGCTCCCTGCATCTTCAAATTGTCTGCAAGAGTTTATAAAAAAATAACAATTAAGGGTAGACACTTAATTGTCTGGCCTGCTGGCACAATCAAAATAGCTAGTTATTCCACCTTGTGTCAAACATTAGTCATTTAATGTTGAGAACGAAAAAAAAAAAAACTTGCACCCCTCCAAAGTACCAATGAAAACTATCAACTCAACTGGAAAATCAAGGTCAAAGTTGAAAGATGAGGATGTTTTTGTTACAGTTTACCACTGAGTAATAAGCATATCAAGTTTATAAACCTTTTCAAAAATTATCATTGCAATTGTTATGCATCAAAATTTGTTTAAGTAACACAACCAAACAAGAGGCTCCCAGGAGCCTGAATCGCTCACCTGGTCTTGATGTTGACCCTGTACTTTTGTAGAGCTAAATGAGCTGAACATTTAAGCAAGCAACAGCTTTTCTCTACCTGCAATAGTTTTCATTCTATAGGCCAAAAACACCATTTTTCACCTATAAGGGGCCATAACCCCTATAAGGAGTCATCTGACAACTTTGACCCTATGGAGACTTTTGTAGAGCTATATGAGCTGAACATTTAAGCAAGCAACAACTAATCTCTATCTGCAATAGTTTTCATTCTGTAGGCCAAAAACATTAACAAGTGTGGCCACTAAAAGTATGTCTCGCCTGCCGGCACCATCGCTAAAATCAACTACCTAAGCTTTCATTTCTTGATATAAACATAAAAAGTGTCAGTATACCTAATAACAGATGCCTAGTTATTATACTATTCAAGAAATCCATTGTCCACACAAGTATTACAAAAAGTTTTCTGTCTGAAAAAAGACCTAAGTTCACAGAGTCACTGGAGCCTAAAAATTGGGTCATGGTCACATGGCATGGTGACAGTTGCATTGTCCATAACCGCAACTGTCTGTTTACCCAATATCAGATGCCTAGCTATTATAACTTTCCAGCAATTCATTGTCCATAAAAGTCTTACAAAAAAGTTTTTCGGCCTGAAAAAGACCTAAGTTCACAGATTCACTGGAGCGTGAAAATGGGGTCAGGGTCACACGGCATGGTGACAGTTGCATAGACCATAACCTGAACTGTCTGTATACTAAATATCAGATGCCTAGCTATTATACTTTTCAAGCAATTCATCGTCCACAAAAGTCTTACAAAAAAGTTTACAGCCTGAAAAAAGACCTAAGTTCACAGAGTCACTGGAGTGTGAAAATGAGGTCAGGGTCACATGGCATGGTGACAGTTGCGTAGACCATAACCTGAACTGTCTGTATACCAAATATCAGATGCCTAGCTATTATACTTTTCAAGCAATTGATCGTCCACAAAAGTCTTACAAAAAAGTTTACGGCCTGAAAAAAGACCTAAGTTCACAGAGTCACTAGAGCGTGAAAATGGGGTCAGGGTCAAACGGCATGGTGGCAATTGCGTAGACCATAACCTGAACTATTTGTATACCAAATATCAGATGCCTAGCTATTATACTTTTCAAGCAATTCATCGTCCACAAAAGTCTTACAAAAAAGTTTACGCCGCCGCCGTCGCCGCCGCCGCCGTCGCCGCCGCCGCCGTCGCCGGAAAGTAATACCTATGTCTCGCCTTCCGCGACTATTCGTCGCAGGCGAGACAAAAATCGCTTTTTTCAGGGGCCGTAACCCCTATAAGGGGTCATCTGACAACTTCGACCCTATGGAGAATTTTGTACAGCTAAATGAGCTGAACATTTAAGCAAGCAACAGCTAATCTCTATCTGCAATAGTTTTCATTCTGTAGGCCAAAAACATGAAAAATCAAATGGCTATTTTTCATGGACCGTAACCCCTATAAGGGTTCATCTGACAACTTGGACCCTATGGAGAATTTTGTAGAGCTAAATGAGCTGAACATTTAAGCAAGCAACAGCTAATCTCTATGTGCAATAGTTTCCATTCTGTAGGACAAAAACATGAAAAAACGCTATTTTTCAAGGGCCGTAACCCCTATAAGGGGTCATCTGACAACTTCGACCCTATGGAGACTTTCGTAGAGCTAAATGAGCTTAACATTTAAGCAAGCAACAGCTAATCTATATCTGCAATAGTTTTCATTCTGTAGGCCAAAAACATGAAAAGTGGCTATTTTTCACCTTTAAGGGGCCGTAACCCCTATAAGGGGTCATCTGACAACTTCGACCCTATGGAGACTTTCGTAGAGCTAAATGAGCTAAACATTTAAGCAAGCAACAGCTAATCTCTATCTGCAATAGTTTTCATTCTGTAGGCCAAAAACATGAAAAAATGCTATTTTTCACCTTTAAGGGGCCGTAACCCCTATAAGGGGTCATCTGACAACTTTGAACAAATGGAGACTTTTGTAGAGCTTTTGATGCTGAATCAGTAGTGTGGCCTCAGATTTCCTCTATCTCTTATACTTTTTGATTTATAAGCCAAAAACAGTAGTCTGACCCCCCTAGTCTATTTTTAGCAACGGCGGCCATGTTTTTTATCAAAGCATTTCAAAATGAGGATCGTTTGTTGCCAACATGTCATATATCATTCCTGCCAAGTTTCTGTTAAATTGGTTCAGTGGTTTCAGAGGAGAAGATTTTTGAAATTGTTAACGGACGACAGACGACGACAGACGACGACGGACGACGACAGACGACGACCGACGCATAGTGATGGCATAAGCTCACATGGCCTTTGGCCAGGTGAGCTAAAAATCAAGGTCAAGGTAAAAAGATAGGGAAAAAACTGTGCTAAACTACTACTGGGATTTATGCTTGCCCAGTTTCATCAATCTAGTTCTTGGGATATGTAGGTGCTCACAAAATATCAGCATTGCTATTATATGTGTATTTAAAATTGCAAAAGTCACTCAGCCGAAAAATCATGGTCAAGGTCAAAAGATCCGGATGCAATTGTTCTAAGCTACTACTGGACATTTCCATATCAAGTTTCATCAACCTAGGAATTATAGTTCTTGAGATATGGATTTAACATTAAAAGTTAAAGCCGACAAGACCAGGGCTGTCAAGTTTTCAAAATGAAAATGTGTGAGATCTGGTAAAAAACGACCAAGAACAAAGGCGGCAAACTTAAGATCAAAGAAAAATGCCGTCGATTTGGTCCAAAAATGTGTGAGTCTCACAGCAATTGCGTGAGACTTGACAGGCCTGCAAGACATTGCATCTGCCTGTAACACCTATTTATTGCTTTGCTTTGCAGGCCAGACAAAAATCCCAGTGTCTTGCATTGCCAGCAGGAATTTACCTGTGCTGTGTCATAAATTACATTAAACATTTTTTAGCACTGCATGCTTTTAAAATTAAAGTTTTGCTTAATTTTAATGGAATTAACAGTTGTCATGTTGTAAGAAGCAGAGGTAGCAATTGGGTAGCCGAATGTCAAAAGTCTGAAAGGGCAGAGACAAAACCAGTAAACACCAACAAGAACGGGACAAAAACTGACAACATGTAAACCATGGAGACACAAAATACTGAATATCAATCAACAACGTGAACTCCAGTCGAAACAAGAGTGAACTCAGGTGCTCTGGCAGGTGTAAGATAGTAATATGCATGAAAAATATATTTAATTATACTTCAGTACTTGCTTTATAAATAATTGATGTTGGTTTAATTTTTTTTAAATTATTTTTTTTGCAAAATAGAAAAAAAAGTTGCTGCTCACTACCCAGGTAAGTAAAAATCCTCTCGCCTGTAAAATTGACGATTCTGGAAAAAAAATTGTGTGCTCGCTTCCCCTTTTAAGCAAAAATGTCAGAGCAACGGAGAATCAATTTGGAGTGGCCTTAGGATATAATCTTATGGAAGAATATCTTTGTATAGCAAATATCATTATTGTAACATTAATTTGAATATTTGAAGTAAAATGCTAAGTTGACTGTAATTAGAAGACCAACTGACCTAAAAGAAAGAAAGAATGGTACAACTTTACCTGTGAAAGAAAATGGTAACATTTAAAAACTAGATTTAAAGAGCCATTTCAAGTGCTGAATGCTTCTTCTTATGTTTTTAATATTCTACAGTTTCTGTTGTGCATAAAAGAAAAAAAGGTTGATAAATGCAATTGCATTTCTTAGCCTTACAATGAATCTACAGATGATATGCATATTATTACTCTAGATGCAATAATATATGCAAAATTGATAAAAGTTAGAAACCAACTATATCACCTGTAAAAATGGAAATTGAAAAACCCTTTACAAAATTAAAATTTCAAAACACAAATTGAGTGCCATTTTCAATTTCAAATTCTGATCATGATAAATTTATAGTGATTAACTTACAAAACATTCAAATTCTTCATGTAAAAATGTCAGGATGATCAAGAAGTCAGTCCAACACCTTTGAGCTCTCTCTTGTAACTAAATTGTAAAACAATAAGATTTGCCCCTGTGGTCATGTGACCCTTTATTCTGACAACTGTTCACTATGACTGTAAAACTTCAAAATTATATAAAACTAGAGGCTCCAAGAAGCCCCTTACTTGACTTCCAAGATTTCTATAGGCAATAAAAACTTTTTTACATCTCAATTTAGGGGGCATCTGAAAACTTTATTGTTAAAGCATATTTTAAAGCTCATTCAGTTGAACATAATAATGTGCAAGAATTCTGCTCTTTATCTGCTAAGATTTTTATTATAACACAAAAAAACTATAACTTTTGAAATCAAAGGGATGATTTACTCTTATACTGAGTTTTGTGAAGGACTTATTTGTTGTTTTTTTTTAATTTAGGTTATAACACATATTTATAACAAATGTAAAGTTAAATGTTTATGCAAGCATTGATCCATTAGTCATAAACCTTGTTTAGAGCTTTTTTATGCCTCAATTATATATCTGATTATAAAACCTCGTTATCACTGCCACTGCTCAGCTCAACTGTTGTTGGTTGTTGCTGTTGAATTTCGCGGGAAAACAATAGTAGCGGATAAATACCGGGTAAAGAAAGCATTTCCGGAGGATTAAGATTGTACCAATTTATCCCACATGGGCTTATTTTTTGTCATCTATGTAAAAACTTATTTCTAGCCTATTAAATACTCAAATCCAAGGGTAAGGGAAAATGTCAATGAATTGAGTTGATTGTTTATTCAAGTAAGAGTTAATACAAGCACCTGACATGTCCAAATCACAGCTAGGCGTTTCGGTCCAGGATTTTATTTTAATATTATAAATAACGTGTATATAAAAAATTTCATCTCGTCTATATACTATGTGGAAATAGTATATAGACGAGATGAAATTTTTTATATACACATTATTTATAATAAAATAAAACCCTGGACCCAAACGCCTGTGGTCCAAATCCATAAGAATTAGCGGAGCGAGTGTTTAAGGTTCATCTGTACCTTTCGTTAAAAATAGCGAAATTTTCTTCCTATTTTTTAGTATATGCAGAACAAAAACTACAAATAAAATAATAAAATAAAGCATAGCTGGACCTAGATATGGTAATTTCCGATTCAATTTCTATCAATTTTTAATTTTAAGTTCCTTAGAAATAAAGATCTCTTTTTTTTCCTGTTCAGATTTTAAATTGAAAAAAGGACAAACTATCCCTATTGTGCCTCTTGCATTAAACGAGGTGAACACTTTTAGTTAAATCCCTTATTGAAAGTTGCATGAAACTTGAGGCCACAAGAAAGGGTGGAGGTGATATTAGCCTTAAATCGGGTGTTTTTAAAAGCGGAGAAAAAAGAGATCTCTTGAATAAAGGAGTTTTCGGGATGAATTCAAAGAGAAAAGGTAAGAATTTTTAATATCTGGGTCCAGCTACACTTTATATTTCATTTTTATGTGCAGGTTTGGCTGTGCATATACTGAAAATAAATTAAAAATAACGCCATGTTTTTAAGAAAGGTACAGATGAACCTTAATTGTTTTTTGTTTTGTTTTGGGTTTTTTTTGCGTGAAATTTGCATTCAAGTTTGGCAGTCATCCTCTCTCAATCACCAGACCTGTCCCTTGGAGGAAATATCCAAGCCTTGCTTTTGTTAACCCAGTGAAAGTAGATTTAAAACCACTAAAGGCTTTCGGAAAACAATTTGCAAAATCTATTATATGTAAAAGTTCTGATATAGCATGAAAATGATAGGAAAACGGCTATGTAATGAATTTGGTGCGTGAATCACGGACTGTATGTACACATTGAAAATCTTACTTATATGGAATAAAATACCTTTATGTGCGCGTGAAATGCAAATTCTGTGCTATATTTCTGTTTCTGTTTGAAATGTGTATTTCAAGAAAGAAAAAAAACTTACATAATTTTAATCATTATGGTCGCTGAAAATTTACAGGACACCATTCACCTGTTGAAGCATACACTTTAAATGTAAAATTAAACAAGGCTAAGAAAACCGAAGTCAAGTAAAAGTACATGCAAATCGATGTGCAAGAAAATGAAGTAGAGTGCACCATACAGCTTATATACAAAATCAGCGACCCAAAATGACCTTAGAATTAACCAATAGAATAAAGTGGAAGCTATCAATGACCAATTATATTTTCCAACCAAAATGGCATCATTAAATAAGGTCCCTTAAGGATATTTTTTTCAGTTTTGGGGAATGTTTACTTTTATTTGTGAAAACGACGAATCAAAGGGCTGAATATGATTATATTTTAAGACTATCAAATTCCTTGTTTTTTTCAAACGATTAGCAAACCCTATGATTGTTTTGATAAAAAATCTTTACTCATCCTTTACTAAATATATTTCTTGTCATTCGTGGTATTGAAATTTATTTAAGAAATCTGGCTGTCTGATTATGGTTGATCTGCAAACATACTAAAATTGTAACATATTTCGAGAACTTGATTCCCCGAGTTCCAAGCCTTTCTATCATGGCGAGCATAGGGACTTGCTCCCTATGATAACCATTTCAGGGATGTTATTCAACTTCAAATGGTGCTTAATTTCCCGGGGCTTGAATGTACCCAGCATTTCTGGACATAAAAGTTAATTTAGTTGCTGAGCGTTTTTTCTTCTTCTGGGTATTGAAATTAAGTATTCAGTATTCAGAATATTTGTGCGAGGAATTTTTAGCAGGTTCCATTCTGACTTCACACCCCCAAATGTCGGTTCCAATGTTTTTGTTGGTGTAATTTAATTCCGAATTTGTCAGAAAGGTAAAGGCCTTTCTTTTTCTGCTTTAAAATTATCGGATCGCCTAAAGTGGTTATCTAGATTTTTTTGTGAGTGCAATTTTGCAATTCTTCTTCTTCTTAGGCAAAAAAAAATGTATGTGTTTTCTGATTTCATGTCTGAAAAGATAGTAGGTAGATAGGCATTATATATATTTTTATTATATACATTTTTACCTGGAGTAAATTGGGAGTAGATACGTTTGTGTATCAAGTTAAAAGGTGCTAAAGTAAAAATGGCACTATTTAAAAAGGCTAGGTTTGGTGTATAAAAAATGGGCAAGTAGGGAAACGCATGTTTATAATTTGGCCTTAACACTCATTTTAAAGAAAATAGATAACAGGTAACTTTTCTATATCATGTATTTTTTTAAAAACATTTTACCCTATACTAGCTCCATAATTTGGTCTTTTTTTCTGTTTTCAGAAACCTCATTTTTGCGTTTAAGAAACGACTACGGGATGCAAACAATAATTTATATTTTGAAAGAATTTTTTATTTTCGTTTCACTCCCGTGTATTTTTTGTACCCCAAAAAATCGAAGAAATGAGCGTTAAATTTCCTTTAGAGAAAAGGCATGACTTATAATCTACCTAGAAAAGAATGATACACTTGCAAAGCGAATCAGAGATGTCCGACAATTTAACAGGGTCTCAAGATAAGATGAGGCATGTGAAGTGTCATCCAAAACATGCATACAAAAACACAAATTCAGAAAATCATATATGTGAATGAAAAACTTTATGGCACTGGATAGAGTTACCTTGAAAAGTAACAATAAGAAAAAATTATTGTTACCTGACACCGGAAGGACGGACTAACGGAAAACCGTGTAACGGACGCGGACCTGTTTTAAGTAACAATAAGTATTTTTTCTTATTGTTACCTGGCGTTATTGTTACCTGATTATGTGAATTTGAATATTCTTGTATTTCAGCAATTATTAACAATATGTATATATTATGCTTTTGTAATTGAAAACTTGAAATAATCAATTATTTATTTTAACTATAAAATCACCGGTGACTTGAACTGTGGCCATGAAAATTCATATAATGAAACACCGCCTTTTCTTTAATATCGCCCAGGTCATTTGGTCTGTTTTTATACTCTTACGAGTCTGAATTTCTTCAGGAACTTGTAAAGAACAAGAAGATGAAAGAGGCAAGGTCATTTAACCTCACTTTCAGATCTCTTTGTCAACAACTCGTCGTTTTGCAGACGGATTCCTTCAATATATCCTCCAGAATTAGAGATTAAAGAAACCACAGAATCCACTTGCTTTAGATCATTCTTGGATCTACATCTCAAATTTGACCCGGGTGGTCATCTCAGTACAAAAATTTACGATAAATTTTAAAATTATTAAATTTCCTAACCTGGAAAGTAACATACAGTACACCAAAAGACATACCGTGACTGAACACCGTGATAGTGGTACACCACTCTTAGAGACATAACAAATATCTTTTTTGTGGTTAAAGATTTTTCAAAAATTCTTTTTGGAAATTGTTCTGTATAATCATTCCTACAAAATGTAAAAAGAATTTTTAAAAAATCTTTAACCACAAAAAAGATATTTGTTATGTCTCTAAGAGTGGTGTACCACTATCACGGTGTTCAGTCACGGTATGTCTCTTGGTGTACTGTACCAACGTCACTTGCATACGGTGTTTATATTTCACAACTAATTCGATATGCCAGGGCTTACATGTACACATCAAAATGGCTTCCGAGATACCGGTGGTAAATTTTTCAGTTGGAGAAAAATTCAATTCACTTATCAAATTTGAACAGAAGTTAAATTCGTACCAAGAAACCAAATTTGTTAAACTTTATAAAAGAAGTTCGAGTAAATTAGAAAACTCAAAGACAGGCACAGAAGTCATGATGTCCATATTCGGGCCTCCATTGTTTGTGATGGTTGCCTGGAATGGTATTTTTGTTATTGTTTTCATGTGACTGTATCATGTGTATTGAAATAGGCTAATAAATAATAAACAAGAATTTCGTTGTTAGTAAACACATTAATTCTCAGATAAAAATAACGAGCGGTAACAATAAGAAAATTTCTTATTGTTACTTTAATAAAACAGGTCCGCATCCGTGGACCGGTTAATATTTTACTTTGACTTCCGGCGACAGGTAACAATAATTTTTTTCTTATTGTTACTTTTCCAGGTAAATCCAGGTAATCGTAGCCACTTTGAAACTTTATTCTAGATGCACTCATTTTTCCATAAAACAATGCAAATGTGGTTTTTATTAAATTTTAAATATAGTTGGTGCCTAGCAGTCTTCGAAATTGACCAAACGCCTGAACGCCATGGCGTATAAAAAGTAGTGTGGGCCTGTAAAATTCGTCTAAGTACGCGCCCGTTGGGCTTGTCAAATTTGGCAGTTTCGTTTGTTCAAATTAATGTATTTCACGAGAAAAGTTTTACTTCCTCTCTTCGCTACTGTTTACTGATTTCTTCTGAAAAAACGTAAATTTAACCAGTAACCGGATTGTTTAAATCGTGATCAAAAAAGGGTTTACACCTACATATAACCAATAATTTCAACTATTTAAAGCATGTAATCAACCCCTATCGTAAAGGACAAAATCGTAAACAATGAATAAATGACATATGAGTAAGAGAAAATTAGTATCCCCAAGCTGTCTTACGCTTCAGGTGCACAGCCAGGTAAAAAAAGGAAATTGGCCAAACCCATAGGAAATGCTGACCAAAAAAAAGAGTACGAAAAAAACTGGGAGAGGGCGTACTTGTCAAAATGGGAGGATGGGCAGCCGTGGCTGTCTTACAATCAAGAAAATAAAATGATGTATTGTTTAGCCTGCAAGGATGTGAATGCAGACTCTAATTTTGTTAAGGGTTGTCCAAATTTAAAATTAGAGACTGTTTGATTATATGCTTTATGAAAAACCCCATAAGTTTGAATTTTGGTAACTTTAAGATCATTCAAGTTCGGTATTTTTGTTAATATGAGGCAGGTAAAACCTGTTACGCTCCCAAACTTTAATTAATTATTTTTTTTGGGGGGGTTCGAAAATAAAAACAAACTAGCTTTTCTTGTGGGTTACGTGAGCGTTTAATGACGTCTAAAATTTTCAAAGATTAAAACGTTAAAAAGACGCCGAAAGTTCGGGAAAACAAGCACGTGATATACCGGACGTTGAAGGAAAATTCAGCTCATAGTACAACTAAAATATTGACATTTCTACCATTATCGCTCCCTTCGGGAGCGTATTAGCTTTATTTTATTACATTTCATTTTTATTTGGGCCTGTGGGCCTGTAAGTTTGAAAAAGTGTAGGCCCAAATGGCTTGTGGTGTAAAAATTTTAAGTCAAAGACTGGCCTAGAGCTTTATTACTGATTTATTATAGGGATAATTTGGCGTGATATTTTCCCTTACTTTTTAGCTCACTTTGACTGAAGTTAGAGGAAAAAATAGCTGGCTGTTTTCTATTGTGGATTTTTAAAACTATCATTTATGTTAAAGGTAGTGTCACATACACTTATTGAAATTCCATATCTCAATATAGGTCTTCTTTTACTACATGAAATGGTTGAAAATGTATTTAGAATCAATTTTATGCCATTTGTTATCAGTAAAATGTCTCGTAAGGCATTTTGTGGATTAATGATTATGCCTGTTCTTGTTATGATTGTTATTTGTACTTTTAGTCACAAGCAATGGAAAGCATTGATAAAGAAGCAGAAAAGAAAACTAAAAAGACAGAACCAAGCACAGCATAGAGATTTGGAGATTGAAAAAGGTTTTCAATTCTTTAAATAGATAAACAAGATCTTTTGAATATTTTATTTCAGCTGATGAAATTATACAATATCATCAGAAGAGAACACATCTTCAGAAAGCAATTCACATAAACAAGTCTTACAAATTGTAGCAATATTGTTAATCATGAAGGCATGTTTTAGATATGGTGTACTTGTACATGAGATTACATCTCATGTCATGCATGTGTACACTTTGTTTTTAACCACTATATAAATCTATGTAAATTCTAAAACCTAAGATTTAACTCCCTCCATGGTAGTTTTGCCCTTATTTATATGTATTTGGATTTCATTTGGTTTTATGCATTTTGAACATCGTTTGAATTGTGGATTTCCTTTGTTTGGGTTCTAGTGCTGCTGATGAGGAATAATTCTCCAAAATGGCCATACAGCTCATAAAAATTAATTGCAGTTAGAGTTAACATATGTGTTGTGGTCTCATGTTCATTTACTCCATATCCTTTCATAAATTATGTATTAGTAGAAAATAATGAGATGTGGAATAAGTGTACCCGACACAGCTCATGGTCTAAGTAAAATGCATATGATTTAAATCCTGTCTTGAAATAGTCACATGATATTAGTACCAAATTTGTTTATTGTTGATAATTTGTGTTGTTTTCTATTTGATCCTTGTGTTATTTTGTCTTTTTTAGCTACATGTAGCTGTCAGTAATTGCAAGTGTTCTCAAGAAAGTTCCTCTACATCTCATTGTTTTTGTATAGCGTTTTTGTCTCAGGTTCTCTTGTTGAATTGAAGTTTTATCAATTTTAGATTTTCAGAGTGTGTTATTTTTGTGCTTTGTGAAAGATTATCAATAGGGGATATGTTGGGCCCTTTAAAACTAGTTTTACCCTGCCACATTTATATGTGCCTGTCCCAAGCCAGGAATCCTTGTCAAAGCTATAGTTTATTCCTGTCACCTTTGTGTGTTTTTTTGTTCAATGTCCAGAAATGGGTCTTTTGTTGATAATTTGGGGATTGGCATTGAATCTTGTATAATGGTATTGTATTTTTAGTCTTGGGCCAATGCAAGACGGTGAGCAGCAACCTCTGGCTGTTTTCCATTAAGATTATTTAAATTGCTGTTTGTTTATGTTGGTTGTGTCACATATACATGTAGGAGTGATGTCATATTCACTAATTAAGTCTAATTTGCATCTCATTAAGTGTCAAATTGGATGGCAATAAAAAGTGCAATAAACAAACATCGATGGACAGGATAATTTTCGATCTTTAGACATGTTAGAGCCACTGAATATTTATTTTCAAAATACACTACAAAATCTCTTTCTGAAAATTATAGTACTAAAAGAATTTTTAAATTATCTTGAAAATAAAAAAGGTTATGACAATTTAAGGATGTTTTCCAACACAGTTTTATCGTCTTTTTTTCCTCCAAAAATTTTCCTTAAAGGTAAGCGGTGATGTCACAGCAAACATTCCTATACTTATTCTACATCTCATCACGTCTATCAGTACTTTTAATTGCACAATATTTTTTTTCAGAAAAAGAGCAAAAAGAAAAATCACCCACATTCCTCGCAAAAGAAAAACAAAAAGCAGAATTGGAGAAGTTAAAGAATGACAGAGAAGAAGCAGAAAGAGAGTATCTCAATAAACTATGGATGGAAAAAGAAAGATTTGCAAAGGAACAGTTTGAAAGAAAAAAGAAATGGGAAGAGAAAGAAAAGATAAGAAAAGAAGAAACAGAGGTACATGTATTATTACAAAAAATATAAAAAGTAAATAAACTGTTGTAAGGAGTCAAAACATGCAGGAATCTACTTCTTTTTGTTATTGGGCTTTCGAGTTATAGGATAGAAACAGCAAACAACAATAGTTTATGCAATTTAAGATTACTGGCTGTTTTTCACTGAACAAAGAATTATAAACTATTTTCAAAGTAGATGGTTTTAGTATATGTAGACAGTAGTATATAAAGTTTCACATCCAATTGCTATCTCAGACTCTTATACAACATAAACTTATTTTATTCTTATTAATGTACTGTTTTTATGCCCTGCCTACAAAATTAAATGGCATATATTTTTTGCGTCAATTTATTTGTCTGTCTATCCCATATTGGGTTTACCTTTCTGTTGTTTTTGGTGAAGGCAATTTGCTACCATTAAGAAACTTTTTGATTGTTCCTACTTTTTTGTATGAACAAACAAAAATAATCATACGCTTATTCTATCACATTATCAACATGATTCTATGATTCAGGAAAAAAAGGACATTATTCCAAGTCTGGGCATGATGTCTTATTGTAAGTAATGTACTTTCATATTTAATACCGGTATATTATATCTTTCACATTAAAAAAAAATTCTTATGTCTTATAGAAAAAAATCAAAGAGGAATGGGAAGAGAGACAAAGAAAAGAAAAAGAAGAAAAGGATAAAGTAGATGAAAAGAAGAAACACCAGGTTACAAATAATGAAGGATATCCTAAAATAATCTATATGTGGTTTGCAGTACAATAGTATTTTGTCAAAGCAGTGTGCATGTGTGATAGATAACATAATTTTGAGCATGTTATTGATTACATGATATGCTTACAAAAGATGTTTTTTTTTAAGTACTCAAGTTTTTTCTTATAATTCATATTAAAACATAACATTACAAAATACCAAAGAATCACTTCACCCCTACCTACATGTAATAACTGCATCATTAGAAATTTGTTGTTTTAAAAGTTGTAGATTTAAAAAAAAACTGTACATGTCTACGCATTTCAATAGCTGACAGAATTTATATGTTAAAGATTTATATTTTACAAACAAGCTTGTTAGCAGAAACAAATACATATGCATCAATATTTCAACATCATTTGAATCCTTAACTTTCATACATATGTTGAAGCATACATTGATGGTTGGATTGTATCTTTTTACTATGAGTATAAACTCAGATCATTAAGTGATACTTAGTGTGAAACATCAAACATTCACTAGAGTAAATCATCATTATATAAGCTAAATAATCCAGAAAACAAGGAGAAAAGTACATGTCTTAAGAACTCGTGGGTATTTATCTTTGCAGATGTTCTTAATTATGAATATTTATTTCCATATTCAAAAATATTGTCATTGCTTCAAAGTTTCATTTGACTATTATTAATATTTTATTGTAACATCATTGATAATATTTATAATATCATCATTGATTTGAATTTCATGAAATTCATAAAAATAATTGCTAACCAAGCTTAACTTGCAGTATCAGATCAGATATAAATTTTGTATGATGGTGCTGTTTTATAGGACTCTCTACTCAAACAAGCAACAGCCAACGAGAATAAGGTTTGTTGTATAACACCAAATATTAAGAAGAAGAAAAATAAACAAACTAATAAACTTATTAGAAATTGTCATTTTAGAAGTGAAAATAAGATATTTCAAAAGAAGCCTTATAAATTTTACTTTGATAATGATCATTTATTTCGACTAAGAGTACTTTTGGGTAATTATTTATTTGATCTTGGCAAGAATGCAAAAGATTGTAACAATTTATTTATTTCACTTAAAAACTATATTTTAATTATGAAACAGACTATATATTTCATATTTTACATTTTACATAGACATACATGTACAATACAATTCAGTTTAAATTACCTTATTTATGCTCAAAATAACAGAACGGTGGAGAAGGACCATGGCATAACCCATTTACTACCATGTTACCTGGGAAGGAGAAAGAGACCTGCCCATTCTATGCTAAAACAGGAGCATGTAGATTTGGAGAAAGGTTTGACTTACATTATAGAAAAATGTCTTAGCATTTAGTTTTTTACCCATATGTATTGTTGTAATAAAAGTTTTTTTTAAGTATTGTTTTTTAACTTCTGTGTGGCTGTCATTTTTTGGATTTCAATAAACATATTGTAAAATATATTTTTAAAAGTCATACAATAAAGTCCAAAAGAATAACACAACAGTCGGGTGATAAGGTGTTAACACTGAAAGAATCTTTCCACAGGGGAATTTCAAGCACTTGGGAGGGCGTATATCATTGAAACACAAAAAATTGAGTAAGGCTGAAGATGAACATGACAACCTTGACGAAATGACCATGAATTGATGGTGATCATGAAATGGAAAAAAAAATACAGGTTTCGCTGTATAAATTATTAAATTTACTTACTATTTTATCAAATATAGAAGTCAAAAGTCAAAACTTTTTAAAGATCCAGTCTGTTCTCGACGTTGTAGTAAGAGTTCTCTGGTTTTCTTTAGATCCTAGATTTTTAAAAGTCATATATTTTATTAAGGTCTTGCACAAAGAATGAGGGAGCCTTATAGTTTTACTTTGTCATCTCTCTATATATCTGTATGTGTATCCACAATTTTTGGTGAACTTTTTTAGGGGTACAAACAGTAAATTTTATACAGTGATTTAGTTTAGAATTTAAATTCGTATTTAAAGTAAATTATTTAATGTAAACATGACTAGCATTTTTTGATTAACTTGATAAACTTTTTTAGATAGGGTTGTTCCTGATTTCAGTATATAAGTATCTGTCTTTCTAAGAATCATGCAGGGTTTATGATAATGGTGATTTATGGTAAAAAATAACACATGGGTTTCTTTACATTTTCTGAATCAAGATATAGTGTTATTGTTGAAAATCAAGTCTGTATTCCACAAAGGTCTTGGTCATTGGCGAAATCAGTGTTTTAGATTGTAATGAAATGCATAGCAAGAACAGAGTTATCTTCCCCTTGTTTACAGTATTTATAATGCAATCTAGGTAAATTTTATCTCTCATGACCAACATCATAGAAACAAATTGCTGATGTTTTTGTAAATATGTGACCATTCTGTATTAAAAGCCATGCTAACAAGTGTGTTATTTTTTTACAATGATCACCCTCTGCATGATTTTTTGGAAGACTGGTACTTAAGTGAAAAAAACAGTGGCGGTTGTTTCTGTTTCCATTTTAAAACTAGCAAACAAATGTAATTGATTTAACATGACAATTGTGTAATGAAGTCTTTATCTTATTGATCTTTAAAATGTTTTTTGTTGTTGAAATGTAGATGTTCCAGAGGCCACCCTTTACCAGAGAATAGTACTACAATCCTTATGAAGGGGATGTACACTCATTTTGAGTTACAGCAAGGATTGTCTGAGGAGAACGATACAGGTAAATGTACATGAGAGACTGCCCTGTTGATAGCCATCATCCATGTGCAGTCAATAAATAGTCATTCAGGAATGCAAAAATTTATGGCATACCAGCAAAAATTGTGGGACACATATATTTGTTCAGTCTGTGACACCTCAGATAAACATTTTGGTTTTAGCTGATTTTTCAATAACTGCAAGTCAGATCCTCATGAAACTTTGTGCATAAATTAATTAAGGACATCACTTTGCAACAATTATTATCCAATTTAAACAAATATTTGTGGAACTTTTATTGTAACAATATCAATAAGGGATTATCATTGAAAAATGAGACTATTATGGAAAGTCTGACTAGCTATATGATATTAGAAAATAATATTTCAAAAATCATATGCTCTTCGTCTAACAGTACAATACTGCATACAACTTATTGTATTATACCACCTATGCAACTCATCCTTTCTGTCTGTGGACTCTGTTCACACCTCTTTTTTAACCGAATGATGGATTTTGAAAAAAAAATTATGCGTATGAAATACATTATATGCAGATGTGCATGAAAAAAAAAATTATTCAGGGGAGATAACTAGTTTTGGATATACATTTCAATATGAATTGGGGTATCATTTTGTGAGCTCAGTCACAGTATAACTTGTTTTTACACCTTCATATACACTCAGGTAAATTTCAATAAGCTTCAACTTCATTTTCAGATATTATTCTTGAATATGAAGACGGTGAATTGTACAATAACTTTAAAGATTTCTATGATGATATTGTCCCAGAGTTCAAAGCAGTAGGACAAGTCATACAAGTCAAAGTCTGCTGTAATTACGAGCCACATTTACGAGGAAATGTTTATATCCAGTTCTCCAGGTATGCTGTAAATCAGTAACTTTCGACTGTTAAAGATTACACTTTTGATATGGGAAAAATCCTAGATGTCATGCTGATCTTTTATGAAAGATGACAAATGCTTTTAATAACATGTTCAAAGATTTCCTAAATATGATTTCATAATAACATTAAGTTGTTTTATTGAAAGATCGAAACTCGAGTTACAATAGATTTTATACTTGTAAAAACTTGTATACTTGCTGTCAAAAATCAGATACACCAATTGTTCCCTGCTGTTCCATTCTACTTTCTGTTCTAATGATTGTAATGAATGCTGTTGAAGCAACTTGATAAAGTGTTCTGTATCTTAATGCAAAACATAATATTTTTTTTGCTTCTCCATGGAAAGAAAAGAGTTGTTAAGGCAAATATAGAATTATGCTACATTCTAATACCCTCCGGCCCCTAAAATTTTATTTTGATTTTTTATACATTTTGTTAATTTTTCCATTTTTTTTTTTTACAAATGACAGCATTTTTCCCCAAAACTTGTAAAAAATTAAAAATTAAATTCACCCGCCCATCCAATATTTTTTAAAAAGCTGGATGAGAATCAAGGAATTATTTTATTATGGCCATATACCCTCTACAAACAATGTTAAGGAGAGTACATGTATATAGAACTCATTTCTGTTCACATATCATATATATCTTGTAAATGCAAATCCTCCTGAAAGCCTCGATGGATTTTGATAAAACCTCACTCAAAGGAAGTATTTGGAATTGTGCATGAAGAAAGTTCTTTGTTATATTGTATATCATTTTTGGGACTTTATATTTTTTAATATAAGAAGCATGAATATTGACTATGAGCTTGCTTGCACTTTGGCTTTCAAATAGGAACCAGAAGATACAAAGATTGTTCAAGAGAAGAAAAAAATTATTCATTTTTGTTGAAAACTGAATTAATTGATAGAACAATTTTATTTCAACTGTTTGTTGTTGTTGTTGTTGTTGTTGTTGTTGTTGTTGTTGTTGTTGTTGTTGTTGTTGTTGTTGTTGTTGTTGTTGTTGTTGTTGTTGTTGTTGGGAACTTATTTTATTTTGTTTTTTTTTGTAGAGAAGAGGAAGCTCATGCAGCTATTACTAAAATGAATTGTCGATTCTATGGTGGTAAACAGATCAGCTGTGAGCTAGTCAACATCAAGTCATGGAAGTCAGCTATTTGTGGTAAGGATATTCTTTGGAGATAAATAAATTGGAGAATTAAAAGGCACATTATATATGCCTATATTATCATTCTTTTTATAGTGAAATAAATGTGTGTATAATTCTTCAACTATCCCTGTGTTGCTAAATTAATTAAGGCACTGGTTTAAATACCACACTATTACTTTGTAAGATACAAATACAACTTGCACACCTGTATGTTATAAAGTTTGTCACCTACCCATGATAAGTGATCTTAATTCCTGCATTTAAAATGGACATTCTTTATAAACCATTTGTAATAAAAAGTGTGTAAACCCTAACAACCACTATTCATAAATTTCACCAATCATAAAAATGGGTCTGGTTTCATAAAAGATCTCAAATTTGAGAATTTCCTCAGCTTCAAATTTCTCTTAAAAATTCCTTTATGAATTTGAGGAAAAACTTAAAGTTTTAAGATGTTTTATGAAACCCAGGCAAGGTAAAAGTATGATAAATTTTTTTTCAGATTTCTTTTTGGTATCTTAAACCTAGAAACTTGTTGATTTGTCACAAAAACTCACTTACAATCTCGTGAAATGGCAAATAGAATATTCTGGCTAATAAAATATTTATTCCAACAAGTTTGATAACTTTTTTCGCTAAGTCACCTATACTTATTAATTTGAATGTAGCCAACAATCATAATATTTTTATGTCACCAGCAATGTGTTACAAAGCAACACATTTTGGGGTCACTTTAACACAATCTGTCATCTAGGGTGTCTCAAAAATTTCTGTCACAGTTTCCTGGGCAACTCATATAACAGCTTCTTAATATCCTTCTATAGTACTATTTTTATTTTTGATTTTAAGTTGTTTTGTTATGCCTGTAACTCACATTCAGCCTGGGTGGCTGAGTGGTCTAAGGCACTGGTTTAAATACCACACTATTGATCACCTCTCAGCTTGTGTCCCGCTTGTATCTAACAAAAAAGGGACTTCCCCAACTGTATGTGATAAGGTTTGTCAGTTACCTGCCCAAGGTCGGTGGTTTCTTCCAGGTACTCTGGTTTCCTCCGCCAATAAAACTAACCCTACATGGCCCAGGTGCATCAAAAAGGGCGTTAAACACACACACACACACTCATCTTCTTCTTGTTAACTGAATGTTTTATTACCAATTGTTTTAATGCTTATTAATATTTTTTGTAATTTTACTTTAGGTTTGTTTGGCAGAGGAACATGTCCAAAAGGCAGAAACTGTAACTTTTTACATGTGTTTAAAAACCCTAGAAATGAATATTGGGAATATGACAGACCTCAACGAAACTTTTCTCAAAGACAGAGTGAGAGATCAAAAAGACGGTCTCGTTCACGGTCACCATTCAGCCATAGATCACATGATAGACGTAGTTCTTCTCGCTATCAATCGAGAGACGACTACAGATCAAGAAGTAGATATTCGTCGCATTCTCGTAGGAACTCTAGATCAAGATCTAGAAGTCGCTCAAGGTCAAGGTCAAAAGCAAGACATTCTATCTCCCGCTCAAGACATAGATATTTAAGATCAAGGTCAAGATCACCAAGATCAGATAGACACAGAAGTCAATACTCAAGTAGGAGACAGTATTCAAGATCTAGATCAAGAGAACGTGAATATTCAAAATCTAGATCAAAAAGACATTATAAATCAAGGTCTCGATCAAGGGAAGTGGACCGTTCAAGATCACAATCCACAGAGCGTGACTATTCAAGGTCAAGATCAGGAAGTCCTGATAGATACAGATCTAGATCACCATATCAGTCTCAAAATACATCACCAACAAGGTCTAACAACAAGAGCAGGTCAAAATCTAGATCGCCAAGTAAACAGAAAAGCAAGAAGAAGAAACATAAACATAAAAAACACAAGAAGTCTCATTCTGATTCTAAGGTTACTGAAGTAGAAACTAATTTGACTTTATATGATTCACAACAAACAACTGTGGAGTAACATTTTTATGGTTATACTTGTTTTTGATAGATATAAAACTTGATAAAAGAAAGAAAAGAAACATAATGTTGAAGCAGAAATTGTGTTGCTCTTTTGCTGCCGAAATAATAGTTTCCCACAAAAGGCATTTTAACTAAATTAAGCTCACGTTTATAAAAGTTTAAGAGCAAAAGTCACAACGTGGTTAAACATAATGCAAAGACTAAATTAAACAAATAATGTCCATTTTTCTTACTGTTTGGTTTGAAAGCCACTTTAAGACAATTCATAAGATATTTAGTAATATAATCTAAGTCATGCAGCTCATGTCCTGTAAGTTTGATTTTATACTGCTGATGAGAGGTTACTCCTCAAAATAAATTTCTTACAAAATTGAGAATTTACAAATAAACAATTGGATAATAATTTCATGTACCATATGTATCCTCCTTAAAAAAATGAAAACAAAACCCATGAATAATGGTACAAATTCTTTCACAGATCAAACATTAGTTTAATCATATTTATTTATCCTGGATTGGGAAACAAGCTTAATGCTTATGTAAATCCCTCTCCAGCTAGCAGTTTGCGAGTGTGGCCTTTGCAGCGGCCTCCATTGAGCCTACTCTTATCGAACTCTACAAAGGGGTCTTTAACCTGCATGGGGTATTGCTCTCCACACACACGGGACAACATTTTTTTGTCCCTTTTGAAGGACTAGCATTGTTCCTTTAGACCATCCTCGCAAATGGTATCAAGAGAGAGTTGGAAAATTGGTACATGAAATTTTCACCCAGGACGAGGATCGAACCACGAACCTTGGTGTTAGTAGCCCGACGCATTAACCACTACACCACTGGCTCTCACCAAACATTAAGCAGGATTAAGATCAAACATTAAGCTGGATCTTCTAAACTATTTGAAACAAATGGAAAATACTTAAGTTGTTTTTATTGTTTTGATAGTCTTTATTTATTTGCATCTGCAAAATTCACATCCAGTTTGTGGGTCAACTTGAAAGCCATTTGGGCAGTACATCTTGCAGAGGACTGGCATGCAGTCTTTGGTTAGTGCTGGTGGGTCATTACAGGAGCAATACTGGCAACCAGTATCAGGGTCTGTCTTAAAACCAAACTGACAATACATTCTGCAGAAGACAGGTGGACAATCAGAAGTTGGAGGTGTTGTTTCTGAAAAAAAATGAGGAAATCCTTTATTAAGCAAGAAGTTACTAATTTTGAATTAATTTGAAAGGTCAAGCTCATATTTATTGGCTGGTTTTCACAGAGTGAAAAATCTGGATCATAAAATGGTGAATCTTGGGCAGACGAGGAAATAATTTTTGAAAAGTTTTTTTTTCAGCAACTTCTTATAATTATCACAGCCTCTTGATATTTGGTATGCAGAATCAAAATTGGGTCTTGATTTCAGGTCTGTTGCTCACCTACTTCCTGTTAAGGGAAATCCAGCTATTTTTTACTTTAACAGATTGTATTTTGATTATGGCCCACCAGTGAAAGCTGAGGGATTGAAGTATTTTGGGTCTGTCTGGTTGTTTGTCTGTCTCACATCAGGATTACTTTTGCTCTCAAACTGATTTTTCAGAAACCATAAGATCTTCAGGAAAATTTGTTATAAATTATAATTACAATAATATCACATTGCTGCAAAAGTAATGCATTCTCAATAAATATGTTGATGAATACCATTACAGAAAGAGAAAATCATTGTTTAACTAAAATGTTTCCATTAGATGACTATTGCAGATAGAGAAAAGTATTGGCTGCCTTCTACATCGTGTTAGACTGAGTTCAGGTTACCTATTGGTATAGATTATTTACCCTTAATCATTAACATATACTATCTTCACAGTTTTCCCCCCACTTTTTCTTGAAAATTGTAAGTCCTAGAGAAAAAGGAAGCACAGGAAAGTTGTTCAGCTCAATATTGAGATCTCCAAATAGGATTTCCGAGTCGAAATTGTCTGATCAACCGTTTGTGAGTTATCCCTTTTTCACTTTTTACATCCTTAAAAGTTCTTTCTGAAAACTTTGTAAGTCAAGGTGATAACAAAAGGATCAATCCCAATGTCCAAGAGAAAAGACAAAATATGGAAGGCATACTGGAAAAATTATAGAGTGCAATGGTCCTGACTTGGTACAGGCATTTCAAATGAAATGGTGGGCTGAATTAGGTTTTATGGCACGCCAAACCTTCCTCTTCCATTGCCATCTTGGGGTTAAAGATGAATACTTTATCTTAGATTGTATAACCCTAACTGAGATTGTTTAATGTTGCACATCATATTTGTAATAAGTTCTAGAAATCAGATGTGGGATTCAGACTCCTGAGAGCCTCTTGTTAATTTGGTGATATGTGGCTAGTTCAACTCCAGATGATATGTCATACACCCGGCAACCGTTGACATCGAAGATTTTTTATTAACCAAAGCATTTCTTAGCGGTGATTCCGATATTTCCTTTTTTTTAAGTGGCAAATTTAAACAATGATACAACGCTTGCTGTAAACATGTTATATAAAGTTTATATACTAGTAACATAGAAATAGAAAAGTAACTGGCCTGGATATATGCATACAGCAAGAGCCAATTTTATATATATATATATATAATTAACATGCTTCGCTTCGTCTAGTGAGTGTCACCAATATAATTTAACCTAATTTATAGTGCTGGTTGAGAGTTGCCAGAGAGAGTGGTTATACCAACTAAAACATCCTGGTTGAAAGCAACAGATGGTTAGGTTCTGGTTGAGAGTTATGCTGGGCGTAATGAAGCAATTTTGATTTGCTAGTAAATCTACACGGTCGATCATAACCTTATTATCAACTCCAGCACAAGACTTGTCATGCAGAGTTAAATTGACGTCGACTTACTGGTGTATATATATGTCATGTATGTGGGCAACTACTATTAATTGATTTTCATACTAACGCCTCTTTTTTCAAAACAAGGACAGAGAGAAAGGCCAAATCTGTCTTTCAAATGGTCTTGCTTAACCAGTTTAATCAGGATTTACATGGTATTATTACTGAGTCTCACAGCTTCCGAAACTACATAAATAATTTTAAAAATCACAGGACTTAATTTAAATTAAGTGTAGTTCACGTAAACTCCTCACAGTCCCCACTGTGTATTCAGTCTGGGTATAACACGTACATGGACATCTTTATAAGGCAGTCCAAAATATTGCGATGTGCGACTTTTAACATAGAAAAAGACAACAGGAGAAAACGATGATACTTTGTTGTACACCATTATCTCTCAATGTCCCTTCTTTGTTAAAAACCATATACCTTTTTTTTTGGGGGGGGGGGTCTTCAGATTTCCAGCGTTAACCATAGCCGCTATGGTTACAGTTTCGGGTTATATCCAAACTAGAAGGTTCCTTATGACTCAGAGCACCGAAACAGATCGAAATAGTATGTGGCCAGGCCTAATAAAATGCCCGTTTCTTCTCTGCTAACTTCTTGGATATTTATAGTAGAAGACCATGTTTGAGATTATTAGGTACAGTCGTAGATAGGAAACCCTTGTTGCTATCATGTCAAATAAATATCGACATGGAATAAAGTTAATTTGAAGGGTTTTTTTTCCTTTTCAAAAAAAAAAAGAAATGAATCTTACCAGCGAAAACGCCTATCGAAAAAAGTAATATTCCAAGTGCCCAGTAACAATGCATCTTGACCAAGGATATAGTTAATATAAAATCGTCAAATCGACAGATGGAACAACTCCCAGGATATACATGTATTATAACCTATCATGTTTCCAAGGTTAGATTCAATTTCTGCCAATATTAGACAACAGCAAACAAGACGCAAGGACATACGAGTTGCTTTGGGTTTTAGTAAATGCTATTATATATCATATATATATAAGAACAAAACTATACAATTCTTGGATAGAAATGTTCGGAAAAAAAGGGGTCACACACACAGACTACTTTGGATTAAACGGCGAAGCCGATTTTAAATCCAGACAAAAATGACCGAATTTTCGAAGGAAAGAGGGTACACCCCCGAAACACCTTCATCGTATCCACCACTTAATAGAAAATTTTAGTATGCAAAACAATTTCGCCAGTCCCTGTGCATGTAAGATAATGACAACTACAAAATGTCTTTCTAAGACGAAACGCGCATCTAAGGCTGCCAACCCAAATGTGAATCATTTCATGTTCCGTTGATTTTATCTCCTCTTTCATGTTCGTCTCACTGAAATATAAACCGCAGGGACGGATCCTGAAACTTTCGAAAGGGTGCGGGGTCGCATACAGTCCACTGAAGACGAAAAAAAGGGGTTCAAGACTTATTTTGCCGAATATCTGCACAAAATAGAAATAAAAAACATTTCGGACGAAAAGGGGGTCCAATCCCTGGATTGGCACTTTCTTGATCCGTCAATGTTGCCAGAAGTAAAGCAACAACTAACCCAAACCAAGATCTGCCTAGTTAGCTTGAGATTAAACTTTCGCGTGTGTAAGTCAAACTCAAATATTTTTGAAAAGAAAACTTGGCATCCAATAAGTCCGTTAGCCAATGGCAAACAAATATAACAGAAAAACAAGCATACTCTAAAACTTTACTTAAATACCCGGTATTCAGAAATCAAATGTCTATTATCCCAAGTTTCAGAGACTTCATATTTAAAAGATTTCGCAAGGATTTTCATTTGCATTTGATATTGCTGCTGAGGAAGAACTAATAAACCAGAGAAACGTGTTATATTGTAGGTTTGACCCATTGCAAGTTTCTTATGCCAGATAGGCTTTTCATTGATTTTTTTTATCCGTCGTGCAAAGTAAGGTTAAGTGAAAAAGACAAGCAAAACAAACAAACAACCAAACAAAATAAAATCAACACACTTGCCGACTTGCATCTACGTAGTGGGCAATATAAGGTTATCTAGCTGTGTGCTTTTAAAAGGGAATTGTAGAAGTACTGGAACAGTTAAAGATAAAGAGCTGTAAAGTACACTGAGACGTTCTATATACTGTTGGTTACTAGTTTATACTAGTAGTTCTTTCCGGATAAAATGATAAATCTATGTACTTTAACACACACACAAAAAACGAACATGGAAATAGAACAAAAGCAAGGGACATTGAACGTGACAAGTTGTACCTTGCCTTCCCCGGCTTACCATGTCCCTCGGTCATCTACTTCTTAAAGGCTCAAAATAGAAAATGTTTTGCCATGCAAGCTATTTCCAAGCGTTTATTAAAAAAATTGATTCAATTTAGCATGATAAGTTGTACCGTGCCTTTCCTAAAATTTCAACTTTTCAGGTCTGTCGGTCCGCATAATCTTCCTGTTATCTTAATAGTTGAGTGGAGTATCACGACAACATGGCAACCACTTGTAGTTAATCTTCAGAGGCGGATCCAGAGGGGGGGGGGGTTTGGGGGTCGGAACCTCCCCCCCTTTTCTCCGAAATTTTTAATTTTTTGTGTAGATTTTCAGCAAAATTGGTCTGGAACCCCCCTTTGGCCCACAGAACCTAGTATGTGGAACCCCCACTTTGGAAAATTTCTGAATCCGCCCCTGATCTTGAACATAATGGTTTTAGTCAATTGTGCAATTGTGACACCCGCCCCCCCCCATCTAAATAAATCATAGGTCATCCTTGAGAAAATTGATACTATAATTCGGTTTAATCTAATATCAGATCTGAAAATAAAGCACTAGTTTCACATCATAATAACCATTTGGACTTATATCATATAGTGTTTTACGGTTGGCAAGTCAAAAGGCTTCCGACTTCTATATTCTCATTTTGTGAGAAGTATCTTCCGTGATCTCTTTGCCCTTCATCATAATCAGTTTTCATATGACATAATCAGGTTCTACGGAGCCTCAACAGGGGTTACCTTAAATTTTGACAAAGACGACTAGTTTAATTTTGTCCTCAGCCACAGGGCGACATGCAGGGGGAATTTGGTGGACACAACTTCTCTTATACCCCTAAACGGATTTTGATGAAGTTTTGTAAGATTGTTTGTCATGATATGCAGTTAATCATATTGCAACACCATTTTTTATTTGTAAAATTTTATAGGAGTTTTTTGACTTAACTGACTGTTCTTTTTAGGTCATAGGAACTCTTTGTGGGTGCAACTTCTTTGAGACCGCTGAACTGATTTTGATGAAGTTTTGTGGGATTGTTTGTCATGATATGTAGTTGATCATATCAACACCATTTTGATTTGTAAAATTTTATAGGAGTTACAGTATTGGACTTAACCAACTGTTTATGTTAGGTCATAGGAACTGTTTGTCGATGCAACTTCTTTGAGACTGCTGAACGGATTTTGATAAAATTTTGTAGGATTGTTTGTCATTATATGTAATTGATTATATCATTTTGATTCGACAAATTTGAATTATTTTTCCACTTACATGCTATGGTTGGGAACATTATCTATGTGTAGCAATCTTGTTTTATTTTACCCATTTTTCATTATTTCACTTGCCTCAACATAAAAAAACATTTGATGCTGAAAGTTGCTTAATGGCCACCAGTACGTGCCTAGGCCTAATGGAATTCAGTCCATCCGACAATAAATTATTGATATTAAGATTGTTAATATACTATTAGCATTATGATTTTTTTCGTGACTATTAAATATGCTTCAAGTATAATATAAATGTCTTCAAGTCTACCAAAAAAAACCCAAAACATCATGCCATGCAATATCATTCAACAAGGTGTTTATAGTTTAAGCACTTGAGTTTAAGTTAAAAGGGGGGTTAATAATTGTTTGTCATTTTTTAAGGGGGTTCAAAATTTTCCAATGAAATGATTTGGTGGGATCAAGAAAAAAAATGATAAGCTTGATTTCAAAATGACCAGACCCCCCCCCTTCTCAGGTAAAAAAAAAGATGTTTTATTTACGGAAAAGTAACAAGTTTCTCCGGAATTGGTATACTTTTAGAATTTGTGTTTAAAAATAGAAAATTACTTGTCACGTGATGATAATAAAATGGCAGCAGAAATAAAGGCTCAGAACAAACAAGGGAATACAAGAAAGCCTGTGCTTATAAGTAAATTAGAAGGGTTTAATGATGATGTCAATATGGCAGTTGTCATTCCCAGTGAAGACGGAGTGGTCACAGTCAGCGATGACAAGTAAGAATAGCCAATAAAAATAAGATTTTTGACAGGTGCTCTCATTTGTGGACTCCTCAAATTCCGGAAGCCAGGTACAAGCATCTCCAGCATCACGCCTCCTATGCTAGTCTCTGATTCACTCCCTCCAAAATGTCTTCTTGGGTTAAAACACATTTTCACGATTCTAGTAGTAGTGTGAAGGACATTGTCATTGAAAGAAATTATGAGGGATTACAATCAGCTGATTATCAAAATGATTGATCATTATTGCAAATGATCCTAATTACCATAGACCTGTATATTAAATTTAATATACAGGTCTATGTAATTACTAATGACATAGACATAAAATTACCTTTTTTACAAGGCAGCAATTGATATTCACCTGAGTTATGGTGCATCTTGATTGTAATTTTGTTGATCAGAACGTACAAGTATAAAGAAATTGATACATAATTTCTTTTTGAACAACTTACATTTAAATGTTAATTATTATGAATAACATTTGCAGGGCCGTAGCGTAATGGAGGCAAATGAGGCAAATGCCTCACTTTTGAAACGACGACCCAACTTTAAAAGTGTCATTTTTTTCAATTATGTATTTTACATTATCATACTAATATCATTATGCGAGTTTCGAGTTTCAAATTATCTACCGGGACACTACATACAGTGTGTCCACTATGTTGCAGTGTGCAGCTTTTACCATAGCGCTGACGGTAAAACAATAAGTGTTCCGAATACAAATCAAAATAGAAAATAAAACAAACTCGTGATGTCTTAACAAAACTCATGAGTTACCTTTCTCATCTTTTTTTCTTTTTAAAGAACCCGTCTTCAACCAGTATAAACACCCCCTATAAGTAAATATGCAGGCTTTCTGCTTGTTTTATTTTTTGGATGGATAATGCTATAGTTATATAGTAACCAATGTACACACTATCAATTCACTGAACAACAAATGCTAATCGATAAAATAATTCATTGTCCAAAAATATAATAATTATTTATAATAATTCATTGTCCAAAAATATAATAATTATTTATAATTTAATAAATATTTATAATTAGTTTTAAACAAAATCATGAAGCGCCTTTTTATGGGGGACTCAAATCTTTAATGTATTATTTTAAGGCAATTCATTATATTTATTTATCAGTAATAAAAGTGTGAAATATATTTTTAGTATTGTTTGAAAATATTTTTTTCGTGTTTCTTTTTCTGATTATGATCAGCATTGTCTGGTTGTATGCTAATGTATTCCATTGCTTCTTAAGCGGTAACGTCGTGGGTTCGAATCCAGGTTGTTCATAGTTAAAACCAATGACTTGAAAATCGGTAGATTAGAATAAATGTGTCCAGTTAGGTTGACATGTCTTCCAGCGGATTATGATTATGTATTAAAAATAGATATATCCTAATTGATGCTTATAATATGTTCTCGTCTTTTATAAGCTTATAACTTGCTGCTGAACAGGAGATGAAAAAGGCATTCTTCATCATTATCATCATGCTAGCATCAGGTTTATTTGTTCAATTTCTTTGTAGATGACCATTCTGATACAGAATCGGGAAGTTTTGGTTGACCAACAGAGATTAACTATGAAATACAGTGAAACTTGTTTGGTCACTTACTAGGCTAGCTATTAAAAAAACGCATTTCTGTTAATGTTTTTCTTTTGTTTCTTATTATAAATACATTGACTTCTCCCATTGTTATGCTGACATAAGCTTTTCCCGTTTCAGACACCCGAACCCCCCCCAAAAAATTTTTCGCCTCGCTTCGCTCGCCGATTTGCCTCACTTCGTGCGGCCTTGCGCTACGGCCTTGATTTGACAGTTTACAATTTTTGTACTTAATCCTAAAACTTGTTCATTGAGTTCCATAGTCTCTTGATTCAAAGGTAAGAATTCAATTTTAATTAACCTATACCTAACACATGTATGTATGTGTTAGATTGTTAGTCTAAGAAATGATACAAAGAAGATATAGAATAAAACAAGAAACTTTTGAACTTGATCTATAGATTCTATTTATATGTTATTTTTTTCTTGAATTTGTATGAACAATGTGGTATATCAAAAGGATTCTTCCACACATCTTGGTTAATTACACTTTTGACATCCAATGATTGCTTTAGCTATAAATTTGTTTTAAGGTTTTGAAAAATGTTGACAATTTCAGAACATTACGAGTATGGTTAAAAAGAGATACAGGACAGTACTGGCCTAGTATATGTCACACAGTCCCATGTAAGTATACTTTTAGTGTACCATTATACTTTAAAAGATACATGCATGCTGGTTTTGTTTCCGCAATTGTATCCAATGATAATTTGTTTTAGTTAATACAGTAACTATGTACATTTAGAATTAAGATTTGATGGACGTAGGTTGGTCATTCCAATAACAACTTTGTAAACATGCATTTACTCTTAAAATGTGATTTTATCATTCATGCATATTTCAACAGGTTCATTTGTTAACCATCTTTAAAAAGATATATTTTCTATTTATAACACATACATGTATAATCAGATTGAGTTCTTAAAAAGATTGAGGAAGTAAAAAGTAAATAGTTATCAGCAATGATTAATGTTTGAACAGTGATTACTTTCTAAAATTAGGTGTGACAAATTAAAATATAGCATAGTCATATATACATAAAATGCCAGAACAGTAATTTTGTAATGATACAAAAATAAAGTCTTTTTGGGGTTGATACAAATAAACTACACATCATGCATTAACAAACTGGCACATAATCATTATTATTAAGGAAGTTGCAATTTTGTTAATCGTTAATTAAAAAAACCATAGACTAGTGCTTGCTTAACAAGAATTTAATAAGTTGGCAGAGTCAAAATAACTCATTCAATTTCTATGCATATTTTTCTTAACAGTTATGATATTCATATTGAATCTATTTAAGCTGAAGCAGCTTCTCTGACTTATAATGGAGAAACTAGAAGATTGTTTGTAGGACTAAATAATGGAACCATATCTGTAAGTAAACTAATAAAATATTTTGTAGTTTCTGTCTCTCTAGTATCAGAAAATAATGAGATGTGAAATCAGGGTACTTGGCACAATCTACATAAATAAAAAACAATTTTAACATTTACATTTGATAACAGCCAACAGCATGACTTATAGTTTATTGAAAATATATAATTGAACTTAGGGGTGACCATTTGATCCTTATGGATCGGGGGGGGGGGGGGGGGGGGGGCTAGCAGTTTTTGTAAATAAATATTCTGGTCTGGAAAAAACTTGGAAATAAATAATCTGGCCTTTACCTCTAAGAAAATGAAATTTACAAAAAGATAATCTGTCCAAAAGTTCTTAAGTATTAAGACCAGGTCGGAGACTAAGGATAACACTGGAAGGGGTCAACTTCCCCAAAGTCATTCACAACCAGTCTTTGGGACTTAATTAGACTCAAGGACGTCCACAATTGTTCCTATACAATCAATCGAAGATAATTTCCACTTTTAACAAATATTTATTATGGCTTCTGCTGAACAATTTAAATACAAGTAGTGGATGTTGCCAGGACGGTCTCTGGCTTCCAACTCTCTTAACAAACTAAACATTTTACAATATATACTTTTAGCTATAACAATTAAAAGGAAGTATTAAAAGATATAAATATTTAACAATACCGAAAAGTCTTAAGGCATGAAACATCAAAAGGTAAATTACATAATCAATTAATCTACTTAATTGTCCATTAGCACTTATTGTCAAACTCAAGTATGACAAGTTAATCCCTATTACTAAAATATCTGTTTTATCAATAAATAATCCAAATTAGAAAACCAATTAGATAAAGTCACTTTGAATTTTAAAGAATTTAGAATTAAAGATTGTCCTACAATAAAGAATTTAGAATTATAAAAGATTGTCCTACAATATCCTGGTGATAACTCTCTCCCTGCTTCAATAAAACATGTCCTCATGTTTTGCTCTTTCGCTTCTTTTTCTTGCTCTTGGTGTTTTGGGATTGATTGTTCATCTGGTTTTGCCTCTTTGCATTTTGTTGGTCTATTAAGGAATATACACTGTTGTTTGAGTTGCCTGCATTGTTACTCTTATCATTATTATCTGATTCTATAATGTCACTGGTGGTACCGAAACTAGGAAGCTCTTGAAGTTCTCTTAATTCTTTAAATAATATTCCATTATATTCCTGAACATCTGTTAACTTGTCGTATAACTGGGCCATTTCTGTTTCTAGTTGGGCATTGGATGTAATCAAATTAATAATTTCATACTTGTCTTTCATTTTTTCCTCTTCTAATGTTTTAATAACTTTCTTACTTTCATCGAACTTCTGTTTAAATGCATTGAGTTCCACTTTCACAACTGCTACCTTAGGCTCAAGTAAATTTCTAAAAGCACTATCCTTAATGTTGGCAAATGGCATAGCACGCATTGAATTCCTCTTTTCCAAGTACGCTTCCATTCGAGTTTTGTCCCTAGCTCTCTGTTTTGTTGATTTCTTCTTATTAGATTGTTCTATTTTAGTCTTTTCCTCAACATGGTGAATAGAATTTAAATTACATTTTCTGTTTCTAAAACACATTCTTGCATAATGTCCAGTTGTTTTGCACTTGTAGCATGTCTTCTGATTAGCCCAACATATTTTGTACGGATGAACATTTCCACAAAGTCCACATACTGGTATTTGAACAGGGTTGATATAATTCCACTGTCTCCACTGTGGTCTAAATGAATACTCCATTCTGCAGGTTAAGTCCATAAAGTTCGTTTATATGGGGAACACTCGCTGCTGCAATCTAAGGTACAAGGGATCGGCCTGGTTCTGCGCCAACTAAGACCAGGTCGGAGACTAAGGATAACACTGGAAGGGGTCAACTTCCCCAAAGTCATTCACAACCAGTCTTTGGGACTTAATTAGACTCAAGGACGTCCACAATTGTTCCTATACAATCAATCGAAGATAATTTCCACTTTTAACAAATATTTATTATGGCTTCTGCTGAACAATTTAAATACAAGTAGTGGATGTTGCCAGGACGGTCTCTGGCTTCCAACTCTCTTAACAAACTAAACATTTTACAATATATACTTTTAGCTATAACAATTAAAAGGAAGTATTAAAAGATATAAATATTTAACAATACCGAAAAGTCTTAAGGCATGAAACATCAAAAGGTAAATTACATAATCAATTAATCTACTTAATTGTCCATTAGCACTTATTGTCAAACTCAAGTATGACAAGTTAATCCCTATTACTAAAATATCTGTTTTATCAATAAATAATCCAAATTAGAAAACCAATTAGATAAAGTCACTTTGAATTTTAAAGAATTTAGAATTAAAGATTGTCCTACAATAAAGAATTTAGAATTATAAAAGATTGTCCTACAATATCCTGGTGATAGTATGGTATAAAGTAAATAAATAATCTTGCTGTGTAGTAGTGAAAGCAAATTTTCTAAACTGAGAAATTAAGAGAAAAAATAATCTAACACAACCCAAACTGCCAGCCCTCCCCTCAGAATCAAAAGGTCATCCCCTTACATGTACACACAATTTGTATTCATGTTATTGAGCAAATAGTTTCTAGTGTAAATATTTGAAAAAGTGATTTAAGTAATGCATGTTTGATTAACAATGCTCTTAGAATGGGTCAGCACCAATTCATTGTAAGCATACAGTTAAAAGTGCATGTTTGACATTTCTAAACAATTTTTGGCCGGTTTTCACAGAGTGAAAAATCTGGGATATAAAATTGTGAATGGTGGGCCGAAGGTGGTTGGGTGATTAGGTTTGTCAGTTACCTGCCCAAGGTCGGTGGTTTCCTCCTTGTACTCCAGTTTTCTCCACCATTAAGACTGACCGTCCTACATGGCCCAGGTGCGTCGATAAAGGGTGTAAAACACCAACACACACACACCGAAGGTGGGTGGACCGTGAGGAAATTTAAGTAACAGTTTTCTCAGCAACTTGGTACTACATGTTATTAATATTTAGTATACAGCATCAGGGCGGGGGCCCATAACATGGGATTCGATTTAAGGTCTGTTGCTTACCTACTTCCTGTTTAAAGAATCTGGCCATTTTTGACTTTGACAGGTTTTCAACATTTGTTTTTAGCTCACCTGACCCGAAGGGTCAGGTGAGCTATTGTCATCACTTGGCGTCCGTCGTCCGTCCGTCGTCTGTAAACTTTTTAAAACGTTAACTCCTCTGACACCATAAGTCAAATTGAAACCAAACTTGGTATGGTTGTTCATTAGCATTCGGTGCTTAGAACTGATGTGGGGATTTTTGATTCGTCGTAAAACATGGCCGCCGTGGCTAAAAATAGAACATAGGGGTAAAATGCAGTTTTTTTGCAAATAACTCAAAAACGGCTACAGATATCAATTTCTGGCATAGGGTATCAGTGATCAGCACCTCAAGATCTACCTACCCTGAAATTTTGAAGAAAATCCAACAACCCATGTAGGAGTTATTGCCCTTTTTGTGAATTTTTTGCAAATTTTGCACCTGTTTAGCTCAATATCTTGAAAACTATACAAGATATTTGAGAAATTTAAATTGCATATTGTTAAACACATCAAGATCTACAAAATATGTAATAGGGTCAACGTTGTAGAACCTTTCCTTTTAGGAGTTATTGCCCTTAGAAAGTCAAAATTGAGCATTTTAACAGCATTTCCTCATTACATTGAAAACGTTAACTCCTCTGACACTTCAAGTCCAATTGAAACCAAACTTGGTATAGTTGTTTATTAGCATTAGGTGTATAGAACTGATGTTGGGATTTTTGATTGGTTGTAAAACATGGCCGCTGTGGCTAAAAATAGAACATAGGGGTAAATGGCAGTTTTTTGCAAATAACTCAAAAACGGTGACAGATTTTAAAATTTTGATTGGAACAAAAGTGATCAGCACCTGAAGATCTACCAGCTCTGAAATTTTGAAGAGAATCCAACGACCCATGTAGGAGTTATTGCCCTTTTTGTGGATTTTTGGTAAATTTTGCACCTGTTTAGCTCAATATCTTGAAAACTATACAAGATATTTGAGAAATTCAAATTGCATATTGTTAAGCAAATCAAGATCTAGTAAATATGTAATAGAGTCAACGTTGTAGGACCTTTCCTTTGAGGAGTTATTGCCCTTAGAACGTCAAAATTGAGCTTTTAGAAGCATTTCCTCATTACATTGAAATTGTTAACTCCTCTGACACTTAAAGTCAAATTGGAACCAAACTTGGTATTGTTGTTTATTAGCATTAGGTGTATAGAACTGATGTGGGGATATTTGATTGGTTGTAAAACATGGCCGCTGTGGCTAAAAATAGAACATTGGGTTAAACAGCATTTTTTTGCTAATAACTCAAAAAGGGTGACAGATTTTTGAATTTTAATTTAGATAAAAGTGACCAGCACCTTAAGATCCACCATATTGTCAGATGGCCCCCTTATTAAACTATAACCCTTTCAATGTCAAATAGATTTTGCCTAATAGCCCTTACTTCAGGCACATATGTCAGGTGAGCGATTCAGGCTCCTGGGAGCCTCTTGTTTATTTAACGTACAAGTAAGTGCAATATAAATTATTTTATTCATTACCATTTTTAGGAATTCATACTTTCTGAAGACTACAATAAGATAACACAAATGAGAGATTATCTGGGTGAGTTGAACCATAACTAAAAACAGGACTGGAAAACATGGGGGAAAAATTGGTAAAAGGTGCAATAAAGGACAAAAAAAAATAAACAAACTTAAAAAGAAACAAACAACATAATATCTTTGAGTCTTAAAACCTTTTGAAATGTAAAATTGTTGAGTTTACACGCAAAAGAGTTATGGCATGAGCTGTTCAATGCCTTCCATTTTTTTCACTTTCTTATGTTAATTTGGCAACCTGCCTATTAAAATAATGACAGTGAAACTACATTGTACTTAACCTGGAGGAATGAAATTTCTCTGATTGAAGATTCACAAACTTGAAAAAAAATTGTTATGAAAATCAACATGAATGTAAAATCTATTATTTGTTATGTATCAAATTTTTGTTGTGATTGACCAATGAAAACCATGAAAATTGATACACATTTAAAACCATATAATGTAAACATGGAAATTTACGCAAAGGGTTTATTTTTGCTTAATATGCAATCACAAAGTATCTGCAAAATTATCTCCCATGTGAATGGATCTTTCCTTAAGTAAAGAGTATAAAAAATCAGAAGAAATGCAATTTTATCTCCCATGGGAAAGGTTGATTTAAAAAAAACAACAGGAAAATATCACCCTAACAAAATGTCCACATTGACAGTATTTTACAGTATCATATACCAACATTTGAACATTTTTTTCAGCACATCAAGCCAGAGTAAACTGTGTGAAGTTTTCCCTGAACTGTGAATGGGTATTGAGTTGTAGTAGAGACAAATATTTTCAGTGGCATTGTTCTGAGACTGGAAGAAGACTTGGTGGATATCAGGTTTCTGCATGGTGCCTTTGTGTAGAGTATCCTTTTGTATCATTTGGCGAAAAGTGGTTTAGGTTATAGACTGAATTGCAGATTTAAAAAATTCTGTCTTGATGAATGCTATGTTGTGTGCATTTATAATTGTACCCCATTGGTATCTCTCACATTTGAATTCTAAGAAAATTTGCTTTTTGAATGTAAATTACCGGTAAATCTGTTTGTAATTTTCTGAATTTTATTGTACCAGTCATTCAACTTTCAATACAGTTGAAAAATATTGAGCAATTTTATATGCAATTAAACCTCTGCTGGATTAGAGCAAAACAAACAATAAGATTGATGATATCTCAAAATTTCAAAGAGTTGACACTTTGGTAGACAAGCTACCCAAGAATGGCACATCAAGCAAAAGTAAGCTTCCATTAGTCATTGCCCCTTACTCTCTGAGCCTAAAAAGTACTTTCCTAGCCTAAGTATAAACCTACAAAACTGTTGTCCCTCTACAAAACAGACAATCCAACAGAAGTGGTGGCTAAAACTAGATTTAACAGTGCCAAACATCTAAGTTCCTTTGCTACCCCAGGGGCCTATCGTAAAGTTATTATTATACCCCCCACAAACAAAGTTTGGGGGGTATATAGGAAACACCCTGTCTGTCCGTCTGTCCACATAACTCGTAAGCGCTTCTCCTCCCAAACCCCTTGAAGGATTTTGCTGAAACTTAAGATGAAGGAAGTACATCATATGTAGATGTGCATGAAGAATTTTCATCGCAATGAGCCATCATTCAGGGGGAGATAATTGGACTTAGACTTTTAAAACACATTATTCAATGGGAGACCCGTAAGCGCAACTCCTAAACCGCTTGATGGATTTTGATGAAACTTTACCTGAAGGAAGTACATCATTTATAGATGTGCATGAAGAATTTTCATTGCTCTTGGATATCATTCAGGGGAGATAATTGAACTTAGACTTTTGTTTGTTTGTTGGTGTTCAACGCCTTTTATCAACGCACCTGGGTCATGTAGGGCTGTCAGTTTTAATGGTGGAGGAAACCGGAGAACTTAGACTTTTAAATACATTATAATACATTATTCAATGGGAGACTTCGTAAGCGCAACTTCTCCTAAACCACTGAATGGATTTTGATGAAACTTTACATGAAGGAAGTACATCATATATGAATGTGCATGAAGAATTTTCATTGCTCTTGTATATCATTAAGGGGAGATAATTGGACTTAGACTTTTTAAATACATTATTCAATGGGAGACCCTGAAAGCGCAACTCCTCCTAAATCGTTTGATGGGTTTTGATGAAACTCTACATGAAGGAAGTACATCATCTGTAGCTCTCGGTTATCATTGAGGGGAGATAACTGGACTTGAGATTTTTTTTTTACAGTACAATGTCCAATATGAAGGGGGGGTATCCTTTTGTGAGCTTGCTCACAGAGTTACTTGTTTCATATTATTTCTTAACATCGGAATAGATTTGATGAACAATCCAAGTATGCCTTTGTTGGAGATTATTCTGGACAAATATCTGTTTTAAAGATAAGCAACACAAGCTTTGATGTGATAGTGCAATTAAAAGGTCATTCAGGTAGGTGTGGAAGTGCAGGTTATAAATGTGTAATGCCTGTATATATGCACAAATGTGGCAATAATCTTTATGTTGTCATTAAACTTTCAGTATTAGTACATGCGTTTATATGTCTTTGATTAGTCAAACTAAGTTGTATGCTTGAAAGAAGCAGAGCTAGGTACCAATGGGGCATTCGAATGTCAAAAGTCCGAAAGGGCAGAACCAAAACCAGTAAACACCAATGAGAATGGACCCAAAAAAACCCATATGTTTAAAAACATGGAAACACAAAAACTACTGAAAATCAATTAACAATGGGAACTCTAGTCATAACGGGAGTGAACTCAGGTGCTTGGGAAAAGTAAGCAGTTCCTGTTTTTTTTTCAAAAATTTAAAGTCTCTTGAAACGTGAAATATTTTTTATCAGACAAACATAAAAAACATGCTTAAAAATCAAAGATATACCAAAGGTGTTTTTCAATATAATCAAAGCACAAACTAAAAACAGAAGACAAAACCAAGGGACAATGAAGACAACAGCACAACATAAAAACACACAATACATGTACAACAAACTACAATCAACAACACAGACTCAGTGGAAAGGTAGACAATTAAATTTAATCAATACAACTGGAGTTATGTATTGTAGGCAGTGTACGGAGTCTATCATGGGACATACAAAGAAGCTGGTTATTCTCTGGAAGTTTTGATCAGTCAGCCATTGTTTGGGATATAGGAGGAAGAAAAGGAACTGCTTTTGAATTACAAGGTCACAGGTTAGTTAAAAGATATAGATTTCTGTGTTCTTTGAAATTAAGTTTGTTACCTAATTATGTCGCCTGCAATGTGTTGCAAAGCGACCTATAGGAGTCACTTTGTAACTCTCTGTCATATTGGGTCGTCCTATGGTGTAAAAAATTTCCGTCACAGTTTTATGAGCAACTTCTTGATATTTGGTATGTAGCTTCCTCCTATTGTACAGCCGACATACGTCTTCCGTGGAAGACCGCCATTCTAGTTCTAAATACATGTAATGAGATTTGCACAATATTAGAATACAGATATAAAATGTTCCTCTTGTCTTTTTATTTCATAGATTGTGTATCAACATTAAGTATAATATGATTAAGGCCCTGCCTTTTTAGCAAGCATCGGAAATCTATATACCTTTTTAAAAATAACTCCATGTGCTCGACCGTGCTTTATAACGTAAAGAGGGAACTTTTAAAAAAGGAATTAAATAGTAGCAAAGTCTGACCCCACCCAACCCAAATCATATGCACTTGAGAAAGTTGTTGTTAAAATATCTGGGATCAATAACTACTTATTAAAGGTTCAATTATCTTTGCAAATAATAAATCCTGTAACATTCTGGGACGACATTAAGCGGGGACGAAATTATCCATTTTATGGATTACGTGACGTCATTTCCGTGTCAGAGTATTTCACGTTCTTCAGCAGACCAAAACAATATTAAGATTCTGTCGGGTTTTGTGAGATTTTCTGAGTACCAGTGTTTTATTTGAAGCATTGGTAACGGGAGGTACATTAAGAAACCTGGCAGAAAAAAAAAGTAAAAATATCATGCAAGACTGAGGAAAGTGAGTGAAACCCCACAGGATGTGACTCTTCTTTTATTTTTAGGTAAGAACCTTTTATTTATTATTATGAGTAGGTTTTATTCAGTAAATTTATGTATTTCTTTACTTATCTTATCTTACTTAGAATTTAACAAAGCTTGGTCAGTATCATGCATTTGGTATGACTAGTCAATGGAACGATGTTGTCAAAAGCTAGCTCGGTAATTTCCGGAAAATCGTTTTTCAGCGGAAAAGACCGAATGGTGTTTAAATAAAAATCTGTGTGTAAAAATAAACAAGTGGATGAATGAGGGTTTTATCACTGTTTTTGAATTTCGATTTTTAATTTTTTTTGCCTAACAGATTATCGTGTATTTTTTATAAGCCCAGAGGGTTGATTGTTTTACTTGCTCCGTGCCTGTTATTTTTTTCACTCTGTAAAAGTAAACCTGTTCCGGTTTTATCGTCAGTATATTTCTGGCACATCTCAAAACATGCACAATGCCGTAAAGCTCGCATCTGCGATGCTCGCTATTACTTTATTTGGCTCGAATTCACAAAACAATGTACATGTATCACAGATTTTTGGTATGCAGCATCAGCATGGAGTCTGATATTGTGGGATTGATTTCAAGTCTAAAGCTCATCTCCTCTCTGACCAAAGAAGTCTGGTCTTTTCTTTATTGACCCATTTTATTTGCCGGATTTCACTGAAATAAAAAATCCAGGTTATAAAATGGTTAATGTTTGGATGGGTGGGGAAAAATTTTTGGTCACAGTTTTTTTTGGCAACTACCATACTTATCACAGCCCCTTGATCTTTGGTATGCAGCTTTGGCATGGGGTCCCTTACTCTCTTCCTGTTTAAAGAAATCTAGCCAATTTTGACTTTGACAGTATTTTATTTTTTCAGAGATAAAGTATTAGGTTTGGCGTATGCCTCTGGTTGCAGACAGTTATTGACTGGATCAGAAGATTGTATACTGGGTATATGGAACATGGATGTGGACAGACAGGAGGTATATTCACACCAAGGGTCTGGAAACGGTCATATTTGCCGGACATGACCGAAATTTTGGCCTAAATGACCGAATGAAAATTCTCCCAATCGGACATTTTGAAATTTTATTGTAAGCATTTTTTGCTTATCGGTCATATAATTGTTTAATTATCTTCCTGAGCATCCGGTCTTGTGGTCATTAATCTCGTAATTAACACCTCCAGCAGGTGTCAAACAGGTGAGAATAGCCGTGGGGTTACGCTAATTAGATAATTGGTCACACCTGTCTGACCATGGCCACTGTATTTACCTATGGTTGAAATTAAATGAGTCAACTCTTGTTATCAAATCAGTCCCGAGAAGCCCGTTTTGTTTATTTAGAAATAATTTCTCATTATATTCAGTATTTATCAAAACATGTCACAGTGCACACCAAATATTATTTACATTTAGATGGTGTTTGATTACGCATGTGCGGAGAAAATGTTTATTTTGCAAACACTCATTCACTGTACAGATTGTTTTGGTATTAATACAAACAATAATTGTTACTAATTTCATATTTAAAAGTCACTTTTCTCATACTTTCTGTACATTTGATATGTTTATTTAGTAAACAGATTCAGAACGAGTGATCTCAATTTATCTACATCCGGGCATCTTACTTTCACTTTCACTTTTTACATGACACATATTGAAAACATTTTAGACATTTTTAACTACAAAGAACCTTTACCATGTTAACTGAAATAAAAACGTGATCTGGATATAAAATTCAACATCCGGAATGTAATACACAAACACACATTGCCTTAATGGATTTAAAAAGTGGATTTCAAGGGAGGCCAAGGAAAAAAGGTGGGGGAGGGGTAATTTCATGTAACGTTCATATTTTTATATATTCTATACAGTCGGACAAAAATGACCGAAATCAGCCCAAAAAAATTCCAGACCCTTGATTCACACTCTTAAACTTTGAATCTTGCAAGGATATAAAATGACTGCCAACCTGAAGGTTATTTTAATAGCAATTTATTTAATTCATTTTGGTTGAAATCAGCTAATCTTGATATGTAAATGATAAAGGGAACCTTGAAACCTGGTGGTGATTTTTAAAAAAACCCATTTATCATGGTGTATACTTAAAGTAATAATAAAGCAGTTTTGGAAAAAAATTGCAATGTAAAAATAATCACTTAACTGTTGCATAATCATAAAATTAGAGCTTTCGCGCTTTTTAGAAGACGAAAATTTTAGTAATGTGCTTGTACCGGCTAGAAATTTATTTGATTTTTAAAGAAGTTTGATACTAATGGTCACTTATTAACCTTCGTGAACATCATTATGATTTTTACCGATCATATCAAAACAAACTAAAATGTATTTTGAAGTAAGAGCATGTAAAGCTCTTGGTTTAATATTATTTCATATTTCTTGTTTATTTGACAAGTAAAACCTTTCCACTATTAAGAAAGACTGGTTAAAAAGTGTTTAACATGTTAATAATAACAACACGTACCTGTTTTCCATTCATCTTGCTATATTTTAACCGGGCCTATTTAATTGAAAACTCGATTAATTCAATGACATAAGATTCTCATTGGGGGGATTTCTAAACCACTTTCTCTTGTTATTGATATCATTTTAAAGGGGAACGGGGTAAGGAAAAAGTAAAACAGTAACAAAAGCCATATGCAGAACACCTTTACCTTTTCAGACAACGTTTGTTTACATCCATTTCCTAAAGTATTTTTAGATGGGCTTGCATGGGCACTTCCGAGTGAGTTCAAACTTGGATCCTATGCATATAGTTTGCATAATACAACTTGGGAAGCAAATGATTGTTAAAGACACTTTTTGTTAAATTCTTCAAAAATCCCACTGTTTAATGGACTTTTTGTAGCTTTAATAAAAGTTTATATTAACAATTTATATTTTTAAAGCTTAAAAAGACTGTTAAAAATTTTATGATTTTTTGATTTATTATTACTTTAAATTATATTTAAATTTACCTCCTTAAATTATCAAATGTAAACCTTATTGACATATTAAATCTTAAACCAAGGAAAAAAGATGCTATTGAGTTAGGGTTTATTCATAGATATACAAACAGACAAATATCAACATTTAATTTTGAAGATTTGCTAAAGTTGTGTCTCATACATTTATTTCACATCTTTTATTATCTATTTGTTCTGTAGACTCCGGGTTGGGAAGAGAGTGACATATGTCAGAAATGTAATGCTCCATTCTTCTGGAATGTAAAGGAAATATGGAAAACAAAAACCATGGGTGTCAGACAGGTATGTAGATTTCAAAAATAAAAATGTTTTAAAATGCCAACAACATGACCACTTTGAATGGCAATTGTACTAGTGAAGTATGTTAAATGATGGATGATATTAGTATCATCATTTTCTTTGATTATTAAATATTGTATGTAAGAAAAGATAAGATTTATTTTACGTCAGTGAATACACATCAGTGATGTTAAAACAATAAAACAATTATCATAAGCTCTAAAGAGCTTTTGACCTATGGCAAGATTAACCACCCGTTTAATATAGGCCCTTGCATGGTTGTCAGGCTTGCATGAAAGGAAAGCCCAATATTTCAAGCTGGAAAATCTGTGAAACCCACAAGCAGTGGTTGGTGCTGGGAAACCTTGACATGTGTGGTACTTGAACCTACAAAGGTGTCAACCTGTGATTTTAAGTCCAGTGCCTTAACCCTCTTCATGCTGGAGGGACAAATATGTCTTCATCTGAGCATTGTGGATAGGACATTTATGTCTTATCAGTTTACTGCCGGAAGGACATAAATGCCATCTTTACAAAATATAAAATATAGTGCTAAAATCACTAATTTGTTATGCAAAATACTGCATTATTTGACATCAGTGGTTTTTTTTTTAAAGATTCAAAATATTTGTTTTTCACTTGAGAAAAAATGAAACATCATTATCAAGATGCTTACCAGCACTACAATGACATCACACTTTATTTCCAGCACTTTTTGTAATAATTCTTTAATCCGTTCTCGTTCCAAGAGGGTTAAAAACTCGGCCAAAAGAAAAACCTTTCAACACAGATATACAAAAAAAAGCAAAGTGATCATGGGCCACTTTAAATTTCTATTTGTAGCAGCATATAAGTTTATCTGACTCCATAATTTGCAAAGTACTTATTTGGCTTGTTTTCTTGTATTGCATAGTTTTGTTGTATCAATATAAGAATGTGAATTTCCAAGTTGATCTATTTTACAATGATACTTATTAAACTGTTTATGCTTGTCTAATGTATTTGAAATTCGAACTATTTTGATTTATAATTGCCATTTTATGTTTTGTAGCATCACTGTAGAAAATGTGGAAAAGCTGTTTGTCATAAGTGTAGCGAGAAGAAATCTACATTACCAATTTTAGGGTTTGAGTATGAAGTACGGGTGTGTGATGATTGCCATAGTAGTATTGCTCCTGAAGAGTAAGTATGGGATTTTTGTCTTGCCTGCGACGAAAAGTCGCGGAAGGCGAGACATAGGTATTACTTTCCGGCGACGGCGGTGGCGGCGTCGTAAACTTTTTTGTATGACTTTTGTGGACAATGAATTGCTTGAACAGTATAATAGCTAGGGATCTGATATTTGGTATACAGACAGTTCAGGTTATGGTCTACGCAACTGTCACCATGCCGTGTGACCCTGACCCCATTTTTACGCTCCAGTGACTCTGTGAACTTAGGTCTTTTTTCAGGCTGTAAACTTTTTTGTAAGACTTTTGTGGACGATGAATTGCTTGAAAAGTATAGTAGCTAGGCATCTGATATTTGGTATACAGACAGTTCAGGTTATGATCTACGCAACTGTCACCATGTCGTGTAACTCTGACCCCATTTTCACTCTCGACTCTGTTAACTTAGGTCTTTTTTCAAGCCGTAAACTTTTTTGTAAGACTTTTGTGGACGATGAATTGCTGGAAAAGTATATTAGCTAGGCAGCTGATATTAGGTATACAGACAGTTTAGGTTATGGTCTACGCAACTGTTACCATGCTGCGTGACCCTGACCCCATTTTCACGCTCCAGTGACTCTGTGAACTTAGGTCTTTTTTCAAGCCATAAACTTTTTTGTAAGACTTTTGTGGACGATGAATTGCTGGAAAAGTATATTAGCTAGCCACCTGATATTAGGTATACAAACAGTTCAGATTATGGTCTAGGCAACTGTCACCATGTCGTGTAACCCTGACCTCATTTTCACGCTCCAGTGACTCTGTTAACTTAGGTCTTTTTTCAAGCCCTAAACTTTTTTGTAAGACTTTTGTGGACGATGAATTGCTTGAAAAGTATATTAGCTAGGCACCTGATATTAGGTATACAGACAGTTTAGGTTATGGTCTACGCAACTGTTACCATGCTGCGTGACCCTGACGCCATTTTCACGCTCTAGTGACTCTGTGAACTTAGGTCTTTTTCAGGCTGAAAAACTTTTTTGTAAGACTTTTGTGGACAATGAATTGCTGGAAAGTTATAATAGCTAGGCATCTGATATTAGGTATGCAGATACTTTTTGTGTTTATATCAAGAAATGAAAGCTTAGGTAGTTGATTTTAGTGATGGTGCCGGCAGGCGAGACATACTTTTAGTGGCCACACTTGTTTATATAATTCAATACTTTCATAAATGTTTTGCAATGCAGATCTTTATAAAGCTTTTTGATTCGGATAATTGGGAACTTTTAGGTATGAGCTTTTGGAACATAACTTCATTTTTTTCTAAGAAGTTATCTTCTATTTTTTTAATGTTAACAAAGAGTAGACAGTCTTTTAAATAAATTTCATCAGTTTCTTTTGAAGAATAAAATACTGTAAACCGGGAAATTTTCATGGCAGTTTTATTTTTGTGATTTTCACATTGACATTGCTAGTGTGAAAATAAAACCTCACAAAAATATATTTGTCTTCCATTGTAGTCTATGGACAATAACATTGTTGCCCGATTTTAAACTTAAATTCAGTCATCCAACTGCCAAATAAAAATACTGCGGGGAAATTTCCTGGTTTACAGTATTTATTGAACATATTATAATCTATATTCTTTCTTGTAAGAGAAGATTTTCTGTATTTTTCAGAAAGGCCCCTTTAGCTACTTTTCATGACATGAAACATCCCATTCAGTACATGTACTTAGAAGAAACCAGAAAAAGATTATTAACAGTTGGCAAAGATAGAGTTGTTAAGGTAAATTTAGAAGCTAGCAAGAGATTTATGTTTACATTATACCACAAATGTTTAAAACACTGTTTAAAAGATGAAACCAAGGATAATGAACATGTGCATAACATGGAAATAAATCTAAAGAAAATATTGGTAAAACTCAAGTTAGACATGACCAGGCTTGTGCATGAATACCCTCCGGGACCTCTGGTCCACTAGCAGCAGTTTATAACCAAGTGATTTCAAAATACAAAGTACCAAAATGGGTATCAATAAAAGGGTTAATGATTCATGCTGTATTTGTAACCTCTCAGCATATTATCTGAAGTGTCCACAATAGCAAAAGCGCGGGGATAATGTTTTGTTGTTCGATGTACGTATGTACATCTGTACGTATGGCGTTAATGTCCAGGATAATCTCTGTAACCACTAGGAGTAGAAAGATGAAACTTGGGTCATTGATTGCATTGTGGGTGGGGACTGTGCCGAAGGTTTCGGAATTTTGATATGGCCTCTAGGGGCTGGGCTGCATAGGTAGCCTAAGGGCACATTATTAGCTTACCTGGACCGAAGGTCCAGGTGAGCTATTACCATCACTTGGCGTCCGTCGTTGTTGTCTGTCGTCGTCGTCGTCTGTAAACAATTTTTCAAAAATCTTCTCCTCTGAAACTACTGAACAGAATTTAATGAAACTTAGTATGAATGATCCTTAGGGTGTCCTGCACCAAACTTGTGTTTCAATTTTTGATCCGTCAAAAAACATGGCCACCGTTACTAAAAATAGACCAGGGGGGGTCAGACTACAGTTTTTGGCTTGTAAATCAAGAAGTATAAGAGATAGATGAAATCTGATGCCAGCTTACAATTCTACAAAAGTCTCCATTTGGTCGAAGTTGTCAGATGATCCCTTATAGGGGTTACGGCCCCTTAAAGGTGAAAAATAGTGTTTTTGCATGTTTTTGGCCTATAGAATGAAAACTATTGTAAATAGAGAAAAGCTGTTGCTTGCTTAAATGTTCAGCTCATTTAGCTCTACAAAAGTCTTCATAGGGTCAAAGTTGTCAGATGACCCCTTATAGGGGTTACAGCCCCTTAAAAGATGAATAATAGTGTTTTTTGATTATTTAGAATGAAAACTATTGCAGATAGAGAAAAGCTTTTTCACGCTTAAACATTCAGCTCATTTAGCTATACAAAAGTCTTCATAGGGTTGACATCAAACCAGGTGAGCCATTCAGGCTCCTGGGAGCCTCTTGTTTCTTCATCATGCAACTCCTCCCAGGTTATTTGGAATACCAAACTGAAACGTGGCTCAGTAGTTGCACTATGGATGTAGATTCTGCCGAAGGTTTCAGATTTTTATATGGCCCCTAGGGGCTGGGCTGCATAGGTAGCCTAAGGGCACATAATTCCTTCGTCACGCAACTCCTCCCAGGTTATTTGGAATATGGAACTGAAACGTAGCTCAGCAGTTGCACTATGGATGTAGATTCTGCCAAAGTTTTCAAAATTTTGATAATGCCCTTAGGAGCAGGACTGCATAGATAGCATAAGGGCACATTATTCCTTTGTCATGCATAATTCTTTACATTACTATCACTCCCACTACCAGGGAAAAGTCTCATGTTAATGCATATACATTTTATAGACTAGTAATGCTCATAGTCATAGTAATTTCTTTCAATTATTTGCTCTTATACTATCAAACACCAGAGTAGCGCGGGGATATGCAGCGTGGCTGCTTTGACTAGTTTTTATATATTTTAGTTTGTTCAATTTAAATGTTTGTTTTTGTCATACGTTTTGTTTTATCTATGGTCTTTCGACTTGGTTTTATTTCAAACTTTTATTTATTTATTACAACATGTTTGTCCCGATTATAGCTGAAATATGTCTGATGGGACTGGACATTAAGCAAACATCAATCAATCAATCAATCACAATGCACCAGCATTCTATGATTTTGATTGAATCAAATCATACCTTGAAAGTATGTAAAAAAATGAATAAATGAAAGTCCTAGTGTAATGAATGTTTATTTTTTCAATATTTCAGATATGGGACATGAGTCAAGTTCTACACTAGATGCGATAGGAAAACAAAGATAAACTGATACAAAGAACCACGAATTGAGATTTTCTGTTTTTTATTTTTTGTACACCAGTCATGTGACATTAATGACACTGCCATTGGTGTGTGAACAAAATAAGATCACATGACAATCATGTTGTTTGATGAAATCCGTCAACATTGGGGCTCCACAGGGTATGTCAGTAAGATTGCTTTTAAAAGCACTTTCAGTTCAACATGAAGGCATATTTTAAATGGGGTTACAGGTCACTTTAAATGATTTTTTCCATGTTAGTTTGTTTTTAACCAAATATAGGTACAAAAGTTGCCCCTAAAATTCCTTCAGGTTGCTGGTCGTTTTTCAATCCTTTTGGAGCCCTAACATTTTTTTCATGTCATTCATAAAATCAAGAGTTGCAAATATGAAGACTGCATTCTTGCAAGAACTTTTTTAATACAACATAATGAGATTGCCTTAGATGCATGTTTGTGAGAGGTAGAGAGTGATCTTGTTGTAATGTGGGACCAAGTTTCTAATGAGTAAATGTTTGCATGAAACACAAATACAGTAGAAAGACAAGAACCAGGAAATGGAGATTCAGCTAAGTGATTTTTATAGGACTTAAAAAGTTGTTCTACTTTAATTTGATACATTTTAAAAATTATTTACCTATTTTGTATGCTGTCTTTTATTTTACTTTTTGGGCGAGTTGAAAAAGAAAACAAAAATTGTAAATTTTGTACTCGGGTCTTTTTTTTGTGTACCGTAGATGCAGAGGTGAATGCTTTTAAAGGGTTATGGTTGGCTTGTAGTTTTGTCTTATGAGATAAAAAGGTCATTGCTGCAAAAACATTAAATTCGAAACTGAAAATATGGATACAAACTAAAACTGCTGCTAACAACTAATTATTTAAGATCACTAGTTTTGAAACACAAAAAATATTTTTAAGATTTATTACTAATTTGCATGCAAAGATTGTCATTATTTATTTTTTGACAAAATACTTTGTGTCATTTAAATGTTGTATCTAGTCAATTTGTATATTGATAATTCTTACTAACAAGATAATGTGTATTTTATTCAACTTTTAATACAAATTAATAAACATATACACAAATAATGTAAAACCATGCTTTCAGAAATACAACTAATTCTATGATATATGTAAGTATTATTAGGCCATGTCAAGTAAATTTGTAGATTTTTATACATCAGCAACAAAAAATTGGAATAGCCAGGTGAAATTGCTCTACATTAATTTGTTTTTTTTTTTAGATTGTATCAAGGACTTGATACATTATGTTTGGTTTAGCATTTATGTGTAGAAAGGTTTTTAGAAATGGTTTATATGACAGGAATGTAACTTTGCTAAGATTTGAACTTAGGTATGAAAACTTTGTTGTACTTGTCCCTTTTCGTTATCTGTGATAAGTAGCTATTTGACTATATGTACATAAATCGTAAATGTAAATGATGTTGCTCATAACTGTATTTATTGCTGTAAGAAGACACTCGCCGAGGCAGATCCAAGAGGGGGGCAGGGTTTGGAGCCACCCTTTTTTTTGAAATTTGGTTTTCTTTCTTTTTTTGGCAAGTGTTCTATAAAATTGACATGGCTCCCCTTTTAGCTTTTGTGGCAGAATGTAAGCAGAACCTCCCCTTTAAGAATTTCTGGATCTGACCCTGTTGAGTGTTATAAAGTCCAGGCCACTTTTATGTTCCTTCATGGAAATCATTATGAGAGAAAATAAATATTTATAAATGATCTAATCAGGGCTATTTCAGTTAAAAACTTAAAATGATGTTCCATCCCCTTTAAATTTAAAGTTTTTACTGTAATAGCCCTCAGTTAGACAACGGTTGCTTTCATTATTTGCCAATGGCGCCAGTTGGTACCAATGCAAAAAATTAATACTGTATTCAATGTGGAATTTTCATGGATGATTTATTAACTTGTTTTTGCATTGATTAGGTAAACAACTTAGATTTAACAAATCTTGAGTTTGTTTGGGATGTTCTGTTTATTTATTATCTGTACCTTATTATTAGAATATTTTCATAAACAGTAAAATCAGCTGTATATAAAGACTCGTAAAGGATCAACAAAATTTAAGGTCACTTTGAATGGGTGGTCTGTATATACAGGTGAATTTACATTGATTTTGGTTTTGAAGAAATATTCAAATAAGTCTTAATTTTATGAGTGACAAAGTGGGTCAATAGTGTGGATTCTTTTATTTTCGTGGGTACCAATTTTCATGGTTTGATTAAAAAGGATCAGATTGTGGATTCAAAAATTCATGGTATTAAAGATCAATGTTAAATTTGCTTTTTGTGGGGTATCAATTTTTGTGGGTAAAGGCCACCAACAAAAACCATGAAAATTGATACCCCACAAATAATAATGAAATCACAGTACACATTACTTTTACTGTTTTTTTATCACAAACTGAGCATAATTTTGGCCTTAAATCAAAGATGCATTTCAATTGGTTTTGCCTGTCAGTCAAGAAATTTCCATTCTACAGTATTAAATTTTAACATTGGCTTGCCTTTCGTCAACCAAAGTCGAAAACTGCATCCATTGACAAAATGAAGAGCAGTTTTAATTTTTACATTTTCAATATACAAATACAATAATACAAGTGCATTTCTAAATAGATAGAATAAGTGAATGGTGGAAAAAATTCCTTGTAATTAAATAATTTCAGCAATTCTGGTTGTAAGATTTTTAAAGCAATAAATTAAGACAGTGTGATGACCAGGACTTAAAAATTGCTGCCAAAATAATAACTGCTACCAAGCATAAATGGGTTTCAAGTAAATAAATTTTATTTAAAAGTGTTAAATTTTATTTTTACTTAGAAGTCAGATATTTTTTAACCTTTATATTAAACAAATTTGTATAGATTATAAAAACCTTTGCTTTTTAACCAAATATTGTAACACATACATTTTTCAGAACAAAAAAAAATCAAAACAACAATAAGAATCTGAGTTCCAAAAAAGCCATTTTAGAAGCTATTCAAAGGTAAATGTTATGACTTGATACAGTAAAACTTAATTGCCACATTAGATGTATATTGTGAAGTAGCCTCAAGTTAAAAAAAACCCACAACATAGAATATTGTACTATTTGAAAACTAAACTATTTTTAAATTTAGATTATAGTTGTTGTTATCCTTGTAAAGGATTTTACTTTGTGAATAAATCTTATGGATTAACATTGCTTTGTTTATACTTTTATTGTGTCTCCAGCGATGTAAAAGTATTACAGTATAGCAGGCTATTTTCGTGATGGTTTAATTTTGGCTTATTTTTGCAGGTCAATGGAAATGGTGAAAAAAAATCACGCAAAATTATCTTTTTTAATGCAAATCATATACAAACACATTCATAATCTGTGAAAATAAAATACCAATTTTTTTTTTTTCACATACATTATGACATAAAAACTGCGAAAATTTACCCCTGCAAAAATAACCCACTATAAGGTATAAGCACCTCCATATCTCAACTAATACCATATTGGTAGCTAAGCACTGTTGCATCCCAATCATTAGACCTTTACCTTGAATTTCTGGTTAAGTGACTTAGACTTAAACCCATACATTACTAGTACATGTACATGTAACCTTAAAGATTATGAGCACCAACTTGAAACTTGATATGCTTACAGCATTATTGCTAGACTGTTACAGTTCTTTCACCCTTGTCATTTGAACTTGGATTTTTAGTTGGCGACGGATAGTTTTAGAAATGTTAGAGATTTGGTTTGATTTGTTTTAACAGTTTATGAATAAATGAATGAATAGGGGAATAAACAAGAAATTTGTGATTCTGATGGTGCTGGAAAGTGAGATGGACTTTAGTGTTTCCTCTTATAACATTAGTATGAAGCAGGTCACTCCATTATCCATCCATCGCCTCAAACAGGTACTTGTATCATGTGTAATCTGAAACTCATAGACCGTACACTAGATCTTACAGAAATTTTACACAGCGATAAATTGCACATTGCACATTGAACATGTGTACCTCTTCTTTTCAGATGATTTGAAATTTTCCTTTCTCTTATTTTCATCTGATTTATCAACCTCTCAACCATTTGTGAAAAAGAAAATTTTGTTCCAAGCGTAATTGCATGTGCAATTGATGATCAAACTCTTGCATCTATTTACCTGTAGACACGAGAGAAAAACCATGTACAACTAAATTCTTGATTATTATGGAATTTCTAACAACCCCGGGAAATCAATTTTATATTTTAATTGCTCTGCTTGCAATTAAAATCAAATTTATTTCCCTTGATTTTAGAAAGTCCATAATAAAATAGATCACGTTTCAGAAGCTATATATCTATTCAAATATCTCATTAGCACAACTCCTGCTAAATCTCTTGATGAATTTTGGTGAAACTTCACATCATATGGAGATGTGGATGAAGAATTTTTTCACTGTCAGACTTACTGGTATGCCAAGGAGATAATTGGAAGGTTCAGTTGAACTAAAAATACAACATAAAAAACCTAGCACATAAAAGGATTAAACTGCTAGGCAATGCAGGAGTGAACTATTGTGCTCTGGAAGGGTAAGCAGTCCCTGTTTGCTACCATACCAAGTCATATTGCAAACAATCAATTAGTATACTGTACATAAAAATCAGTAAAGGAAAACTGAATAAAAAGCTATGCCGAATGCAGCATGATATGACCGCAACATGTTGAACCCTGTATGTTTGCTGCCTAATATGAATTTTCAAATGATTTGGACACATGCAGCCCATGGTGGGCTCACTAAGTTTTCTAGCTCACCTGGCCAAAGGCCATGTGAGCTTATGCCATCACTATGCGTCCGTCGTAGTCTGTCGTCCGTTAACAATTTCAAAAATCTTCTTCTCTGAAACTGCTGAACCAATTTAACTGACACTTTGTAGGAATGATATATGACATGTTGGCAACAAATTATCCTCATTTAAAAATGATTCAATAAAAAACATGGCCGCTGTTACTAAAAATAGAACATAGGGTAAAATCACTTAAAATGGCTTATAACTCAGCAACCATAATTGAAAAAATCCGAAGGATCTTAGGCTCTTCAAAAGCTCTACAACAGTCTTCATTGGGTCGAAGTTGTCAGATGAACCCTTATAGGGGTTACAGCCCTTTAAAGGTGAAAAATAGCGTTTTTAGCTCACCTGGACTGAAGGTCCATGTGAGCTATTACCATCACTTGGCGTCCGTCGTCGTCGTCGTCGTCGTCGTCTGTCGTCGTCTGTCGTCGTCGTCTGTTAACAATTTTTCAAAAATCTTCTCCTCTGAAACTACTGAACAGAATTTAATGAAACTTGGTATGAATGATCCTTAGGGTGTCCTGCACCAAACTTGTGTTTCAATTTTTGATCCGTCAAAAAACATGGCCACTGTTACTAAAAATAGACCAGGGGGGTCAGACTACTGTTTTTGGCTTGTAAATCAAAAAGTATAAGAGATAGATGAAATCTGATGCCACGGTACTGCTTCAGCATCAAAACTTCTACAAAAGTCTCCATTTGGGCGAAGTTGTCAGATGATCCCTTATAGGGGTTACAGCCCCTTAAAGGTGAAAAATAGCGTTTTTGCATGTTTTTGGCCTTTAGAATGAAAACTATTGCAGATAGAGAAAAGCTGTTGCTTGCTTAAATGTTCAGCTCATTTAGCTCTACAAAAGTCTCCATAGGGTCAAAGTTGTCAGATGACCCCTTATAGGGGTTACAGCCCCTTAAGGGCGAAAAATAGTGTTTTTGGCCTATAGAATGAAAACTATTGCAGATAGAGAAAAGCTGTTGCTTGCTTAAATGTTCAGCTCATTTAGCTCTACAAAAGTCTTCATAGGGTTGAAGTTGTCAGATGACCCCTTATAGGGGTTACAGCTCCTTAAAGGCGAAAAATATTGTTTTTGGCCTATAGAATGAAAACTATTGCAGATAGAGAAAAGCTGTTGCTTGCTTAAATGTTCAGCTCATTAAGCTCTACAAAAGTCTTCATAGGGTCAAAGTTGTCAGATGACCCCTTATAGGGGTTACAGCCCCTTAAAGGCAAAAAATAGTGTTTTTGGCCTATAGAATGAAAACTATTGCAGATAGAGAAAAGCTGTTGCTTGCTTAAATGTTCAGCTCATTAAGCTCTACAAAACTCTTCATAGGGTCGAAGTTGACAGATGACCCCTTATAGGGGTTACAGCCCCTTAAAGGCAAAAAATAGTGTTTTTGGCCTATAGAATGAAAACTATTGCAGATAGAGAAAAGCTATTGCTTGCTTAAATGTTCAGCTCATTAAGCTCTACAAAAGTCTTCATAGGGTCGAAGTTGTCAGATGACCCCTTATAGGGGTTACAGCCCCTTAAAGGTGAAAAATAGTTTTTTTGGCCTATAGAATGAAAACTATTGCAGATAGAGAAAAGCTGTTGCTTGCTTAAATGTTCAGCTCATTATGCTCTACAAAAGTCTTCGTAGGGTCGAAGATGTCAGATGACCCCTTATAGGGGTAACAGCCCCTTAAAGGCAAAAAATAGTGTTTTTGGCCTATAAAATGAAAACTATTGCAGATAGAGAAAAGCTGTTGCTTGCTTAAATGTTCAGCTCATCTAGCTCTACAAAGTCTTCACAGGGTCGAAATTGTCAGATGACCCCTTATAGGGGTTACTGCCCCTAAATTTACCTGTTTTCATGTTTTTGGCTTATATAATGAAAACTATAGCAGATAAAAAAAGTGGTTGCTTGCTTAAATGTTCAGTTCATTAAGCTCTTAACAAAAGTCTCTATAGAGTCAAAGTGTTCAGATGGCCCTTAATATAAATAACATTTTGCACATTTTTGGCTTACAGAATGAAAACTATCGCTGAAAGAGAAAAGCTGTTGCTTGCTTAAATGTTCAGCTTATTTAGCTCTACAAAGTTCTTTATAGGGTTGATATCAAGACCAGGTGAGCGATTCAGGCTCCTGGGAGCCTCTTGTTTCATGTTTTTGGCCCATAGAATGAAAACTTTTACAGATAGAGAAAAGCTGTTGCTTGCTTAAATGGTCAGGTCATTAAGCTCTACAAAGTCTCCATAAAGTTAAAGTTGTCTGATGACCCCTTATAGGGGTTACAGCCCCTTAAAGGCAAAAAATAGTGTTTTTGGCCTATAGAATGAAAACTATTGCAGATAGAGAAAAGCTGTTGCTTGCTTAAATGTTCAGCTCATTTAGCTCTACTAAAGTCTCCATAGGGTCGAAGTTATCAGATGACTCCTTATAGGGGTTACAGCCCCTTAAAAATTGAACAATAGTGTTTTTTGCTTTTTTAGAATGAAAACTATTGCGGATAGAGTAAAGCTTTTTATTGCTTAAGCATTTAGCTATATAAATGTCTTCATAGTGTTGACATCAAGACCAGGTGAGCGATTCAGGCTCCTGGGAGCCTCTTGTTTTACACATGCATTCTTTGTTGGGCATTCAATGCATATCTATATTTTTATACACTTATACCAACTTTCAAGGAACATTAATAAGGCCCCTTTGATCCTTAATTTCCCCAAAATAGTAGGAGCTACTGCAAGTCTGGCAAGGATTTTACAAGGATTCCACTGAAAAAAGGATTTTCAAAATCAGCTCACTAATAAAAATGTCAATTGGTCAGCCCACTGCAAATTAAATTTTTTGAATTAAACCATTTGCCATGACATACTCTTATAATTAGCATTTTTTCCCTTTGACCCTTCATATTAATGTAAAGGTGCATGATGCATAAAAACTGTTGTTACATTTTGTTGAAAGAATTCATAGAGGAATACAGTTAAAAGAGAATGATCAAAATTTAATGAGTATTGTACAGACATTTTGTCAATACACCCATTTTAGCCCCTTTTGGCCCTTATTATGAAACTGTAAGGACCACAAACCCAAAACGCAATACCAAGCCTCCTTTTGTGGTAACAAACATCATATCAAAATTCAATAACAATTGGTTCTCTACAACTTAAATGAAAGAACCTTTATGAGCACGCTCACATACCCCACCCGTCCACATTATGGACAGAGATGATCTATTTCCAGTTAGGAAAAAAAAAGTCAGAGTTGTTGTCTTTCCAAGTTGGCTTGTTAAACAGGAAGTAAATGATTGGCAGACCTGAAAATGTATCCCACCATATGGGACCCCTACTTGAAGCTACATTCCATATATCAAAAGGCTACAGTTAATAGTTGCTGAGAAATCTGTGACGAAAATTTTCAACGCTGAAAATTTAGAGAAAAATGTCTAAGTCAGCTTGTTTAACAGGAAGTAAATCATCGCCGTACCTGAAAATGTTTTCCACCATATGGGGCCCCCACCTGAAGCTACATTCCAAATAACAAAAGCCTACAATTAATAATAGATGAGATATCTGTTACAAAAATTTTGATCACGGACAGACAGACTGATGAACCAGTCAAAAACATGATACCCTTCGCAATTTGTTGCGTGGTGTATAATAATCACACGGAAACCAAAGTATCTACAGACCACGATGACTACATCGCCATAACATAATACATGTATGATCCCAAATATTTTCGGTCGTATAAAAACTACAACATATGCTGTAGACAAATAGAGGATTTTTTTCTACAAGCAAATGATTTCTTCTGTAAAAGGACCAGGGCTGATAAGGCCTGTTTTTGGCTTCAAAATATGGCTGAAAATTAAAAGTTTTAGTACAGCCATGTACCAAATAGATACATTGGGAAAATATTTTTCAGGACCAACTTAATTTGTTACAAAAAGGATTTTGTGGTACATGGGTGTTGCGGTCACTTCCCAGAGCAAAAATTATTAAAAATATGCTAAAAAACAGCCAATTTGGTCAATTTTGTGCAATTTGTTCAATTTTGACGTCACTATGACGTCACAGTATGGTCAAAAATATTAAATTGTCTATGAAGCATCAAAGTACTGACATTAAACTAAGTCTTGTCACAATTTTTACTTGAATTCCAAAACTAATTTTTGGGCCAAAAATGGCCCTTATCAACCCTAGTCCTTTAAAAGTATATTGTATGATATAATAAATGATATAGCACTAGATATTGATTTGCTGGAGCAGGGGGTCAGGCAGGGCAAATGAAGTTTACACATTTTGTCTTTCTTTATTATTTTCATCTATAAAAATCAATAAAATTAAAAAATAATTATAAAAATAAATCTTGTATAATATGCAGTAACAATTTATACTTCATTTATATAAAAATCCATCATTAAATTTATTAATAAATATTTAATTAACAATAACAATAAATTAAATGTGTAAAATCATATAAAACCATAACCATTGCTTTCTTTATATATAGAACTATCAAAATGTAAGACACTTTAATAACATACTTTTTTGAGTAGAGCTAACAAGGCCAAAAAATCAACTGAAAACTAGCTAATTATTGCTCTTTTTTTGACTTCATATTCAATAAATTTCATTATATTATGACTCAAGTTCTTGTAAGAGGAGCAGAGCAGAGATTAAAATATTTTCAAGCACATACAAGTAATATTACAATGTATGATTGTTGTCAAACTCGTTAAGCAGAACAAAATTATCTTTTGATAAAAATGTGTATTTTTATGTTATTACTTCATGTATAGCTTTTCAGTTTTTACAGGAACATGGCCAATGCTAATTTTCTTCAATCTGCAGAAAAATACAGTAAAAATATAAGAAAATTGAGAATTTAATGTGTTTGTAATGTTGGTGTTATATCAAATCTGTCAAAAATGAAGAGATCAGTTATAATTTGACTTATTTTGGTAATCTGCTTGGAAGAGTTTAAGGAGTTTAAAATTCCTACAAAGACCTGGTCACTTTTAGGCCTTTGTTGCTCTACTCCCTTTGCTGAAAAGTAATTCTGTTATCTGATGACTGCAGGCTGTTTACAGAAATTAATGTACAGGGAAGATAGACACCACTTTTTATTTTACTAATCCGAGCTCAATCTTTTATCAGATTAACTATCAGATCTGAATGACAAATTACCAACAACCTATAAAATTACTACAAACAGTTCCTAATTCTCACACATACATGAATGGAATAGAATATGAGAACAACGAACTGTACACTTTCAAATTCTAAAACATCTATGTGTATTTGTATGCCGATCTAAAAAACTGATTACAGGAAAGTCATGATTGATAATAGGTCATGTAACATAAAGTTATTTTTTTAGGAATAAGGAATCAAATTGATATTTTCAATATGGTATGAGACTGTCAGACAATAAAAAAAGAATTGAGCACCATTAATAACTAATAAATGTAACACCATTCACCATACAAGACCAAATTAATTTTGCGAGGATTTGATTTTTTAAATTGCGAAAAAAAAAATTAAATACACACTACATTTGATTTCTCATGTAATCAAATATTTAGTTCCCCTAAGCTGAACAGGAACTCATCAAGGTACTTAGGAGTACTGGTGCTTAATCTATCCATACAATTTTGTAATAAAAGAAGCTCATCTTTTTGATCAGTTAAACTCAAACCTTCATTGAAAATGAAAACTACTCATAAGAAGATGATTTTCCCTGAAGGAAAAAAAACTCCTATCTCTGAGAGATAATTGCTTATATCTATGATTTTTGCAACTAAATAATATTTTATTTATGAATTTAATTTTTTGAACAACTCTTTGACAATTATTTTGCACATTTTCATTTGTATAAATCCCTTTTTGAGCTATTTTGCCAATGTGAAATTTTCAACAGGTAAATCTTTTATACTAGGAAATTTTTTCCTTCATACAAGAAGAAAATCTTCTCTATATAGATATGAGTTTAAACTGATCAGAGAGATCAACTTCCATTGTAACATATTCAAAAGGAGGATTAAGTACGGGTACTCCAAAGTACCTTGATGAGTCCCTGTTCAGCTTGGGGTAATTAAACATTTTATTCGCTATAATGTATTTTTGCCTAACTCAATAGCCTAAAAAGTTGAGATCTACAATGTTAGTTGAATACCTGTCTTTAATGTTAAATATAAACTGCCTTATGGAGCTCATGCAGTGTATCCTTAAGCTTAAAGAAAATTTCCACTTCTAAAGCCACAGGTCGCTTTTTTGCATATTTTTACATTTAAATTTGCAGATCACATTCAATGCAAATTTTCACTTTTAGTCACATGGAATTCCTATATGGAACCTTAAAAGATAAATCATAGACCCAACAGAAGAATTTTGTATAACAAAGTATTCAACAGACAAAATTTATAACACTAACTCTCTGTAAAGGGAGATAACAAAAAGCTTAAAGCTAAAAATATGGGAAAAATAATTAATTCTTATTCATTGTAACCAACATTCATATATAAACTACACAGTCAGCTGTAATAATGCTAAAAAATGCCGTCATCAATCATTAAAACCCACAGGTCTTTGAGTCTGAACTGAACGGAGACAGGCTTGGACTAGCTTCATTACTCTTAAAGTATCTTCTTTCTTTACTCTTGATTCACATTTTCCTGAAATAAAATTTATTATTATGAGTGACAAGCATAAATAAAACTAACCTCTCATCATTGTTTTTTTTGCACCTGAATTTGGTTTTTAATTCATAGAGTTTATATGAATAATATGTCAATTTTAGTTTCTGTAATCAATACAATTTTAGAAAACAGACAGTTTTGCATCTGTAAATAAGCCTCTAACCATGGATTTAGATATAATTTATTTAAATCACTCTGTTTGTGTTTAATTTTAAAGAAATAACTGTCAGAAATATGGCTTATATCAGAAATCTACATGTTGTGATGGAAAATTTCTGATTTCTGCATTTCAATATATTTTGTTGTACTTTCAGGGGGAGATAATTTGTCCAAAAATAATTGGAAACAAAAATACTCAACAATTTTTTTTTAACCATTACTCATTTAATTCTCATTCTATATTGCTATAGTGGTTGATATAAAATCTATGTTCACCATTGAAACAAAATCTGTAGACAAAATGTTAAACATTCTATCTGGTGCATGTACTTTTACATCATAGTACTCTCACTATAATGATTGGTCTAATACAGTAAAGACTACAGTTTATATACCTTCGATTACATCTAGAAAATGTTCCAATTCATTGGCATAGGCTTGTGGATATCTAGTAGTAAAATGTGTATCTATGGGTCCTGATATTGTAGCCTGGTCTGTGTAGGCTGTGGTCAAACTAGTCTTACGGTTGTCTACTGCAAGCATCCCTTTATCAAACAGAGCCTAAAATAATTTAGAACTTTCAATTTTATTAATAGGTATGTATGTGTGTGTGTGTGTGTTAGGGTTTAACACCCTTATTGGTGCACCTAGGTCATGGCTGTCAATTTGAATGGTTGAGGAAACCAGAGTACCCTGAGGAAACCACCAACCTTGGGCAGGTAACTGTAAAACCTAATCACATCAGGGGGGAGTCCTATTTTTGTAAATTACACGCATGACTCAAACACCACCTGAGAGATGTTTTGCTAGTGATCAATAGCATGGTTTCTAAATATTCATTAGTTTCTTAGATCATGTTAATATTGACTGCCACAGATGAACTTGTTAAACATATTTTCTCGTCACTCAACATGGAGAAGTAACAGTTATTCCCTATGGCCCACTTTTTGTCTTCTTTTCATATTGTTTTAAATGTCTAAACTTTCGAAATACAATGTACTTAAGTGTGTCAATACATTTAATGAAAGCATGCTGATTATATAGCATTTAGCACTTATAACCATTTGACAATGTAGGACACAGAATGTCTATTTTTAACTATAAAGCATAACAAGAGGCTCCCAGGAGCCTGAATCACTCACCTGGTTTTGGTGTTGACCCTATACTTTTGTAGAGCTAAATGAGCTGAACATTTAAGCAAGCAACAGCTTTTCTCTACCTGCAATAGTTTTCATTCTATAGGCCAAAAACACCATTTTTCACCTATAAGGGGCCATAACCCCTATAAGGAGTCATCTGACAACTTTGACCCTATGGAGACTTTTGTAGAGCTAAATGAGCTGAACATTTAAGCAAGCAACAGCTAATCTCTATCTGCAATAGTTTTCATTCTGTAGGCCAAAAACATGAAAAATCGCTTTTTACAGGGGCCGTAACCCCTATAAGGGGTCATCTGACAACTTTGACCCTATGGAGAATTTTGTATAGCTAAATGAGCTAAACATTTAAGCAAGCAACAGCTAATCTCTATCTGCAATAGTTTTCATTCTGTAGGACAAAAACATGAAAAATCGCTATTTTTCAGGGGCCGTAACCCCTATAAGGGGTCATCTGACAACTTCGACCTATGGAGAATTATGTAGAGCTCAATGAGCTGAACATTTAAGCAAGCAACAGCTAATCTCTATGTGCAATAGTTTTCATTCTGTAGGCCAAAAACATGAAAAATGGTTATTTTTCACCTTTAAGGGGCCGTAACCCCTATAAGGGGTCATCTGACAACTTCGACCCTATGGAGACTTTTGTAGAGTTAAATGAGCTGAACATTTAAGCAAGCAACAGCTAATCTCTGTCTGCAATAGTTTTCATTCTGTAGGCCAAAAACATGAAAAATCGCTTTTTACAGGGGCCGTAACCCCTATAAGGGGTCATCTGACAACTTTGACCCTATGGAGAATTTTGTATAGCTAAATGAGCTAAACATTTAAGCAAGCAACAGCTAATCTCTATCTGCAATAGTTTTCATTCTGTAGGACAAAAACATGAAAAATCGCCATTTTTCAGGGGCCGTAACCCCTATAAGGCATTATCTGACAACTTCGATCCTATGGAGACTTTCGTAGAGCTAAATGAGCTAAACATTTTAGCAAGCAACAGCTAATCTCTATCTGCAATAGTTTTCATTCTGTAGGCCAAAAACATGAAAAATGGTTATTTTTCACCTTTAAGGGGCCGTAACCCCTATAAGGAGTCATCTGACAACTTCGACCCTATGGAGACTTTTGTAGAGTTAAATGAGCTGAACATTTAAGCAAGCAACAGCTAATCTCTGTCTGCAATAGTTTTCATTCTGTAGGCCAAAAACATGAAAAAATGCAATTTTTCACCTTTAAGGGGCCGTAACCCCTATAAGGGGTCATCTGACAACTTTGACCAAATGGAGACTTTAGTAGAGCTTTTGATGCTGAATCAGTAGAGTGGCCTCATATTTCCTCTATCTCTTATACTTTTTGATTTATAAGCCAAAAACAGTAGTCTGACCCCCCCTAGTCTATTTTTAGTAACGGCGGCCATGTTTTTTAACGGATCAAAAATCGAAACACAAGTTTGGTGCAGGACACCCTAAGGATCATTCATACCAAGTTTCATTAAATTCTGTTTGGTAGTTTCAGAGGAGAAGATTTTTGAAAAATTGTTAACAGACGACGACGACGACAGACGACGACGACGGACGCCAAGTGATGGTAATAGCTCACATGGACCTTCGGTCCAGGTGAGCTAAAAATCTACATCAAATAATCAAATACCTCCAGTCTCTGATCATATCCAAAGCCTGAGACTCTTCCATTCTCTAAACATGCTATGATACCATTTTCAAACTTTATTGTGACTACCACCTGGTCCATATCATTACATTTCCCCACCTCAGGATTGAATGCAGTACCCTGGACATAAACAGACTGTGGAGTTGACCCTGATAACCACAAGGACAGGTCAAGGTCATGGATGGTTGAGTCATTCAAAATTCCTCCTGAAATTAGACATGTATGAAAAAAGTTTTATACATTTTCAGAGATGGTGAAATTACTGCAAAATTCTTCTAAAAACCCATTTATAAAATTTCTGTTGTTAATTAGACAAACTTAGGTGATCCAAAAGCAAAATTGTCAGGTCTAGTGGGTTCTTTGATTTTTAAGAAGGCTGCACTTTATATAGTCAATATATTTTAATTCAAAAGTACACATCTTGGTAAAAGATAATTTTATCATTTAGGACCTGTATATTGTTGTACGTAATTTATTGGTAAAGTTATAATGTGCTAAATACATGTACATCAAGACCCTATTCCTTACCGTAAGTTATTTTTAAGTTACACAGATACAAAATATGTCAATTTGTATAAAGAAAAGATAACCTCTTTCACATTTAATATATAATTTACCTGATGTTTTAATGTAAGATATAGGAGGTGCCTCCAAATCTCTGCTAACAGTTTTAATCAAGCGAAGGTTTCCCATCTTCTTTTCTCTTATTTGAGAGTACACGTTAAAAAAATCTGGATCAAATCGTCTGCAAAGAAATAAAATGCCTTTTAAAGATTTACCATGGTTAATTTCTTACATTCATTCTAACTTAGTTTTAATTTTCTATGCAAACATGAAACAAGACTGTATTAAGAAGGTTATCCATGGGTAACTACTTGTAGTGAGTTTTATTTTTGTTGTGAAGATTGTATTTCCTAGTATGGTTCCTATTTTCTTTGTGTTTTGAGTTCTATTATTACCTCAATCATACTTCACATGTGTAATGTTCTAAACCATTGAAGTTTCTGGAATTTTGTTGTCATTCTTATTTCATTTTACACATCAAAGCTCCAAATTATCCGTCTAAATTTCAAAATTGTCTTAACCCTAAGGTTGTTGTCATTTTTTTTCATTTTACACATCAAAGCTCCAAATCATCTGTTTGATTTGTTAGGGTTAAGGTTTTTCCCACCCCAGACATAGATTGATGATCTTAGTTTTATTTGGTTCCCAGTTCAGCATTTTTGGTTTTATTGTTTTATGCTCTTCATAATCATACAGTGTTTAATTGAAAGTTTGGCGCATCTGATGAGTCTCAAATAGACAAAACAGGTGTCAGGCCAAGCAAATCTAATGTCTGGAACTTTGTTGTAATTTTAAATAACTAAATACGTTTAACATTAAAAGTGACTTGTCTGATATTTTTTTATATTACCTATGTAGAGCATTAAACAACAACTTGTTTTGGGATTCAGCCATTTTGTAACAATCTTCTGTAGTACTGAGTTTGTCTGTAATTGGTTTTTCACAGAATACAGCCTTGTCTGAAAATATACATTTGTCATCATTAAAGGTTAAACATTGTAAAAGGGGGTATTTCACTTGATTCAAATCTACCATTTCCAATTTGAGTTAAAGTTTGTTTTTGCCTGCAAAAACGATGTCTCCCCCAATTTCCCTCAAAAAGTTGTGAGTTCAATGGGCCATTACTCCCACAAAAATTTGAGGATCAAAATTTCCTGGTAACATGCACAGCTACATTTGGTGTCCTTTTCATTTAACAAGTTTAATTTAACATTTGAATTCAGTTCAAAAGTGTCAGAGGAGTTGCCCTGACTAGATGATAAATAAGGATTTTAAGCAAATTTCTAAGTTCAAAGAGACATAACTCCTACAAATATTTGAGAATAAAAATTTCCTGGTAACATGCACAACAAAATATGGTGTTCTTCCTATATACCAAGTTTCATTGAATTCGGTTCAGCAGTTTCAGAGGAGTTGTTCTGCAGATATTACAAATTGTTGTACCAAAGTTTACATTTCAGGATTACAGGTATAAAGACCAGGTGAGTGATTTAGGATTTTACTGGTTTTTCTGAACATTTCAAATTTCAATGATTATTATATTAAAACATGACAAATCTTACAGTTAAATACAGGTTTCACAACGACGAGTGATGAGAAACAGATTTTCATCATATACTTATTGAAATAAAAGATTTTTTTCTCTTGACGATAAATCTGTTGTTCATAAAGAAATCGTGTTCGAGATTTCATGTTCCGTGGCTGATAAAGGTTTGATGTCATCATCCAAGGCTGATAAAGCTTTATAACTCCAGCTTCAGATTATTTATCACACCCCTTTCTGTCACTTTTCAGAAGCCTGACGTCATTCTCAAAATTCCTGAATGACGCTGCTTTCATGACGTCATTATGAAAGGCACAACCTTTTAGGTTGTTGGAGTCAAAAATGGATCTTGCAACAAGAAGAGCCTTCTTCAATTGATTAAGGAATTCTTTTAAACTCAAAGCCTGGTTTTCAAACAAGACCAATCGATGTCTGGCCCTGCGTCGCACGGCAAAACGTTGAACCCTGTACGTTCTAGGCCCAATATGGACAGTCAAAATATTTTGACACTTGCATCCTATGGTGGACTTACAAAGAATATTTGTCACATGCCACCCAATATTGTAAAAATAGACAAAAAAAATAGTCCCTTTTGGTCCCCTTATTGCTAAACAGAAAAGGTTGGTCAAGAAAGAATTGTATCCTCCATTTTGTATCCAATATATGACCAAAATTAACTTGTAAAAAAAAATTCTAAATTGGACCATAAATAAAAAATGTCACATTTTTGCCCCTTTTGGACCCCTCGTTCCTAAACAAAAAGAGAGGGGACACCCATAATCATTCCCACCCTTCCTTTTATAGTAAGTAACATAACTGTAAAGTTTCTTAGCATTTGGTCAACCAGAACAAAAGTTATTGTGGAAACAAATAAAAAAAGACACTTTTTTGGCCCCTTTGGGGCCCCTAACTTCTAAACGAAAAAAGAGGGGACACCCAAAATCAGCCCAACCCTTCCTTTTATGGTAAGTAACATTACTGTAAAGTTTCATAGCATTTGGTCAACCAGAACAAAAGTTATTGTGGAAAAAAATTAAAAAGTCGCTTTTTTGGCCCCTTTTGGGCCCCTAATTTCTAAACGAAAAAGGAGGGGACACCCAAAATCAGCCCAACCCTTCCTTTTATGGTAAGTAACATTACTGTAAAGTTTCATAGCATTTGGTCAACCAGAACAAAAGTTATTGTGGAACAAAATTAAAAAGTCGCTTTTTTGGCCCCATTTGGGCCCCTAATTTCTAAAGGAAATTATAAAATGCCCACAAAAGGGGAGGTGCACATCTTCAATATATCTGTTATCACTGTGTAAAATTTCAGAAAGATCTAGTGTTTGGTTTTTGAGATTCAGATTACACAAGACAGGCACCCCATAGCGGGACGGACAGACAGACGGACAGACTCACAGACGGACGGACGGACGGAGTGACCCGGCTACTAGACCTGCTTTCGCCTTCGGCGACGCAGGTAAAAACTATCGTATTAGTTATTTTTCTAGTCCAATGTTGAAGTATATGATAAATACATCATTACATGTCTAATTTATATCTTTACCCTTAATCAGCCCTCAGTCATTTATCATCCCTTGAGACGTTTGGCTCTCGGGCTGATAAAATAACCTAGTGTTGATAAAGGGTAAGATATAAAATAAGACATGAAATAAACTATAATTATCACATCGAGTTAGATATTTGTCAAATGAGGAAACCAGCATTTGTGAGTTTCCTTTCACAAATATCTAATGAGTGTGATATAAATCTGTATCTCATCACTCATTATCTTAAATAGATACTATGCACACATTCCAGAAGCTGAATATCTAACTGTGATGTCACACCAATCAGATTCCTTGAAATCTAATATCTAATCATGTGGAGTGAGATACACAAAAATATCCAACCACGTGAGAAATAGATAATCTTGCACAACAGTTATAAAACTACAATCTCTCTACCAGGTAGTGGAATATCCTACCTGCCTGGAGAGAGTCCTTGATTATAGGTTCATGTGTAGAAGTAGGTGAACATATCAGCACAGCATTAACACTGCAAAAAATATATAAAAAGTTTTTGGTCAAATATATGACATGCAAAATTGTACTATTTTGTTACATAAATGTAGTGTTATTATAAAGTTTGCAGTAGTTTTAAATACTTCATATGTAGGAAAAACTAAGTATAACACCCCCTTTTTCTGTGATCAATCAAAGATAAAGTTGATGAGACAGGTACAGTTTTATGATGATTTTAGTTTGTGCATAACTTAATGTATATATGTATAAAGTTTCACAATACAAATGTATCATACTTCCTTGATGGGAAAGTAACTTCAACCTGTAATTAAACCTAAGTATAACAACCACTTTTACTTTCACTTTTTTCTAGCTATTATACTTTTCCAGGAATTCATGGTCCACAAAAGTCTTACAAAAAAGTTTACAGCCTGAAAAACGACCTAAGAGTAAGTTCACAGAGTTACTGGAGCATGAAAATGGGGTCAGGGTCAAACAGCATGGTGACAGTTGCGTAGACCATAACCTGAACTGTCTGTATACCAAATATAAGATGCCTAACTATTATACTTTTCCAGGAATTCATTGTCCACAAAAGTCTTACAAAAAAGTTTACGGCCTGAAATAAGACCTAAGTTCAGAGTCACTGGAGTGTGAGAATAGGGTCAGGGTCACAACGACATGGTGACAGTTGCGTAGACCATAACCTGAACTGTCTGTATACCAAATATCAGATGCCTAGCTATTATACTTTTCAAGCATTTCAATGTCTACAAAAGTCTTACCAAAAAGTTTACGCCGCCGCTGCCGCCTGAAAGTAATACCTATGTCTTGCCTTCTGCGACTATTTGTCACAGGCGAGACAAAAACTAAACCTTGAATCATTGTAGACCTCCTCTAATTCATCTGGTGTGGTACACTTAGCATCAAGATTATGGTCCGAGACAAACTTCTCTGCATCTTCTAATCTGTTCCTTATTATCCATTGGACTGAGGCTCGTGGTGACAACATTATATTCCTCATATGGGCAAGACCTGTTATTAGTAAATATAATCCATCTGCTTCAATTATAACCCAAAAGCAACTAAAATAAATCAAATAACTGAAGGATTTACATGTTCTCAAGCTTGATGAAAAATAAGGGCTTTTTAGGGAGATTTATTTTTAGAAAATAAGGGCATTTTTAGGGATAAATTAAGGAATTTAATGAATAAGGGCTTTCTTCAGTACTTGGAAAAACCTATATAATAGCCTACACTGCATACTAAAGATAAAATTTGATTTGTAATGGATTAAAAGTTTAATTTAAAAGTGAAGCGAGGTGAAAAAAATTGATAAAATATTCAGTCATATTAAGTTCAACTATCAACAAGTGATAATCTGTCTGGGTAAAAATAAGGATTTTTTTTTTTAAATAAGGGCTTTTTTAGGCATTCACCAAATAAATTAGGAAAATTAGAGCTGCCTCAAAAAAAAGGATGAAAATTTGGAAAATAAGGGCCAGTTGAAAGCCTGTAGTATCTAAAACATACCTGAGACTTGGTGTATAGTTATTCATATTTTATAGCATAAATCTACAAAACATTACTGTTTATGTTCAATTTTCTAAAATAGCTAAAAAAAACTGCTGATACAAGAGAGCAAGCCCTGCATGTATATTCAAATAAATCCTCTCTTTCTTCATGAATGCATAATGATTTTAAAAAAATAACTATGCCTTTCCCTTAATGTAATGTTTGTGTGGAAGCCTTAATTTTTGCTTTTTCTTATCTGCTTAAGCTTTATACCTGCTTTCAATAATTTTATGTTAACCTGAGGGGGCAGATCCAGGAGGAGGATTCACCTTTAGGATACTGAAGAAGAAAGAGGGGGTTCAAGGTCGAATTTGCAAAAACTCTGCACAAAAATTATAAAAAATTTCCTAGGAGATGGGTTTCCAACCCCGGACCCCCCTTTTTAGATCCATCACTGTGTTGTACACATGGAAAAAGTTCTAGCAACATATTTTTTTTTCTATTATAACAATTATATATACTTTAGATTCATTTATTTTCATGGGTACCAATTTTCATGGTTTGATAAAAATTGATAAGTTTGTGGATTCTTAAATTCGTGGTTCTGATTTCTGCAGCATACTTGCAGATCAATGTTAAATTTCCTTTTTATGGTGTAACGAGTTTCATGGTCAAATATGGCTTCATCCGGGCAAATTCACGCATGTACCGTAGATGCTTAAATGTGTGATAAATACATAATTATATTCCTAAAAGGAATTTTTCAATAAGATTTTATGAAGGTAGTGAATTTGATCATTAACAGGATTGCATGCCATATGTAAACTGTAATTTGGATGCTTCTTAGGCTTTCATGTTTTTGTTTGTTTGTTTGTTTGTTTTTAATACTAATGATTTGGGGTCTGCATTTAGCAAATCTTCCAAAACTAACATGTAATTTTTAATAACAGACCTTATTTACTGTACTTACCCATGTTTCCTAGTCCAAACAATGCAAAGCCAACTCTTCCCATGACCGTTTTGATGGTTCAATTAAAAATCTGAAAAGAGAATCAGAGATGGGCAATGTTACAACATCAAGTAATTATATATAATCGATTAATAACAAATATTCTGGGAAATTCATGCAATATCTTTTATTCCATGTCTTATTATCTTCATACCTGTTCAAACAATAGCTAACCTCAGCTACTTTGCAAACAAGACCAATCGATGTCTGGCATTGCGTCGCACGGCAAAACGTTGAACCCTGTACGTTCTATGCCCAATATGGACAGTCAAAATATTTTGACACTTGCATTCTATGGTGGACTTACAAAGCATATTTGTCACATGCCACCCAATATTGTAAAAATAATAGACACAAAAAATAGTTTCTATTTTTTTCCCCTTTTGGTCTCCTTATTGCTAAACAGAAAAGGTGGGTCAAGAAAAAATTGTATCCTCCATTTTGTATCCAATATATGACCAAAATTAACTTGTAAAAAAAAATTTATAAATTGGACCATAAATAAAAAATGTCACATTTTTGCCCCTTTTGGGCCCCTTGTTCCTAAACAAAAAGAGAGGGAACACCCAAAATCATCCCCACCCTTTAATTTATAGTGAGTAACACTACTGTAAAGTTTAATTCTTAGCATTTGGTCTACCAGAACAAAAGTTATTGTGGAAACAAATAAAAAAGTCACTTTTTTGGTCCCTTCAGGGCCCTTATTTCTAAACATAAAAAAGAGGGGACACCCAAAATCAGCCCAACCCTTCCTTTTATGGTAAGTAACATTACTGTAAAGTTTCATAGCATTTGGTCAACCAGAACAAAAGTTATTGTGGAAAATAATTAAAAATTCACTTTTTTGGCCCCTTTTGGGTCCCTAATTTCTTAACGAAATTATAAAATGACCCCAAAAGGGGAGGTGCACATCTTCAATATATCTGTAATCACTGTGTAAAATTTCAGAAAGATCTAGTGTTTGGTTTTTGAGATTCAGATTACACAAGACAGGCACCCCATTATAGCGGGACGGACGGACAGAGTGACCGACTTCATTGTTGTACTAGACCTGCTTTCGCATTCGGCGACGCAGGTAAAATCCTTAACTAAAACTGAAATTAAGAACTACACTACTCAAACAAAAAATCTGTTTTACATGTATTTTTGTAGCTGCAATTTTCTTAAAATGAACTTCTAAGAATGCTGCAATGCTTGGTTAGTTATAACATTAAACAAGTTATTCAAAATATCATCTTACAGCTAGAAATGGACTATAATCCACGTGTTTATATTTGTACTCCTCAAAGAAATTAGGTAAACTACAACTTAATCCCTCTATTGAAATGTGCAACAATGGAAGATGATCTCTGTGATCAGTAAAATTGACATCTATACAGAGGAGATTAACTTGTTCTTGGAAAGAGAAATTTACCTACAGGAAAAAATTACCTGTTGAATTTTCAATTTAAAAAGTCAGATTAGTCTACAATAGAAAGAAGATTAGTGAACAATACAAAGATGACAGTCTTCATTGTAGCTTTGTTTGCTGTAACTGCTACTTGAAATTGTTGGAAAAAATCTTGCTTATTTTGCAGTTTTTAGTTTATTAAGAGCTTAAAAGATACAGATTTGCGCTTTTCATTATTTGTATTTGTCTTTAGTGTAGATTCAATTAAAATGTTAGCCTGTTTCTTGAAGTGAATTAAAAAATACATGAAATATAATATAACATTTACACGATATAACTCATTTTCTTTTACCTGAAATTATATAATTTTAGGTTTGCGTAATTTAATTTTGGTTGTAGTGGGGTAAACTGATTGTCCGAGCAGTAGCTGAATATTATAAAATTTTTGGATTTTTAACTTTTTTTTAATCTTCAGTTTTTTGGTTTTTTAAAAATGTTTGCAGGGTAGCTTCATTCTCTTCTGTTTGAGGTCTTCATCATAAATATATGTTTTTCTTCAAATTCTAATATCTTTTTCACAGGTTATGCTATTATATGTTAATTAAAGCTTAAAGCCATGAAAAAGACAACAACAATCTTTTCCCGAATAAACTCTTATTATCTTTTAAACAAAAATACAGTAAAATCAAAATGTTTAGCTTACATATGCTCTGGCTTACATGTATTTTTAAAATCGTCATCTTCGAACTTCCTTTCTATTCTTCAATTGGTTTAAAGAAAAACTCGCATTTTCATAGAAAGAAAAATCTTTTCATGTAATAGCTTTGTTTTTTTTTCAATTTGAGATTCACTTTTTTAACATGCTATGCTATGGTCTTTGATGGTGTAAATATAAATGATATATAAATACAAAGAATTATGTCCTTAGTGTAACATTATATTAAACAGATTTTGATTTAAAAAGTAAGAAACTATCCAATTGGTGGTCATATTATCATCTTTGATGAAGAATTTTCTTCCTTCAGAGTAGGAGTTTTCTTCCTAAAGTGAAGGAGTTTTTTTCCTTCAGTGTAGGAGTTTTTTTCCTTCAAGCAAAAAAATTCATACCCATAGCAAGTTAATCTCCTCTGTATAGATATCAATTTTACTGATCACAGTAATCATCTTCCATTGTTGCAAATTTCAATAGAGGGATTAAGTTGTAGTTTACCTATTTTCTTTGAGGAGTACAAATATAAACACGTGGATTATAGTCCGTTTTTAGCTGTAAAACATGTTTAAAGTAAGTTTTCTCCATAAAACGCCTTGTCAGATCCTTCAATGTCATTCTGTGAATGTTTGTGCAACAGTGCAAAACAAATCAAAGCATGCAGCATCATTATGCAGTGATAAATTTTAATGATAGAAATAAAAATATGAATTTTCATGAAGCTTAATTATCTTTGAAGATAGATGCATACCGTACATGTGTACTTTTTAATGAACGGAAAAGATGAATGATGGGACTACAATGTATGTCTTTTTTTATTTTTTTTATTATTTTAATGGTTTTCTTTTACAACTGATACATAATATGCATCTTCCATATTAGTCATGATATCTAGAAATAATACAGACAAGAGTTTCTCCTAGGAGCCCGACTATAGCTCATCTGACTTTAATGTATGAATTTTTAGGCTATAAGACAAAAACAACTTTTTATCAGACAACATTCATTAATTAAATGCAGTAATGTTAGTGTAGAGTTCAATTAAACAAAGAGACTCTCAGGAGCCTGAATTGTTTACCTGGTCATTAACCCTTAAGGGTTAAAAATGACAATTTTAACCCATTGAAGACGTAATAGTTATTTCATGAGGACGCGATGTGTCAGTAAAAGATCACCCCGACGGCCAGAGGCTGGAGGGGGTGATCTCACGGACACACCAAGTCCGAATGTAATAACTATTTTACATCCCTGCCTTCAAAATATGTCATGTAAAATTTAAAAACAAACATTAGAATACATTCTTTGCATTTAGAATCAAATAGAAAACATTTTTATAATATATATTAAAGAGTATCCTTATTGGGCCCCTTCAATATTCTTTATGTACAATTTTTTAGCGTAGATTTTCTATCGGTTTCGTGGTCTTGTGGATATGAAGGTAGACTTGGAACAGTAAGATCCGATGTTCAAACCCCGGTGGAAACTATGTTATTTTTCAATCTTCAAAAATACTTTGTTGTTGATTTTATAATTTTCCTATGTTCAACTTAGTGAACATTTCTCAAAAAAACGTGCTTTGAAAAAACAAGAAAAGAAACAATAGAGTTGAAAAAGTAGAACAGGGTATTCCAAGGGATGATCCGGCTCAGATCACCCCTGTTAGAACAAAGGAGCTTGGATGTAAATTTGTAGAGCTTAAAATAAGCTGAAGTTTTAAGCAAGTAACAGCTTTTTTTCTATTAGCAAAAGGTTTCAAAAATCATGAAAAAATGCTATTTTGACCTTTCAAGGGTCATCTGACAACTACCAACCAATCTAGACTTTTGTTAAGCTTAATTAGCTGAAGGTTAAAGCATACAAAAGCTTATCTCTGTCTGCAATTGTTTCATTCTATATGACAAAAACAGGAACAAGAGGCTCCCAGGAGCCTGAATCGCTCACCTGACATATGTGCCTGAAGTAAAGGTTATAAGGCAAAATCGATTTAACGTTGAAAGGGTCATAATTAGATTAATAAGGGGGTCATCTGACAATATGGTGGATCTAAAGGTGCTGATCACTTTTGTTCTCAATCAAAATCTAAAAATCTGTCACCCTTTTCGAGTTATTTGCAAAAAAATGCAGTTTAACCTAATGTTCTATTTTTAGCCACAGCGGCCATATTTTACAACCAATCAAAAATCCCCACAACAGTTCTATACACCTAATAATAATAAACAATAATACCAAGTTTGGTTCCATTTGGACTTAAAGTGTCAGAGGAGTTAACATTTTCAATATAAGGAAATGCAGTTAAAATGCTCAATTTTGATGTTCCAAGGGCAATAACTCCTCAAAGGAAAGGTCCTACAACGTTGACCCTATTACATATTTTGTAGATCTTGATGTGCTTAACAATATGCAATTTAAATTTCTCAAATATCTAGTATAGTTTTCAATATATTGAGCTAAACAGTTGCAAAATTTGCAAAAAATCCACAAAAAGGGCAATAACTACTACTTGGGTTGTTGGAATTTCTTCAAAATTTCAGAGCTGGTAGATCTTGAGGTGCTGATCACTTTTGTCCCCCAATCAAAATTTTGAAATCTGTCATCGTTTTAGAGTTATTTGCAAAAAACTGCCATTTACCTCTATGTTCTATTTTTAGCCACAGCGGCCATGTTTTACAACCAATCAAAAATCCCCACTTCAGTTCTATACAGCTAATGCTAATAAACAACTATTCCAAGTTTGGTTCCATTTGGACTTAAAGTGTCAGAGGAGTTAATGTTTTCAATGTAATGAGGAAATGCTGTTAAAATGCTAAATTTTGACGTTCTAAGGGCAATAACTCCTAAAAGGAAAGGTCCTAAAACATTGACCCTGTTACATATTTTGTAGATCTTGATGTGCTTAACAATATGCAATTCAAATTTCTCAAATATCTAGTATAGTTTTCAAGATATTGAGCTAAACAGGTGCAAAATTTGCAAAAAATCCACAAAAAGGGCAATAACTCCTACATGGGTCGTTGGATTTTCTTCAAAATTTCAGGGTAGGTAGATCTTGAGGTGCTGATCACTTTTACCCGTCCAGAATTTTGATATCTGTAGCCGTTTTTGAGTTATTTGCAAAAAACTGCATTTTACCCCTATGTTCTATTTTTAGCCATGGCGGCCATGTTTTACGACGAATCAAAAATCCCCACATCAGTTCTAAGCACCGAATGCTAATGAACAACCATACCAAGTTTGGTTACAATTGGACTTATGGTGTCAGAGGAGTTAACGTTTTAAAAAGTTTACGGACAACGGACGACGGACGAGGGACGATGGACGGACGACGGACGCCAAGTGATGACAATAGCTCACATGACCCTTCGGGTCAGGTGAGCTAAAAATGCTATTTTTGGTCTTAAAAAGGGCCATAGCCCCTATAAGTGGTCATTTAACAACATCAACCCCCATTTTTGAAATTTCTTGATCCAACATATTGTTTAAATATATAAATAAGGCTGAATGTTAAATTCTATTTGGGCATTTTATAAGTTATGCTTCAGAAAAAAATTCAGTCCAAATCATTTTCAAAACTTGTGTCATCTTCACCTGTGACTACTTGACCCAACATTCATAAGGATTTTATTTTACCTCACTTAGGGACAGTGCAATATTTATTGAGCATTGGGGGGACTGGTGCATTTCCAAATACATGATTGAAAAAAGATGGTGTCCCATGCTTTTCTTTTTATAAAAAAAATGAGGTCCCATGACTTCAAGGTATAAAACAAGAGGCTCCCAGGAGCCTGAATCGCTCACCTGGTCTTAATGTCAACCCTATGAATCACCTGGTCTTAATGTCAACCCTATGAAGAACTTTGTAGAGCTAAATGAGCTGAACATTTAAGCAAGCAACAGCTTTTCCCTATCTGCAATAGTTTTCATTCTATAGGCCAAAAACACTATTTTTCGCCTTTAAGGGACTGTAACCTCTATAAGGGGACATGTGACAACTTCGACCCCATGACGACTTTTGTACTAAATGAGCTCAACATTTAGGCAGGCAACAGTTTTTCTCTATCTGCAATAGTTTTCATTTTATAGGCCAACACTATTGTTCGCCTTTAAGGGGCTGTAACCCCTATAAGGGGTCATGTAACAACTTCAATCCTATTACGACTTTTGTAGAGCTAAATGAGCTGAACATTAAAGCAAGCAACAACTTTTCTCTATCTGTAATAGTTTTCATTCTATAGGCCAAAAACACTATTTTTTGCCTTGAAGGGTTGTAACCCCTATAAGGGGTCATCTGACAACTTTGACCCAATGGAGACTTTTGTAAAGCTAAATGAGCTGAACATTTAAGCAAGCAATAGCTTTCTCTATCTGCAATACTTTTCATTCTATAGGCCAAAAACACTATATTTTGCCTTTAATGGGCTGTAACCCCTATAAGGTGTCATCTGACAACTTCTTCCCAATGGATACTTTTGTAGAGCTAAATGAGCTGAACATTTAAGCAAGCAACAGCTTTTCTCTATCTGCAATAGTTTTCATTTTATAGGGCAAAAACATGAAAAATGGCTATTTTTTACCTTTAATGGGCCATAACCCCTATTGGGGTTCCTCTGACAACTTCGACCCAGTGGAGACTTTTGTAGAGCTTTTGATTCCTAAGATCCTTCGGATTTTTTCTATCTGTTATGGTTGCTGAGTTATAAGCCATTTTAAGTGGTTTTACCCTATGTTCTATTTTTAGTAACAGCAGCCATGTTTTTTAACGAATCATTTCAAAATGAGGATCGTTTGTTGCCAACATGTCATATACCATTCCTGCAAAGTTTCAGTTAAATTGGTTTAGTGGTTTCAGAGGAGAAGATTTTTGAAATTGTTAACGGACAACGACGGACACATAGTGATGGCATAAGCTCACATGGCCTTTGGCCAGGTGAGCTAAAAAGTGTGTGTCCCATTAAATTTCCTATAGATATATATATAACATAATATTAGGTTTGTCTATAGTATCAATTAAGCTTGCAAAAGTTACCTATGCTCCAGAAACCAAATCTAGGCCAGACAGACAGAAAGGACAGACTGTTAAATTCTATATTATACTCCCCTCCTTTGGCCAAATATTTTATACATGTTCAAGTACTACACAATTGGAATTGTACATTTGTACATAGCCTCCCCGTACCAAATTATATTGGACCACTGGCTCTATTGGGTAATGTAGTTTAACTGTTTTGAGATTTATGGTTTGTTTTGTGCCTTTCTGTGAAAGTGGAGGACTTAATTCTTTATTCTGCATTCCATCAGTGTTTTGACTGACATGTCACTAATGTCAGGCATTCCATCTGCATGGTTTGGTTTCAAAGCGTATTACATAAATGTACATTGTACTTCTAAATTGTGCCTTGTTAGCTTATGAGCTTTAGGAATAATCTAATTAATTTGGGGTCAAAAGGTCACAGGTCACAAGTTGTCAAGTTTAGAAATTTGCCTTCGAAAAAGTTGCCTTGATCGGGGCCTGGATAGATCAATGATTGAAACTTAAAATGTTTTGTATACATGTACATGTACATGTATCCATTAAAAGTTCAACTCAAGGGTCAACAGGTCAAAGGTCAAGGTAAATAGTTCAACCAGTCTGGGTACCCAGAGCCATCCTACATACCCAAGTTTAGCAATTATGTGTCTTTAACTGGAGTCTTTATAAAGAGTAAAAGAGCTAAAATATTAGCCCAGTGGGGTCACTTTGTAAGCATATGACCACACAAGTGAAACTGAACCTTAATTCCAGGCATGGATTATTATTTTATTGTCTGATACATATGAAGTGCATAATTATACGATGGTAGAGGGATTTAGGGATTATAATTAATTTAAAGAGCTTTTTAATAAGGTCAGAAAAATATGAAGCTAAATATGAAACTAATGAGTATAAAAAACAGAGGAATCTAGTAACTAAAATTAAGAAGGCATCTATTAGGAACTATTTCTTTGAAAGATGTGTAGGTGGCCCTAAATCAGGAAATTTTTGGCCTACCATCAAGCCATTTCTTAATAATAAAGGAAGCATAAATAATAAAGATATTATACTAGAGGAAGATAATAAAATCATAAATGATCAAAGTGAAGTTGCTACAACTTTTAACATCTTTTTTATTAATGTTGCCAAAGATATTGGTTCAAAAGAAAGTTATAGTGATAATAACCATCCAAGTATTATTAAAATTAAAGAAAACAAAACTGAAATTGAAGAACTGAAATTTAAAGAAATAGATGAAAACTTTGTAGCTAAACAAATAAATAAAGCTAATGTAAAAAAGGCAACAGGAAAAGATGGTATATCAGCTAAACTGCTAAAAATAGCAAAACCAGCAATAACAAAGCCTATAACAATGCTAATAAACAAAAGTATAAAATCCTCTGTATTTCCTGAAAAATTAAAGGAAGCACAAGTTGTACCAATACACAAGAAAAATAATGCTTTGGATAAAAGTAATTATAGACCAGTAAGCATTTTACCATATATCTCAAAATTTTTTGAACGTGCAATTTATAACCAATTAACTTCATATTTTGATAACATTTTTCACCCATATCTTTCGGCTTTCCGCTCTGGCTATGGCTGTCAAACAGCTCTTTTGAAAATTATAGAGGACTGGAAAAAGGCCCTTGATGAAAATAAATTCATTGCAGCTATACTTATGGATCTATCCAAAGCATTCGACTGCCTCCCACATAACCTCCTTCTTAATAAATTAAAATCTTATGGTCTATCAGACAATGCTCTTAAACTTCTCCAAGACTACCTTTCTCATAGGAAACAGTGTGTCAAATTGGGAAATTCATTTAGTAACTGGGATAAAATCTATAAGGGGGTACCACAAGGATCCATACTTGGTCCTGTGCTTTTTAACATTTTCTTAAACGATATCTTTTATTTTATTAAGGACAGTTCACTCTATAACTATGCAGATGACAACACTCTTTCTTATGAGGGATATGATCTTGACAACCTTATTAAAACTTTGGAAAATGATAGCCTAAAATTAATAGACTGGTTCTCTTTCAACCAAATGAAGGCAAATCCTGATAAGTTCCAGGCTATAGCAATTGGCAACAAAACAAAAGATAAAAACATAACTTTTGATTTAAATAACAACCAAATCAAATGTGAAGATGAAGTAAAGCTTTTAGGAATCACTATTGATTACCAACTTAAATTTAATACTCATGTAGCAAACTTATGTAAAAAGGCCTCAAGACAACTAAATGTGCTAAAAAGAGTAGGAAAATACCTGAACAGGCTGGGCAGATTAACTATATACCACTCTTTCATCCTATCAAATTTTAATTACTGCCCAGTTACCTGGCACTTTTGCAGTGAGTCAAATTCTAAAAAGATGGAAAGAATACAAGAAAGGGCGCTAAGATTTATATATGAAGATACAAATAGCTCATATGAAGAACTACTAGTGAAATCCAAACTGCCATCTTTAAAAATAAGAAGAATACGAGCTATAGCCACTGAAACTTTTAAAATAATAAATAAACAAAGCCCAGTATATCTGCATGACCTCATAGAAATTAAACAACATAAATACTCTTTCAGATACCAAAATACAGCTACCCTACCAAGTGTTCGAACAACAAGGTATGGTATAAATTCATTTAGATATTTTGCTGCTAAAACCTGGAATGATCTGCCTGACCACTATAGGAAAGAAACCTCTTTTTCACAGTTTAAAAACCTAATAAATTGCTGGAACGGCAGATCATGCCACTGCTCATCCTGCTCATCATAACTACCTGCTTTTTATCAATAGCTGCTGTTCTAAATCTTTTTAACTTTTATCATGTTTATTTTAATTTACTTTTGCATGAGTTAGTACAGCTTTTTGCAAACTAGATTTTAGAAGCTTGCTTTGCTTAATGTGCATTGTCTGTCTGCTTGCATGCAATTTATTATTTGTGTAGTGCTATATATGTGTGATTTCCCAAGCTTATGATTATTTGCTTATGCATGCTTTGTGTTATGAATGTTTTATTGTGTCTTATGTAATGTGTATGTCTTGTTTATATATATGTAATGTCGGCATAAAAGCTCATTAGAGCTTGTGTTTATACTGTTATGTTTTAACCGACTTTAAATAAAGCTTTTTGACTTTTTTTTTGACTTTTGAATCTTACATGCTTGTTTTGTCGGAAATATGCCCAGCATTTGGTCCGAGAGTAAAGCGATTGTTTACATTTCCGGTTGTATTTTGAAAAAAAAAATAATAGAATTTTCTGCTGTTTAACCCCCTAACATAATTGATCAAAACAAAATGGCATCTGAAGACGGGTAAGTGCTTAAAAAACTATATATATTTATCTGATTTTCATCAACTGACATCACCTGAACGTCTTTAAATTAGTTGAAATAACACAAATATGACATCAACAAAAATGGGGCTTGTTTAGGGGGGTAACCAATATCCCATATCCCCGTAATTTTTTCATCAAATATCCCATATCCCAAAAAGTGTTTTTCCAGTATCCCATATCCCTGTAAATAAAATGTACTTAAATATCCCATATCCCAGTAAGTTTTGCCTTAAATATCCTGTATCCCATGAATAAATACTACTGTACTGTAGGGTTGCACAATATATCCGTTCCGAATTTGACTCGTCATTTAGACGAGGTCATTAGGGGTTACGGGGAGGAAAAACGACGTCATTCAACCTGGGACAAAGGGAACGGCATTTTCTATTAACGATTCTTCTGTAATTATTCAACAAATAGGGTAAAAATCTTTGCAACTGACAAATAAACCAACCATCAACATTTCCAACCAATAAAAAATCAATCTTGAATGGAAATAAAGAATTCAATTTCTTTGTCCATTAGCATTTTGGAACCAGGTTTTTACCAGTTCCTCCTCTTTTGGCTAAATTAGTGACCAATTCCGCAAATGCGCATTGTGTGAATATATATCACATACATGTATCCCAATATACCATTAACAAGCCTAAAAAATCACAGGGACTTGTTACCAAAAAAAATTAAATATCTCTATATAAAAAAAAAACATTTTATGCATTATAAAAATCATAAAACATTACTTCAGCATCGACAGTGTACAGTTATTTAATGCCTGGTCATGGAGCAGTCAAAACCATTATCCCGAGGTGCTGGAGATGATTAAGGAACTGTTGCATGAGGCCGCGGGCCGAAGACAACAGGTCTTAAATCATCTCCTGCACACCTAGGGCATAATAGTTTGACTGCCCCATGAACAGGCATTAAATAACTGTTTTATTAACTTATAAAATACGTAGAGAGAGTGTGCACTCGTTCAACAGTGCGATGTCAAAAGAATTTTGCGCTTTATGTTTTTCCTACGTTTTTCCATAATTTTCCTGTTTGTTCTACCCATAGATATAATATACATATCATATCTATGTTCTACTGCATAAAAATGCATCAAGAGGTTCTCTTTCGGATAAACAAACAACAGATAATTGTGCATGAAAATCTGTTGAGAAGTGGCATGGGAATAATTTTTATGATTTTAATTGATATGAAATATATAGAAAAAGAGTAATTTAAAAGCATAAAATACCCTTGATGTCGCTCAGTACTGTGCATCGTTCACGCGCTTGGAACAGTTGGTTCCAGGAGTGAAACAGTTAACTGTTACACGCTGACGTCATTTCGAAGAAAAATGAATGAAAACATCCAAAATTACTTCATATGAAAAATATTCACTATATTAGTTAATACATTGTAATTCATATTTTGTTTTTGTTACACTAAATCATCATCAACATTCGGAATGTTGAGTCACTGAGTCTGCACCTGTCTGTCAGGTCTAAAACACTTTCTAGTTTAATCTGTTAAGGGCTGTTCCTGCAAAACATATATACATGTACATGTTATGTCCTCCTTGTCGATTTTGACACAATGAATTAATCATTAGCACATGACATGTGTGTTACTGTGGGCCCTTTACTGTAACAATAGAAGAATGTTTCCATTCGTGCATGTCTTTGAAGTCAGTATTTGGTTCTTGTAAGCTATGTCTGTTATGTACTGTTTTAAATCATAAATGTTAAATGTCATTGCCAGCAAAGGTCCTTGATTGGCTGAAATAAAATAATGTCTAATGTAAGGCGATTCTGGGACATGATCTGGAGGGTGTAGGTAATCATCGAGTTCGAGTTGGAGTTCGAGTCAGAGTTAAAGTTCGAGTTAGAGTTCGAGTTACCATTCGAGTTCGAGTTAGAGTTCGAGTTATTTTTCGAGTTATTTTTCGAGTTCGAGTTAAATTTTGAGCTAACTCGAAACAGTAATTTTCACAGACATAGTCGAGTTACGACTCGAGTTAGAGTTCGAGTTCGAGTTAGAGTTCGAGTTAGAAATCGAGTTCGAGTTAGAGTTACAAATTATTTATTGTTCTATGTCCAGAATTGAGTCTTTCGTTTATCATTATAACCCCTCTTGAAAAATGGGGCGTATATAGTGATAGAGGTGTCTGTTCATCGTCCCGTCCGTCCGTCCGTCCGTCCGTCCTGCCTTCCTTACACTTTAGGGTACCCATCTCTTATCACAACTCCTCCTAAACTCCTTGATGAATTTCCATGAAACTTTCACACAATCTGTGTGACGTAATGCAGATATGCACCTCTTTTAAAATTTGATCAAACTGATTTTGGGGAAGCGAAACATGGAATTCGCTATTCAGCTATCCGCATCTTCTCCCAAACCCATCAATGGATGTCAGTGAAACTTGCACACCATCTTCGTGAAAAAGTGTAGATTTGCACCCTAGTTTAAAATTTGATCTGTTTTTAGGAAAGAGGTAGCGGGGTATTTATTAGTTAGCCACGACTAACAGTTTTTTCTAGTTTGTTTAGGGATTGGTTTTATGTTTATGGTCTTGTTTATGGTCTTGGTTCTATGCAAGACGGCAAGCGGTAACCTCTAGTCATGTTGAAGACTGCTTTCTGTTTTCCGTTGTGATCTTTTAAATTGCCGTTTCTTTATTTTGTAGTTTGCTAAAAATAGGTTTCTTTAGGTCGGAACTCGAACTTGATTTGTTACTCGAACTCTAACTCGAGTCGTAACTCGACTATGTCTATGAAAATTACTGTTTCGAGTTAGCTCAAAATTTAACTCGAACTCGAAAAATAACTCGAACTTTAACTCGAACTCTAACTCGAACTCGAATTGTAACTCGAACTCTAACTCGAACTTTAACTCTGACTCGAACTCGAACTCGATGATTACCTACACCCTGATCTGGAGGTCTCTCTGTGTTTGTTGATAAAGCTAGCCATCTCAAATAGTCAACGGAGAATGAATCAAATCAAACTGTGTGAGTCTGTAACAACATCTACCAGTGATTTAGCTAGCGCTCGTCATTTTCGTCATTGGCGAAAAGATTTTTCAAATAGCGAAAATTTATTTAACCATTTTCGTCACCTAAATTTTCAAAAAGTGTGCAAAATTTATTTTAACAAAAATCAGTGTTAAAAGTCAAATTATTCCAGTGTCACTTTTGTCAATTATTGTGAATGAATCAAGGCTAATTAATTTACGAAGCCAAGCTGATCATGACCACCGGATATGATTGGAGACATCAATTGACACTTTTACAACTCATGCCAATTAAATTTATAGATCGATATGAGACCAGCATACATAAAAGAAATCCGCCGACAAGGTAAAACAGGAGGTGTTAAGAATAATTGTTTACATTTGAGCTGTGATCATGTGACGTTTTTGGCGGGAAAATTAACATATTGGATTACTAGTAGAAAAAGAAAGATAACTCTAGTCCAAAGCAAAAAAACTTAATTAATATAACATAGATTTTATCAGGAACTTTAAATAACCGTTCCTGATTTTATTTAATAAGGTTATATATTTATTCTGCATCTTTATATACTGTATATTTTATGATTAAATATAAATAAAATAGAACTCTCTTTGGTTATGGGTAGTAAAACACTGCAGAGTTCTTTCTTTTCCTACTCATTTTTGAGGGGAAAAAGGGGGGTGTTGAAATACATAATTAGTATTTATAAAATATAAAAACATACATGTAATTCTGGCTAAAATAACAAAGCTGTAAATGTTGGATAATACTTTATTTAGAAGATAAATTTTATTAGAAATCAATGAATTACAAACAGACCATTTGCAAAAAAAAGTTTATAAAGCAAGATTAACCATAGACATGATAGAATATTACTAGCTCTGAACAGTGACTGAAAATGTGGTCCAAAATATGCCCGCCGCTAAGGTGACTAAAGCCTGAAAAATCCTAGCTAAATCCCTACATCTACATTATAAAAGTATTTTGAACAATGCTTGACATTGTTAGATGTTTTACATCAATGCAACATTATGTAGATTAAGCCTTTAACATGTTGAAACATGAAAAATCTTTGATGCTTTTTTCCTCGTTTTCATTTCTTTCTGAGTATCTGTTGATGTTAAACCATGTATCTTGCTGTGTTTCCCGAGTTGATGCCTTTTACAAGTTTGCTGATTTGATGATTCTTTTTCATTAGTTGATGGTCGTATGCATATACATGTACGAATGCATTCATTTTCAATCTTCAAAACTTTGATATTTCTTATGTTGGCCTTTCTCCCGACTTTTTCTGACAATTAAACTTGATTGGTACTCTCATGACTCTGCACTGTGTCTGTTTTGTTTTGCTGATTGCTGTCTGCAAACACTGTGGCTCCTTCTATTAGCCATCCACGGGAACATCATTTTGTATAGAGTGTACGTTCATAATCATCATCTGAGAACTGGAAATACCTCCTTAAACGTCTTATGTTTAAGTTTAGGTAACACGAAAAATTGTCTGCAGTGATAATCTCTGCTTATATGTGATTTATCTCAAGAAAATTGATTAGTTTCTCATTAAGTAATGTAGAAGATTGCACCTTGTCTGAACTGTTTTTCCGAAGGTAGCAGGGTCCACCACAGGCTATTCAAGGGCGGTGCTCCCCCACCCTTGAATTTTGAGCTCCACATTAAATTTTGACTTTACTCCTTTAAATAATAGTTTTTTAATAGAAATTGTATGCATTTGATGATTTATAGCCAAAACACAACTAGAAAAGCAAAAAACAAGACTTATAGCACTATTATGAATTACAATAATGTAACTCAAAAATTTTATCAGTAGGCGAAAAGTCTTATTGTCAGTCTTGCACCACCCTTGGATTTTGGACTGTGGTGATCCCTGAGGTAGTCTTTGATTCCTCTCTATCAAAAACTAAAATAACAAAAAAAATATCTAAATTTAGAGTTTATTACAAACTTTGGAAAATGATACTTTTGGACTTTCACAATTCACAACACTGTTGTCATAGAAAGGACAAGGTATGATAGGAGCCAAATTTTGCCCCCAAATTTTGAAATTATCAAAATAACCTAAAAGTATGTGATATATACTTTAAATTAGTTAAACTTAACTATAACAGCATGATTTTGTTTAAAGTTGACCATTATGATGTTAAAATAGTTACCCAAAGTGGCTTAATAATCGTTATTTGGGGAAAAACTGTAGAAAACCTGCGATTTTGAAGTAGTTTTCAGCAAATTTAACTATGAGCCACACAGGGTACCACTACAATAGTTAATGTAGATCATCATTTTTTATATCGAAACAAATCACAAGAATGTCTTTGTGGTACTATGTGTGGCTCATAGGTAAATATGCCAAAAACTACTCAAAATTTGCACGATTTTATCACTTTTTCACAAAAATGTCATTTTCACATAAGTTGATGACGTCACTGTGACAAAATAAACAAGATGTAATTAAAACTAAATTTATTTGACTATACCTTGTTCATCTAAGAAAGGATATAGAATATTTTAACCTCAGTTCTATTATTTTTGAAAAATGATAAATAAGGGGGCCAAATTTAGCACTTATCATATCTTGTCCTTTGTAGATCAATGCCATTCATAGATATTAAAGCACACCTGCTAGTACATGTATATTGCCCATATAAAATTTAACCACACTCATGCGACCCATCTCCATGGATGAGACACACCCATGTAACCCATCCTGTGTCAGGCACACCCTTCCATGGATGAAGCACACTTATGTGACCCATCCTGGATAAGGCACACTTGTGTGATCTATCCAAGGATGAACCATACCTACATGTGACCCATCCATGGATGAAGCACACCAATGTGACCCATCCATTGATGAGGCACACTTGTGTGACCTATCAAAGGATGACTCATACCTGTGTGACCCATCCATGGATGAGGCACACTAAAATGACACATCCATTTACATGTATCAGGCTCACCAATGTAATCTATTCAATTTTTGGTACACAGATCTCAAATAATTGATTTTTCCATACATGTATTGAATTGTTGATTTTATTTGGTTTTAAATGTGAGTTTGTGTTATTGGAAATTTTCCAATTCAATGTATGCCATATGCTTGGATTTTTAGGGCATTGTTGTGTATGTAGTTTCTATTTTTATTTTAAATGTGCAAACATCTTCTTACAAATTTCAATATCATGCTTTGCTCTTGTGTTTTGTGCCAGAATGTTTAAGTGAATTAAGTTTGCAATATTGTATCTTATCTCAAAAATGTATGTCCAGAAAGAAGGAATTAATGGTTGTTCTACAAAAATCTATAAGTTTCTTTGTAAGATCTTCTGTGTGTTTCCTGTAAATATTCCATAGAAACTCTGACTCCATGGAGCAAGCACCAAAATTTATGGAATGGGTGGATTGAACTAGAGAAATAAAGGGAGACATTTGTATTTTTCAACCATTATATATTAATGTATGGATCTTCTAGATACTGTAACGTCATACATGTCGTCGATAGTTACAATACCGGTATATATGTGTGCAAAATTGCATGTGTGTACATTGTACTTCACATAGATTTCAAACACTGTTCAAACAAGAATTAGAATACATGTATGTAAAGCTTAATGTCATAATCATGATCATTTGGTAATAATTCAGTTGAATTTACAACAATATTGTTTTTTATCAACATTTTTACAGATCTATTGATATTTTATTTTTTAGATTTGACTACCTGCTTAAACTTCTAATAGTTGGTGATGAGAAAGTTGGCAAGTCATGTTTTATCCAAAGATATGTGGTAAATATGTGTAAAAATAATGAATTGTGTTTTTTTTTAACATGTTTAGAAATTGCAGTACCAGGTAAATGCATTTAAATGCATCTTTGAAATACTTGTATGGACAAGTGACAATGAATTTAACTTGCTATATGCATGTTTGATATTAAAAAGATAAGTGCAATAAATTGTTCATGTATTATAAAGGGTTTTTTGACTCAGTGTGAATGCATATTCATTGAAAACATGTTGTTCCTAGGCTTAGATGTTGTAAATAAAGGTTACAATCATTTTGGTGCTACCTTGTATAGAAGTCTTAACTGTAGTCACAAATCAAACATAAATTACAAATCACTTGTTACAATTTCAGGACAATACCTTCACAGATTCATATATATCTACCATTGGAGTTGATTTTGTAAGTATTAGCAACATGTTTATATACTCATGAACAGTGAAAAAGAAATATACAGGACTGAATAAAATGTCTGTTAAAAATTCCTTTAGTGTGGTAAAAACTTTGAGCTATTTTAGTTCCACCTTTAGAATATTTAAAGGGGTTCGGTCTGGTAAAAGTTGAATCAATTTTGTATTTACTGCATGAACTTGATTGAACTTAAATAAATACCGGTAAATAAAACTTGAAAAATTATGTAATTTTAAGAATTAACCAGGTGGTATTATTGGATGATTTTATGCTACAATAGACGATTATAATAATGAAATGTAAAATAAGTGTACACGACACAACCAAACACAAAGAAACGGCAATTTAAAAAATCACAATGGAAAACAGCCAGCAGTCTTCAACATGACCAGAGATTGCTGCACCTAGTCTTACCTTGGCCCATTAGACTAAAAATACAATACATAAGATTCAAAGTCAATCCCTTAATTATCAACAAAAGACCCATTTCTAGACATAGAACAAAAAACAGAAAGATGACAGAGACAAATTTATAAAGCTTTGACAAGGATTCCTGGCTTAGGAAAGACACATATAAATTGTGGCGGGTCAAAGTAGTTCTTTGGCAAAACCTTCCCCCTATTGATAATCTTTTTATGTCGCCTTCAACGTGTTGCAGAAGGGACATATAGGGGTTACTTTGGCACCATCCGTAATCTTGTGTCGTCGCCGTTCTGAGGTGTCACAAAAATTTCCGCCACAGTTTTACAGGCAACTACATGCTACAGCTGCTTGATATATTAAGTTTTTATGTATTATGACCATATATATATATGCAAAATTTTTGTCGCAGTTTTCTGGGTAGCTGAATGCCACAGGTTCTTGATATTTGGCATGTAGCTTCATCCCATAGAACTATAAGGTGTAAAGCAATTTTATGCCAAAAACATTGCTACTTCCTGTTAACCATATGTTTTAAGATGCAGGCAACATTCGTCTTCAATGGAAGACAACCATTCTAGTTTTTAAAGTTTTTCTTAAAAATGTAGGATGCCCAAAACAAATTTTAACACAAATCCTATTAAACATAATAAGGGAAAATAAAGACATGTGTATATTTTCTTTTTTCAGAGAATAAAGACTATTTCCATCTACGATAAAAAAGTAAAATTGCAAATTGTAAGTACATTATGAAATTGTAGAAGTATTCTTTATCTCCATTGAAAATGTTCTGTGTTTATCTCGAGTATTCTTTATCTTCATTGAAAATCTTGAATGAGATTCTGTAGAAATTTTATTTTCATTTAAAAGATCTTCAATTAGGGTCTCTTTACCTGTAAAAAGAGGACAGTTGTCAAAGAAAAAAAAATCTACATTTTACACAAATTCATATGTATAATGTTATATTCACCATTAAAAGGTGGATGTGCATTAAACAATGCAAAATTGGGTATAGAATTTTTACTTTTTATCATAGACATGTATGAGGGTGTGGATGTGGTTTACATAATAGAGAATAATGGCAAAAAGTAAACAGATAAAGAATAATGATTAAAAGGAACTAAAGAATAGAGAATAATGACCCTTACAGAATAAAGAATAATGTGAAAAATTGCAAAAACCTTTACAGAATAGAGAATAAAGGGCAAAAAATTTACAGAATTGAGGACACCCCCATCTACACCCTCATGTATATCAAATTCTAATACACAGGTTTATGTTTTTATGGAGTAAATAAAAACATCTGAGGGGCCATTGATTTTCAAAGTCATACAAACAAATGCAAGACCAGAAGATAGAAGACAAGGACACTTATATGAAGAAACGAAAGTCTAAACTAAACTTTAATCAGAAACATGAGCTCCCCCAAAAATGTCATGTACTGTAAACTCAACTGCTTGGGAACGGGAACGGTGAGCAGTTCCTGCTAGTAACAAAACACCTGTCACCTTGCAAATGATTTGTTTAGAATGGGTCAAAGTTTATATATAAAGACTCTATAAACATGATAAACATATGATGATAAAACAATATTTGTGTTACATTTGGTGATCCAACAGTTTTATATCTCATCGGTTACAAGAACAAATTAATACTTTAATATTTGATTCATAAAATGATCTGAAAAAGGTGGTCAATGCTTCTCTTACTAAATGGTAATGGATCATTTAAGAATATACTAATTGGCATCTAAATGAGGCTATACATAAAAAAACTAATCAATAAGGTAAAAAAATGTACACAGCATTTTAACAATGTGAATTTTTTTTTTACAAAGTTGGTAATGTTGATTCTTTATATAGATATTTGTGTATTAAAAGGTAGAAAGCAATAAAAAAAATCTGAACTCTTTTATTGATTGATTGATTCATTAACTTTAGTGGGACACAGCTGGCCAGGAAAGATTTAGAAGCATCACAACTTCTTACTATAGGGGAGCAATGGGTATTATAATAATGTTTGATGTCACCAAAAAAGTAAGTAAAAAAAGCTTTTCAAAAGAAGTAGAAATATTTATCATACATTTAGCTTTGATACCTTTAAATTTGTCCGTGTGTAACAGCCGTAAATTTGCAAGACATATCTTGACAAGGGACTTTTTATGCCATATCAAGACCTCGCATGCACAAAGTGGGCAAATATGGCATATCAAGGTCTGGAGCCTCACTTTGAAATTTGATGTCACAGTTTACTTATATTGTCTGCTATTTATTTTTATTTGTTTGCTGAAAATGCATGATAAAAAGATTATGACACAGGGTTTTCCATATCTGGTCCCATATCATTCTTCGACCCATATTAGGGCTCGGCTGCAGCCTCAACCTAATATGGGAGTCTTGGAATGGTATGGGACTTGATATGAAAAACCCTATGTAATAATCTATATACATTAATGAACATGACATAATATTACCATACATCTTTAGGATGTTTGGTATAGCAATATATTTTTTCCCATAAAAAGCAATGATACTACTGAATCAATATATTTTTTATATTTCACTAGTGCATATATGACTTCAAAATATATAAAACCCACTTATAAGCAAGGTATTGGTGTCTGCTATACAATGAAAGGGTTATTGCATGAATATTGTGGAAATATTTGGAATTATTATACCTCAGTAACATTTTTCTTTAACAAATGCATATACAATAGTCTCATTATTTTTTTGTTTGCTAGCTTTGAACTATTGACCGGTCAATAGTTTCAAACTATTGCCCTCAACACAACTATTTGCCCTCTGATGTCATTAAGCCTCGCCTTAAGCCAATCGTTTTCATTGTTTAGTTTTGATTGATATATTTTACTCATGATCCGTCACACTGCAGATGAGATAGTTTATCGCACGAGTTGCCCATGCAAAACTATTATAAGAACTTTCCATGCAACTTTTTAGTACGCTTGAAGTTCATTGAATATTTTTATTATAACATATGCACTTTTAAATAGCTAAAATTTTAAACATTTTTGTCTGCTGTTTCTTTCGGTATAATAAACACTTACTGACTGGGTATTCGGGAAATAGATAGATTATTTTCCCTTGAAAGACAACTATTGCCTTTGGCTACGCCTCAGGCAATAGTTGCACCTCGGGGAAAATAATCTACCTATTTCCCTTATACCCAGTTGATAAGTATAAAATATTGTCCCTCATAAAAAAAAGTTTTGGAAAGAATAAAGTAATCATCCTGTCTGTCTGTCGGTCTGTCCATATATCTCATAAGCGCAACTCCTTGAAAACTGCTTGATGGATTTTGATTATACCTGACATCATATCCATATTTGCATGAAGAGATCGTTGCACTTGGATATACTTATATAAAAAGATTTTTTTTTCACACATTCCTTTGAAAGTTACTATTGTAGTGCATTTCAATGACTTTAACTTGAATTTAACTTAAAAAAAAGAATAGCTTATATGTCAGATTTCATGGAGTGAAAAATTCGGATTATAAAATGGTGAAGGGCAAATGGGCGGGGAAGAAATTTTTGGTTACAGTTTTCTCAGCAACTACATATCACAGCCACTTGATATTTGGTATACAGCATCAGGGTGGGGTCCCACAACCTGAGATTTAATTTCAGGTCTGTCACTTGCTCACTTCCTGTTTAACGAAATCTGGCCATCTTTGACTTTGACAGTTTTTAATTTTGGTTAAAATTACAAAGTTTGACACTGACCAAAACTACATGCTATCCATTTATAAAATAATTGTAAATGTTTTAATTTTTCCAGACATCTTTTGATAATGTGAAGAAATTTATTTTGGATACACAAAAGTATTCAGCTAATGTGAGGAAAGTGATTGTTGGAAATAAAGCTGATTTAGCTGATAAAAGGGAGATAACTACAGAACATGCAAAGGTATGACTTATACCACATGATGATTAGGTTCTACTTGTAAATAGAAATCACTTTGCTTCTCTGTTCAGAGAATTTTCATTCCTTTAATATGTCATTCAAAGGTGATTGGATTTAAGTTCAATTTGGAACAAGGGATTTTCAATCAATGAGCTGAAGCTTTATTTAATAAATGAAATTTTACATGTTTTGAAACAATATCTTGATCACTCTATTCCATAGTCTTATCTTATATCCGATTTTAGAATTATGTACACAATCCCAGCAAAGACGACTTTCATTGTCATTTCTTACAATGTACATAGTCTTCAGAACTTTCAAAAACATTCTCCATTTTCATAATTATATATCTTCTTTCAGAATTATTTCCACGATTCATGTGAAGACATTATCTATTGCATATCTTATATATTCTTTCAGAATTATATGCATGATCCCAGTGAAGACATCCCATACGTAGAAGTTAGTGCCAAGACCAACACCAATATTGATGCAGTATTTGAAACCCTGGCTTCAGATTTGATCAGTGATAAATCACAACAGCCATCATTTGAGAAGTGTGCACCTGGTGAACCTTTGACTGATAGGGGAGGTAAATGGCACATTTTTGTATCGTCTGAGAAGTGGGGGAAGCGACGGTAGATTAAACTTTTATGTTAAGTAATTGTTTCTTAAAAATCCACAGGGAATTATATTCAAATCCAATTGTATAAATAAACCATTTATTAACGTTTGGGCCATAGGCCTTCATCAGTTTCACAAAATAATCTCCACCACTACGTTTTAGATTGTCTCTTCAGCTTGTATTTCTTTGATGTCATTGGCATTGTTTTGACGTCATGGGCCAAATGATGTGATGTTATAGACTCTTCCTCCATTGTTCTCATTGAAATATCACTCTGCCTTGATATTGGCTCCAAAAGGTTTTATAGTGTTTAGATTCTCTATCCATTTTGATTCAATGAACCTTCTATATGTTGATGAGTTGTCATATATTTTTTCTAGTACCTATACTGTGAGATCTTCAATTCCATGATGGCCTTCACTGTTAAAATTATCTGAAACTGCTTTTGGTCTTTTATGACAAATGTCAGCAAGATGTTCCTTGGTCCTTTCTTTTGAAGTTCCAAGACTGTAAGTCCTAGGTTGATGAAATTTAGAATGCATATGCATCAGTAGTAGCTTAGCACAGTTGCATCCCCATTATTAGCTGAAGGGTCATGTGAGATTTTGTCATCGTTAAGCGTTCATCGTCCGTCCGTCCGTCTTCCATCCGTCCGTCCGTTAACTTTTCTTCAAACATCTTCTTCTCTGAAACCACCAATGGGATTGCTTTGACACTTTGTACAATTGATATTTAGGATGTCCTCTACCAAGTTTGTGAAATTTGTGGACGTTGACCAACCAACATGGCCGTCGTTACTAAAAATAGAACAGAGGGGTCAGACCATAGTTTTTAGTTTATAGCTCAAAAAGTATAAGAGATAGAGAAAATCCGAAGCAACCCACCTTCTTCAGCATCAAAAGCTCTACAAAACTCTCCATTGAGTCAAAGTTGTGGGACGACTCGTTATAGGAGTTATTTCCCCTTAATCGTCAAAATTGACCATTTTCACAGTTTTTGGACTTTATCTTGAAAACTGTAAGTGCTAGAGGAAAAGTTAGCATTTCAAAATTGTTCAGCTCATTGAGATCTACAAAAATGATTCAGGGTCAAAATTGTCAGATCAACCGTTTAAGAGTTATCCCCCTTAAACTGATTTTTCTATCAATTTTAACTGATTTTGAAAAATCTTCTTCTCTGAAACCACTGGTGGGATTGCTTTAAAATTTTTGTTCACTTGATCTTTAGGATGTCCTCTACCAAGTTTGTGAAATTTGTGAACGTCGACCAACCAACATGGCCGCCGTTACTAAAAATAGTACAGGGGGGTCAGACCATAGTTTTTAGCTTATAGCTCAAAAAGTATAAGAGATAAAGAAAATCCGAAGCAACCTTCCTTCTTCAGTATCAAAAGCTCTACTAAATTCTCCATTGAGTCAAAGTTGTGGGATGACTCTTTATAGGAGTTATTTCCCCTTAATCGCCAAAATTGACCATTTTCACATGTTTTGGAAATTAATCTTAAAAGCCATCAGAGTTAGAGGAATAGTTAGCATTGCAAAATTGTTCAGCTCATTGAGATCTACAAAAATGATTCAGGGTCAACATTTTCAGATCATCCTTTTAAGTGTTTTCAATCAATTTTAACTTAAAATGTTTGTTTGTTTTTTTTCAAATGGAAAGCTTTGTAACTTTGTATTCTTGGTCTTAAAGGTGTTTTTTATCCTAACTAGTTTCTTTAATGTTACTTACCAACTACATGTAGACCATGTTGCACACAAGGTAAGAGGCTTTAGCATAAGAGATCAGGTGAGTGATTCAGGCTCCTGGGAGCCTCTAGTTCTGCCTTGACCTTGATTTTCCGGTTGAGTGACTAAGACAACTTCCAATACTTATGATAGCAATGTTAAGGTTTTAGGAGCAAATCCATATCTCAAGAACTTTAAGTGCTAGGTTGATAAAACTTGGTAGCTTAGCAGGGTTGCATCTTCATCTTTTGAAGTTGACTTTGATTTTCTGGTTGAATGACAATGACAATCTTCAATACATAGATAGCAATGTTAAAGTTTAATGAGTGGGAACTTGAAATTCTTCATTCTCAACACAGAGCATGTATGAAACAGAAAAAAAAAAAATGAAATAAGACTACACGACAAAAAAGTTCATAAAACAGTGTCAATTTCCAGATTAACAATAAAGAACATCCAGCAGCCTTTCATATGGCACAGTTGGGTGAATGTGAATGTTTTATATATTTTTTTTCTCTAAGACAGAATATGATATTATTACTTGATGATTTCTGTATTGGCCGTGTTATTGGTCCGAGGCTTGCTGTATTGGCCTGAGGCGGAGCCGAAGGCCAATGCAGCTGGCCTAGGACCAATAACATGGCCAATACAGAAATCATCAAGTAATAATGTCTTTATTAATTAACGAAACAAACTAATTATCAACCAACATTTAAGACTTCTCTCTAAACTTCTAGCAGACGAAATCTTCGGCGTCAATATCTAGTACGATACATTAATATTAGAGTTGATGACGGAAGAACCACGATTTTTATTCCAATTTTTTTTTATGAAAATACAAAATGCATCAAGCGGTAGAGTTTTTGTTTGCTATAAGTAAAATGATCAAATAAGAATTATAAAACAAAAAGTAGATTGATACAAGATGTACTCTGCCAATACGGATTAAACTTGGCCAATACGGGTTTATGCTGTATTGGCCTTGCACGTGCTATAACATTGCAGGGGCAGTTTTTGCAGTATCAAAGGAAATAACACCATGTTAATTAATAATTTGTCTTATTTGATTTTAGATATTGGTGCCTTGGATATCGGAAGCGCAGCAGTAGATTACACAAAATTAGGTAATCAAGGAATAAAACGTATACTGTGATTTCATTATTATTCGTGGGGTATTTATTTTGTGGTTTTCGTGGGTGGTCTTGACCCACGAAATTTGATACTCCATGAAAAGGAGATTTTATTTTGGTTTGAATGTTGCGAACTACAGAGCCTTGAATTTAAGAATCCACGAACTGACAATTTTTCATCAAACCACGAAAATTGGTATCCATGAAAATAAATGAATCCACAGTATTTTGCTAAGTGCACATAAGATGATACAAGTGATCAGAATTTATTCTGCTCAAAAGAAAATTTTAGTTGCAATAAGGCGAATGTTTTAGGCCGCAAAAATACATCAAGTTCAGAAGAATTATAGTTCTGAAAAATGTGCATGTACACAGTAAATATTGTTTTAATGCTATGCAATTTTTTTTAATAATTTTGTTTATTTATTGCAACAACAATAAAAAAACATATACACATGATACATTCAAATCCATTGTCACACTCAAATTGTTTGAAGATCATTAACTTATTATAAACCCAGTGAAAAAAAAAGCATGTTTTAAGATTTTTATGCCCTGACTAGGAAATAAGAGGGGCATATAGTGCTGGGTCTGTTTGTTCCTCCATCCCATATCAAATTTAACTACAGGCTTTAGTGACTTAAGCATGATGGAAGTATGGTATCATCATACGCTTTAAACACATAAACATGAGGGAATGAACAAAAAAAACATCATAAAATTGTTCCTGTCTCATTTAACCTCATGGTTGATTGATTACAGAAAAAGTGGGTGGTGTTATACTTAGGTTTACCTGTAGATTTAAGTTACTTTTAAAAGAACTTTTGAAAGAAGTACAGTGCGACGTCAAAAGTATTTCATGCTTTAAATTTTTTACATTATATTTCATATATATTCACATTTTTTCAAAAAATTCTTACCAAGTAATTTTCCAACCGATTTTTATAAAATAAAAGCCAACAGATGCAGCAATATTTCAAGATTTTTTCTATATTTTGGCATCATGAAATATTAGATGGTTTAGATTTAATCATAATTAGAACACAAATGAAATATTTTGTAAATCATTTTCCTTTACATTTTAACCGAATATTTTTTGTTAATTTTTTTCTATGTGTTTTATTAGAGTATAAAAATGAACCAAGAGGTTTTAACAGATTTGCAAATAAACAAACAAACTTTAGATAATTATGCATATGTAGGTTTTTACTTCATGAAAATCTGTAGAGAAATGGCTTGGTAATAATTTTTATAAAAAATACTGATTTATATGAAATATAAAGGGAAAAATATAAAGCGAGAAATACTTTTGACGTCGCACTGTATATCATGAACTTTAGGATGTTCGCTACTACATTTATTATTGAAAATAAATAGGTTTCAAATTTGAAGCCTTTAATGAAAAGATAATAATAAAAGGTAAAATATAAGCAAAAAATTTTGATAGGCTTGTAACCTAGTTTCAAGATAATTTAGGTTAAAGTTTTGGCGGGAAAAAGTTTTCACTGACTTTTTCATAGGTTAATCATAAGCACTATTTAGCTGTTAAAACCCATGACAGAATAAATAGGATTTGATAAATTTTGTCTACAACAGTTACCTCTTTATGACATATTAAAGACATTACATGTAATAACAAGAAAATAAGGGGTTTGTTGGCAAAAATTTTAACCCTATTTTGATGGTAAAATCCGGAGGATTCCCCAAAAATGACAGAAATACAAAAAAAAGACCAGCGAGCAACCTTAATAAACATATACATCTGGATATGAGCATACAAGAATCATCATAAAATTATACCCCTGACATTTGCATCATGGCTCACTGTGATTGTTTGGAAAAAAATGATGTGGGCATTATGTTTTTAAGACATATTCTTGTTTAAAATAATATGAGAAAGACATTGCCTTAAAAGCTCGCTTAGATACAAAAATATAATCTATTCCATTGATAATTTCGAATAATGCCTGGGACGAGATAATTTGGGACAATGTATTACTATTTCCCGCAATTTTTCAGCACGCGCAGACATTTTCGAAAACAATTTGGCATACTTTCTAGATTAAAGAGCTCGCTACGCTCGCATATTAGTAGATTTTTTACTGTAAATGATGTTTTAAGTCTGTGTTAGTTTTAAATGCTTAGCTTTTTTGTGTGGATTTTCTGTTGTTGTTTCTTTTGCAAAAACGTCAAATATCAAATTACTATAAAATTTCAAATTTTTGTCATCCTTAAAAAATATCACCCAGGTAAAAAAAAAAAAACAAAGATATATATTTTAGTTATTTGTTTGTGCTCAAACCAATCAAATTGGATCATGACATACATACAAAAAAAATCAATGTTCCAATTCTTATTTATTTCACAGAAGAAGAAAGCCTGGTGAACAAGATCTACAAAGGAAGATCTCAGTACAAGTCTATTCTATCAATGGGAAAAGCCAATCTGAAGAAGTACATCAACTCAAAAATCAAATTAGTGGAACGATTTTCTGATGTAGCAAGTGTTCCCATGGATACAGAAGAAGATTTAAGGATTTTAGCAATAATGATCAATTCTCTTGAAAATGTAGAAAGTTGAAATGTTGCAAAACTATTTATTCTCAGGTAGTAGCATAATAGTTATCTTCTGCACATTAATTGTTTAAGTACTACTTGTTCTAAGATTCTGGTAGATACAGTTTATAGGGTGGCACATCAATAGCAAAACCACAAAACAAGCAATAGAATTAAATAAAACAACTGCTGAAAACTTTGTTTTGACTACTTAAGTTTTAAGTCAGTGTTAGGTTAAGAGTTATTACCAGTCAAAATTTAGTTACATTTTACAGTGAAAAGTACTGGAAATTTTTCACCAAAATTTTCCCCTTTTTAACCAGTCAAAAAATATATAGACATGAACTATATTTTAAAATGTAAAAACTGCAATGAATGCATTTATATTCCAAAATCTAAAATTGGAAATTATCAATGTGCCACCACCTGACTGATCTTTTTGTGTAATAGTACAAATGTACTTAAAGGACAATTCTTTTTTATTTTGATATCAACAAATTTGCAATACACATATATTTCCATTGTTTGTGTGTTTTTTGTGATTTTTTTTTACCTAATAGGGTCCTTATATATAAAACATGTACATGGTATAAGAGTTTAGTATTTCAAAAGAGATGGGAAAAGCAAAAGATTTGAAAGAACAATAGCTTTGATTTTTACTAAAATATTTCATTGAAAATATTTTAATACTTTAATGATGAACACTCCTCGTGTTTCAGAATTTCCATCAGATTTTGGAATTCCTCTAGACTTTACTTTTACTTTGAAGTAATTTTTTTATTTACTTTTTGTTAAAACACCATTGTATAAAATATTTTTAAATTCTTGATACAACTTCATGGCTTTTAAGCCAAAATGTTAAATTTGAGTAAAATTTAGAGGACTCGGCTTTCCTGTTTTTGACTTCATTTATCTTGAAAATGAGAACATAGACCTATGATTTTCTTTTTCTTGTTTTATAAAGTAGACACTTATCTATCACTTCCATCACAATTTATTAAATTCTTGATATAAAAAAATTGAGGAGTGACCATCCTTATTGATATCTACTTTTCCAAATTTAGAATATTTTGTTTATTTACATGCAGTGTCATACCATCCTTCCTTTTTAAAAGTTGTCAATTTTCTCATGGTACGCTATATAAAGCTTAGCTTTTGTTCAAAAAATTGAGTGAAGACAAATAACCAGCTTTCTCTAATGTTCATCTATTTTATCAACCTTTCAACAAGTTGTGGAAAAGTAATTCTTCCGTAAATACCTTTTATCAGTGCGAGATGCCCAGGTGCGAGCATGTGCACTGATCTCACACTGGTCAATTTAACAATAAAAACCATCAGTTCTGATATTGATTGATAATGTCAACCAATGAAATGCATTGTTATTTAAAACTCTAGTTTTTTAGATTGAAGCCACGTAAGGTTTCAAAATATAAAAATTTGATTTTTACAAAAGATGTGTTCTTGGAAATCCGGCAATGATCTTAAATTTCTCTCATGATAGAATTTTTGGGGTCTTTTGGCTTGTCCTGCTGTGCTCCACTCGCAAAAAAGACTGAAAAATCACTACTAGATGTGTCTTAGGTAAGGTGACACCACCCACTAGAAATTAGGTCACTGTGACCTATATTTTACGCATGAATGACTTTGGTTATGTTCTTGGTTAAGGTCCATAACTTGGATACTAGATGTTGGGGGTCAATGATATTTCACTACTAGATGTGTCTTAGGTTAGGTGACACCACCCACTAGAAATTAGGTCACTGTGACCTATATTTTACGCATGAATGACTTAAGTTCTTGGTTAAGGTCCATATCTCAGATACTACATGTTGATGGTCAATGGTATTTCACCACTAGATGTGTCTTGGGTAACATGACACCACCCAATAAAAATTAGGTCACTGTGATCTATATTTTATGCATGAACGACTTCGGTTAAGTTCTTGGTTAAGGTCCATAACTTGGATACTAGATGTTGGGGGTCAATGATATTTCACCACTAGATGTGTCTTGGGTAAAGTGACACCATCCACTAGAAATGAGGTCACTGTGACCTATATTTTACGCATGAATGACTTTGGTTAAGTTCTTGGTTAAGGTCCATATCTTGAATACTACATGTTAGGGGTCAATAATATTTCACTTCTCGATGAGTCTTTGTACATGGCATCACCCATCAGAAATAAGGTCACAGCGACCTATATTTTACACATGAACACTTTTGATCAATTTCTTGGTAAAGGTCCATATCCCAGGTAATACACATTGAGGGTCAATGATATTTCAAGAATGGGAGGGCCATCCTGTGGCTCATAGACACATTATCTAGTTCTCTAAAATTTCATGTGAGAAACAGGTTCTCTTCCAGAAAAAATAAAACTTGTATTTTATGAGGCAATCTACCCTGATAAACTGTAAGTGTATTATGTAAATGCAATAGGCTATGAAAGTATATTTCTTTTAGGATGATTCTAGACCTTTTTAGTTCATTTTTGTAAGCATTGTTAAAGGTTGTAATTATTTTTATGCATTCTTGGTATATTTATATTATTTCTGTTTACAGAGCCATTTTATTGACTGTGATATTTTTATTCCTCTTGTTTATCTGTGATTTCTTGTTATTTATACTTTTACAATTATATCTTTTTGATATTAGACCATTTTTTTATCTGTGATTTTACTATTTATGATATATTCCTAAGATGTTGAAACTTTGTATATTGATGTATCCAGAGACAAACAGGCCTAATTTGCACTGTCTGTCTGTAAACAAGACTCCTATGTTAATGAAGCTATAAATTAACCCTATATTGATGATAAAAACATAAAGATTGAAAACATCAATGTTGATTGATAATCTACTTCTGTTTTGATATACACTTGTTTTCTATTTTTTTTTAATCTATAGTAGTGTTAAATAAAACTTTGTCACTCATTATCGTAAATGTTTGATGTTTTTCTTTCTTTTTAAATGACATTTAGATATATATTTTGATGTCCTCCACCCTTCTTCAAAAGTGAGAGACTAATGAATAAGCTCTCTATCCAGATTTGGTTTTTGGAGCGAAGTTTTAAATGCCTAAATCTAATGAAACATACACACATTAAAGCTGATAAAGTTAAGAAGATGAGGTCAAGAAGAAGAAGTTATTGAGATCAATAAAAAGTAGGGGGCATATAGTGTTTGGGTCCATCCATCAGTTCGTTCGTCTGTACGTCTAAAATCATGTTTACCTACAGGTGGAAGTAAGTTTACCATGAAGGAAGTTTGGAATCATCATGAAACTTTGTACACATATACATCAGGATATTAACAAACAAAACTCATCATAAAATTTAACCTTTTGTATCAACGTCATGCTTGATTGATCAAATAACAAAGGAGGGATTTTATACTTAGTTTACCTACTTACCGTCTCATCTTGAAATCTTGAAGCTTAGTACACAAATCAGTATATGAACAAACAAAAACCATCATAAATCTGAATCTGTCACATCAACCATGTTTCATGGTTGAAAAAAAGTAAAAGGGGTTTACCTAAAGGTTGAAGTTACTTTACCATGAAGTAAGTATGGTATCATCATGAAACTTTATAGATCATTTAATCATCATAAAATTGTACTCTTGGAATTAACTTCATGGTTTGGTGATTCCAAGGAAGATAAATGTTGTGAGATGGGCAGTTCGTCTTTTGGACATATTATTGTTTAATGAACTTTTGAATGCCTTGATAGAATGTTGTGAAACTTACACACATTAAAGCTTAAAATGAGAAAAGGAAGAAGCCTGTTGATTTTGGGACCAATAGATCAAGTGTCACATCCTCAATTTTTAGCTCACCTGGCCAAAGACCAGTTGAGCTTATGCCATCACTATGTGTCCGTCGTTGTCCGTTAACAATTTCAAAAATCTTCTTTTCTGAAACCACTGAACCAATTTAACTGAAACTTTGCAGAAATGATATATGACATGTTGGCAACAAACGATCTTCATTTTAAAATGATTTGATAAAAACATTGCCGCTGTTACTAAAAATAGAACATAGGGTAAAATCACTTAAAATGGCTTATAACTCAGCAACCATAACAGATAGAAAAAATCTGAAGGATCTTTGGCTCTTCAGAATCAAAAGCTCTACAAAAGTCTCAAGTGGGTTGAAGTTGTCAGATGACCCTTGATAGGGGTTATGGCCCTTTAAAGTTTTTTTTCATGTTTTTGCCCTATAGAATGAAAACTATTGCAGATAGAGAAAAGCCTTTTCTTGCTTAAACATTCAGCTCATTTAGCTATACAAAAGTCTTCATAGGGTCAGGCATGGGGCGAATTACATTGCAATGTAATGCATTGAATTACCATTACTTTGAGAAAAGTTGCATTGAATTACCATTACCATTACAAGGATTTTGAAAAGAAATGCATTGAATTACCATTACTTTAGCTAAGTAATGCATTGAATTACCATTACATTTTTTTGTTCTGTTAAATTTGTTTGCAACAAGCATCATACATAGGTTAACTTTGTTTAAAAATTATTTCTAATAAAAACTTAGTCAGAACTTAACAAACTTTTGAACGCCGATACATTCGATGTCTTGGCTAAAAAAGAAACAAATAAAAACAAAATGGAAAAGTTATACAAGTATTTAGCTAAGCAAGAACTAAAACGTCTTTTTCCGTGTATATTTTTTATACATCATGCCATCAACAACAAAAAATGTGTAAAAAACATGAGTTTAAAAAAAAAACATTTGTTCAAAACTCATATATTGAAGAATATTATTCATAAAAAATATATGTTCATAACTCATATATTGAAGAAAATTAGAAGATTATTCAAAGGCATAGTTTATAAAAATCTACATTGTGGTCTGTACAAAAATATGATTGTAAATCAAGGCAGTTATAAAGTTGAAACTAAAGCATTTTTTAAAAGGTATTATCTTTTGTCAGGGAAGGTAACAACAGTATTACTAAATGGGGATTAACAATTATAAAATATATCATTTTTGCATATTCTGTTGGAGAATTTGAAATTTAATTGCCAATTCAACTCTCCTTTTTTTTTTTTTTTTTTTTTTTTTTTTTTCTTCTTTTCTTGAGCACTCAGATACATACTTCAAATAAAGTTTTTGATAGGCCAAAGTCATACATATATTTGCACATAAAATATTTTATCCCCAGAGACTTTTGATGTGCATTCCCCGCACTTCCCTAGCTATTCCAAATTCAAGAGCCCTTACTTCTAAAGAAAGAGATAGGGTTGTTAATACAGTTGTGCTAGCAGACTGCAAAGATGAGAGAATAAGAAAGAAGTAAAGTGACAATACATATACAAAAACAAAAACATTAACAAAACAATACATTTAACAAACAAAAAGGGGGAGGGGTGTTAAGCCAAAATGATTAATTTTGGGCGTCCACAGACCAATCCAAACTCACAAATAAGGATATACGGCTGGGACTAATATCATCATCGTGCTCTTTTTTGATGTTTTTATTTATAACTGAAATGAAAGTAATATTAGTGTTACATCAATACATAGAGGGACAAGACACACACATTACAATACAGCTTATACATATACAGAGATACATATAGTAGGAAAATATGAAAACTAAACATTAATTTATATAAAGAAATAATGAAAATTAAATGTTATTTTAGTATGTTGTTTTAAAAACAGATTTTAACCATTTGACAAAAGCAGAGCACATTTGTTTAGTATAATCTTTACCGTAATGTGCTTATCGGGCCGTTATACATGGGATTGATAGTGATGACCTGCCGCAACTTCAGAGGTCCCGGACATGAGCTGCGGCACGTCAACTCTAGCAGCAATCCCGTTGCAAACAAAGCACACGGTTAGCTTGCCTTAAAATGACAGACTTAAAAGGAAAATAAGCAGAAAGCTTTATTTTTGTTTTACAGAGAGCCTTTTACTTTGATATTAGAATTTGAGAAAATACAGAAGGTTACAGACTAAACCATCTAAATCAAACAACATTTCTATTTACTATAAATTATTAAGTCTTCTGTATCTTCTCTCGTGTCTGAAAAATAAAGAAACAAGAATGTTATGTAAATTCGATGTATCAGATATGTGTCGGATATACCAAATGGTTGATATATAACCATATATGTAAGGATAAAATTTTGTTTCAATGTTCAAAAGAATAATGTTTTCTACTGTAAAAGAAAAACTGTCAATTTGAAGATCCAATTTAATAATATCCGATACAAGGTCTCTAAAAGGTTTTAAAGTTGGACAGTGCAGAAACAAATGCTTATCCGTCTCTATGTGGCTGTTACATAGACTGCAGTTGTAGTTCCTATCCTGTATATATACATTTCTGTTTTGCAGTCTTTCTTTTGTTACTAGACCTCTATGCACAACTTGAAATAAAAAGTCCTGGATTTCAAAATTTTTTACTTGGTGAATCTTTTTCCAAATTGGGTCAAAATTCACGCAAGGGAAATCCTCTTCTATCTTATGTCTAGTGTTTCCGAACTGTACCAACTTCCAATATATGTCTCTTGCATCACAAGGAAAGGATAGGACTTCCCCGTGCTGCAAGTACAAGTTCTTAATAATTTTATGTACACCTACACTTTCTACACTGTGTGTTAAGTTATTGGATGCCAAATTTGGTATAAGATTTCTCACAGTGTAGCCTAAAAAATAGGTAAAAATGTTAACCCATGGTGCTATTTTGCCAGTATATACTTGATTAACTCTTTCCAAAAACAAAGCTTGAATCTTACTATTTATATCTGGGACACATTGTCCTCCTTTATCCCTTCCCTGGTATAAACTTTTTCTTTTAATTGTTTCCATTGTTCCACCCCAAAAAATTTTTGAAATACATCCCTGTAAAATCTTTACAACCCTTGTTGTAGGAGGAACAACTCGTGCTACAAATAAAATTCTACTTAATATATATGTATTAATAATCTGAACTCTGTTCCTATAAGACAGTTTTCTTTTTTCCCATTTGGTCGTCTCATTCCGCACACTCCCCACGACAGAACACCAATTTTTGTCTCCACACTCCTCCCCGAACCAAATACCTAAAATCTTGACTTGGGTTTTGCAAAGTGCTGCAACATCGGGAAAATGTGTGGTGTCAGGGTTGCCTATTTTCAGTATTTCCGTTTTGTTTTCATTGATTTTGCTCCCTGACACAGCTCCAAAATTTCTAAATTCCGTTAACATTCTACTGTAATCTGATAAATCTGTAGTTGCCAAAGAGCAATCATCTGCATGCTGGAAAAGTTTCATATTGTCTCTTGTGTTGGGAAGCTGTATACCTTTAATATCATTATTTTCCCTTATGCTGCAGGCCAAGGTCTCTATTACAAGTGCATATAAGGAGGGACTGAGGGGACAGCCTTGCCTTATTGATCTGGTGATATCTATTTGCTCAGTAAGTAAACCATTGACCTGTACCTTACTATTGATGTCGTGATAGAGTATCCCAACCCATTTGATAAAATGTGGTGGGAAATTCATCCTTTGAAGCACTCGCAATATGAAAGAGTGTTCAATTCGATCAAATGCCTTTTCTTGGTCAAATGATATCAATATACCCTCTGTTTCACTAACCTCCATATATTCAAGAATCGCCTGCAAAGAGTATAAGTTATCAAACATTACCTTTTTTGGCCCAGCCCCTGTTTGTGTGTCCGAAATGAGTGTATTTATTACCTTACCAAGACCCCTTGATAGAAACTTTGCCACAATTTTATAATCAAATGTCAGAAGGCTGATTGGTCGCCATTGCTTCAAATCCTTTCGATCCCCATTTTCCTTGTATAAAAGTGTAATGATGCTTGTTTTCATACTTTCTGTTAACTTACTTTGTAAATAAATGTTGTTAAGCACATCTAGCAAATCCTCCTTAATATCCTCCCAGAAATATAAATAAAAAGCCTTACCTAACCCATCAATTCCAGGTGATCTGTTATTCTGAAAACTCTTGATGATCTCTAAACACTCCTCCTCTGTAATAAATACCTCTAAACTTGACTTTTGGTCTTCTGTTAATTGCCTTAGGTTGATCTTATCTAGATACTCGTCCATGTCACTTACCTGAATATTCTGTGTTGTATATAATTCGTTGTAAAATTCTGTGACCCTACTAATAATGTCCTCTTTCCGATCTAACCTTACCCCATTTCTGTCTAAAACTGATGTAATTTCTTTCTTCCTACCTCTTTTTTCTTCTGCCATTTTAAATAGCTCGATGTTGCTATGGTCTTCATCGTAAAATTCCAGTCTTGATCTTATTATAATACCTTTATTCTTCTTGTTCTCCATGGTAATAATTCTCTCCTTGATATCGGAAACTACCTGTTCGTTGATTACCTGTTTATTTTCCTCGTTTTCCAAATTTAAATAAAGTTGTTCCAAAATCGCTCTATCTTGTTGAGCTTGGGTTTTGGAAAAGGATATACTGATATTTTTAATTTTTGACTTACCCTTTTCCCACCATTCGAACAGTTCAAGATGACCTTTTTGTGTTTTCCAACGTTGCCAAAATGATTTAATTTGATCTACATACCTTTCATTTTCTAGTAAACTTTCATTGAATTTCCAATAACTGTTCCCCCACTTCTCCTTATTGAATTTAATATTAACACAAACTGCCTTGTGGTCAGAGTTTTTATATGGCATATGCTTAACAGAATCAACCAGATGAATAAGATTTACATCTAAACAAATCTTGTCGATTCTGCTGGCTTGTCCTTGAGTATTTGAAAAGGTGTAACTTTTTTGGTTTGGAAATTTACACCTATAGACATCTTTGACCCCCAATTCTGTGTAGATGTTATTTAATAAATCAGAAAGTATTACATTAGGTTGATAGTTACCTTTATTATCTAGCTGGGTCTCTCTGTAGTTGAAGTCTCCAGCAAGTATAAATCTGTCTGTTTTGTCTAAATGCTTACACAATTCATACAGTTTGCTATAAAAAACAATAGAAGGCCTTGCCCCATTTCTATCATATACAGGACTATACAAATTCAATAAATTGTAACATTCATTTTCAAATTTAAATTTCAAACATAAAATTCTACCTTTAAGATCTTCTGGAATATATTGTAAAGAACTTTCATAATCTTTGTTTATCAAAATTGAAATACTTTTATGAATATCAACATGAGAAATATAAATCTTAAAATGTGTTTGTGTTTCAAGATCTCTAACAGTAGTATCATCTATACTTCCACATTCTTGTAAATTGATTATATCATAGTTTTCAAATTTTTCAACAATATCAAAAATTTTCTTATTGAAACCTTTTCTAATATTCAAAGTTACAATTTTAAAACTCATAGTGTAAAGGGTGCAGGTTAGCAAGAGCAAAGAAAGTAAAACCATATGCATAATATATTGATAATTATTGTCGCACAATGTTTTCAGCACTTGTTTTTATTTAAGTTTATTGTCAATTCTAATTTACAATTTTCTTTGCTGGATTTAATTTATCTCCTTCTTCAGACGATACGGACAAATTTTTTCTTTTATCGACTTTCGCTTTTAAGCCTGAGCTTACTGATGAGTTAGCTTTTTTATATCATTTTTGCATATTCTGTTGGAGAATTTGAAATTTAATTGCCAATTCAACTCTCCAGGTTCTTGGTCAACTTTCTTCTGTTAAAGATATATAAATATTAACATGATAAATAGAAATAAATAAATTAATTCATAATTTTACATTGAAGCCATTTAATTTTGACACAAGAGTTGTTTTGACACTCAGTTGATTAAGTTGTTTTTACAACAGTGTAAAAAGAAAATATTTAATTATTTTGTGTTTGTATGGCTTCACTCTCAAATCTTTCAGAACAATATGTTTTATGATTTCAGAATTTGCTATAGATTGTTGAAAATTTTACTGACCCTTCTTCATTTTCACATCTAATAATAGTAATGCAATGTAATTCATTTGTAATTCATGAATTACATGCATTTTTGAGAAAGAAATGCATTGAATTACCATTACATGTAATGCAAAAAATGGTGCATTACACATTACATTGAATTACTTGAAAAAATGTAATGCATTGCAATGCATTACCATTACACATTTGCATTACCCCATGCCTGCATAGGGTCGACATCAAGACCAGGTGAGCGATTCAGGCTCCTGGGAGCCTCTTGTTACAGGCAGCCATGCTCTTATTACTTTTATTACTGAAGTTGAATAAGTAATGCTTTATGTACTCATAAAACATCTGTTAATAAAGTGGTAAATAACATGAGATCTATAGAATAAAGAGCAAGAAGCTGCATTTGATGTCGTGTCTATTTTGGGAAAAATGAAAAAGAAAATGTTTGCACATCCTTTTTAATTCAATTTCAACAACAGCTCTTAACACAGTGGTAAAACTAAAGTTCCAGTGTCCGACACAATTTTAGAAATGTTATTGTAACACTGAGACTTAATCATGGCTTTCACCTTCGAATTATTGCTGAAAATATTAATCTGAAGAGTGAGAAAACATGACCTCAGTGTATAGCTCCACATAACATGCATAAGCAATACAAAAAACTTAGAATTTCAAACACTTACTCAATATTGAGATTGGCAAAATTTTAGCCTGGCTTTTGACTTGCATTTCAAAATTCACAGATCATTATCTATAAAGGGACATGACCATGGAAACTGCATTTAAAAGATATTTCTCTTGCTCAAGACCTTTTCAATCATAAAAAGTTATTGAATTTAATCAACATGTTTTCTGGAGTAAACTTATAACTTATAAAAACACAACATCTGTTATTTTCAAAATATAGCTCATTACTGAATTCACATACCAGACTCGTTGGCATATTTAAACATAATAAAAGTTTTCAAATTTTTGAAATTTAAATTTGGTCAGCGTAAAACATCTAGGTCATCAGTTTGTACACTAGCTAGAAATTATAAGTTTTCTCTTGTATCATAAATAGTGATCATTTTCAAAAATAAATTTCATGCAAAAAAAAAACTATGTTTCATGATAAGGGAGAGAATATCATTACATATGGACAAATTAAAAAGAAAAGGCCCTATTCACAGTGTCCTTAATTTTAATTCTTAAAGCATTGACTTTCGCCAAGTTCTGTATTTACAATCCCCCTCGGACTTCTGAGCATAATTTTTCTTGATATTAAATACATGTAGCTGCCCTGACTTCCATACATGAACTGAAAGTATAATATCAAGTGTTAAAATTCGTTTCACTATCAACCTCAGAATTGTAGCTTAATTTCAAGCTGGTTGCATCTTCCAAATCAACGTGACAAAATTCTTCAGATGTGGATGATCCTTTCATTCCTGCAATGGGATATTCATTTATTTTATCATCTTTAATATGTTCGCCATTTGAAGAATTTTGAAACATTTCATCACTTAGAAAATCATACTCCCCTTCCAGGTTTCTAAAAACACTTTGTACAGAGTTAGAACTCATTGCTATAGCACGTTGATTCCCGTCTACATGTGTATTGTCTACCATCAATATAACCTCTTGTTTCTCTTGGCTTCCAATTGGGACAAAATTGGACGTTGTTGCATTTGGAAATTTATTACCATTGGCCTGGTTCATTTGAATGAAAATGTCCTTGCTTTCACGTCTCTCCATAAAGCTTATCTTTTCAAAGCTTGATCCTGTTGGACTAGCACTCTGAGCTTTTGACCTATGTAAAAGTGGATAGTTTGCATGTGGTGTTTCTCTTTCCCGGTTCAGTTGAATGAACTCCTTTGTGGTGTCTGGTTTCTCTACATGACTTTTCTTTTCAAAGCTTTGTACATTTAGATGGGACGGTGAAGGATCACTTTGGTTTGAATTATCTATTTGTCCAAATTCTGTAGCCCTACGCTCAAATTGAATGATTTTTCCTACACTTTTCTCGCTTTCTTCAGAATTTATTTGTTCAAAACTATCTTTATTCAGATAAACTGACGAAACATGCGTCGTATTTTGAGTCTCCACAATATACCTTGTTTGCTGCGTTTCGACTGGGTTTCGGCAAAATCGAATTATATCTTTCCTACTTTTATCGCTGTCTTTAGAAATTATTTTATCAAAGCTAGATATGTTCAGATGAGCTAGTGGATTACATGTAGCGTTACTTTGCCTTTGAATAAACTGGGTTTGTCCTTTCTCATCGGGGCGATTTAATTGAACACGTTCCTTACTTTTAACGCTTTCGGACGATACTTGCTTTTCCAAGCTGAAAAAACTAAGGTGACCTGGTGATGCATTCACTGGTAAAGAAACAATATCACTCATTTCTACCTTTTGGTCTACGTTGGGAGAAGACGAATCCCCTTTGTGTGATTGCTCGTCGTTCCGGAAAACAATGATTTGTTCCATACTATTGAAGCTTTCTCCGGGGCTTTGATTTTCCAAACTATCTGCATAAAGATTACTCCATGAATGTGACGGACTTAGGCGATGCGCTTCTATCGTGTTTTTGTATTCTGCAATGAAGGACTTCTCCTTGAAATTCCCTATTTCCGACAATCGTAAGGATTTATCTATATACGACCACGCTGATTCAACGTCACCAAGAATATGACACAATCGACTTCTTGCCATATGGTAAAACATTTTCCTTCTTTTATCCATATTGTCGAGTGTTTGGTCTAAGACCGCAAGAAGCTCTCTGGCCTTTGATATTCCATCCTCCGTGATGATGCTCCCTTTAATAATGTTTGCTCTATTTCCTATACCTAAAATACAGAATATCATTCTCAAAAGGAACATTCGTGTCCATAAAAGTCTTATTTCTTCTTCTTCCTCCCGCAAGCACTCAATCCCAACTTCTGCCATTTGTATTAAAGATCCTCGGATTTGTTCGCTTGGCATTTGTTCAAATTCCCAAAGTTTTACGTAAACTTCACAATATATCATATTTGCCAATTCTAAGCAAGGTGTCATGAAAGCAGAACAGCCTTTGGCTTTCTGAAGGTAGTTTTCTGCCTTATCGAATAGTCTACCTATAGCGCATGCATTCGCAAGACGCCCATAAAGTACCACGTCCGTGATGTTAGTGTTGCTTGTATTCGGAACAAGATTTTCAAGCTCTTGAAATAAAAAGTGATGCGACAATTCTGTATTGAAGGTTATAGCATGCGCATCGATTTCCGCGCTTAAAACTGCGCCGATCTGGTCAGACAAAACAAGCTTTCTTTGGTAATTCGTTTCTCTATGCATTTTGAATGTTAAATGCTGCGCAAGATTACGAAGACATTGTAAGGGGTCATCGCAATCAGCATTCCACACCATTCTTTTGAGCTTCTTAAAGAACTGTTGAACTTTTACGCGTGTTGATGTGTCGCATCTATAAACTCTTGCCACGGTTGAAGTCTTGGGTAGCATCCAACTTTCTACCAGCATCCTAGAAATGTCTGCATGTCCTGTTTCTCTAAGAGCATCCACCAGTGTGCGCATAGAACAAAGACGTGGTAGTTTGTCCCAAAAATAAGTACAAAGTTCAAATTCAGTCACCCCTTCTTGATGTACTTTATGACAGAACTCGTTATAGAAACTTTGGTCAATAAGATTCTGTTGATACATGTAGTTAACTATGGGCGTAGGGTCCAGTATTTGTGTCAACTTGGACACAACCCTGTTTAGTACTTCTATGTCATATTCCGACATTATTTCAGGTCGAACACTGGAATATCTCAATTGAATATCATCGAAGTCCTCCATGGTTCGATCTGACCTGTATTGACTTCGATACACTGAAATAGAAAGAACGTTGAATACAAAAGGACAAGATACGATAAGGCCCATATTTGGCCCCCTATTAGACTGAATAATAGACAACTGATCTATGGAAAAGTTCTTTTGTTATTTATTAAGTCAAATGAATGTAGAAGATAAAACAACTAAATTTATAAGAGATTTTTATGTTGTTTCTTTGAAATTGCTTGTCAAAACAGAGTGAATATGTATGATTTCTTTCAAATTAGCGGAAAATGGACAATATTTGGGTAATATTTTCAAATTTTAGATGCCAGCGACTACTTAGACCACAGTTATTGTTTATGAACTTTAATTTGCACTATGAAATGATAATAAATCAGTCGAGAAATCCATGGTCTACCTTGTCGCTGATAATTAAAAATATCAAAATAAGCATGTAAAATGGCATTTTTCAACAATTTTGTTACTTTTGCACTATTAAGGGCTCTATAAAATTAAAATTACAGAAGATGATGAAAAATGTTTACCATTGTTTAAAAGTTTAATCAACTAACTTGAAACCTTATATATTAATGATATTTAAATCATTTACTTAGGTTTATTTTTTCTTTAAATGAGGGGGGCCAAATATGGCCCTTACTGTACCTTGTCCTTTAGTTCCTTATTATAGACTTGTATTTCAATTTTGATACAGCGACGAATCCAGAGCGGGGATCCTTTTCCTTAAAAAGAGAAATATAAATTTCGCGTGGTCTGAAACCCACTTTTATTCTCAGTAGACTAAAGGCAGAACTCCCTTTAAGATGTGATCCTTATTTCCATTCATTAAATTCTTCGCCATAAAACTTTGAAAAAAAAATGACGATCATATAGATTCTTGCAATACTCTTATTTATTTAAAGTTAAAACGACTTTCTTTGACTCTCGAGCCTATCCTTCTGTATAAGTTTTAGACTTATTGCTTGATATTTACGCATGTTTTACTCGGTTTTCTAAGAATAACTGTTTATCGTTTATCACTTCTAGTACAAACTTAAAAAATGTATAATCAAACTAAGAGCATAAAAAACTTTGCTTACCTGATATTTTTCTGTCTATTGGCTAATCTGTAGTATATTAGAAATATTCATCAGTTTTATCTACAAAAAAGAAAGTTGTAACTAAGTGACCAAGTTGTGGATTTCCAATTGATAAGTTTTGATTTTTTTTTACATACATGACATATATAGCTTTATAAAGAAAAACAAATACCGGTAGTGCTATTGTATATTTTGGCAACAATTCATAAGTCGAGCACATAATAAAACGGAATATTTAAATGTCAAGTCTTTTTATACCATTTTTTTATGACAAAGCAATGTTGATTTCTAAAAAAAAAAAAAAAACAGATATGAATACAAGTATAATATATGTTTTGCTAATTGGTATTGAACTTTAAAATACTCTTATTTTCGTGTCTAGAAGCGGGAAAAAAAGTGGACCAAGAAAGATTTCGATTGTAAAAAAAAAGGGGGGTAAGTTAGCTTCAAAGATATGCTATGCTGACTTAATAGAAGAACTCTATATTTGGATGCTTTTTTATGCAAGCGTCATCAGTCATCAGTTAGAATATCTTAATATAAAATTAATTTAAACCAGCTACCGAACAAAACAAAGTAAAGAAAGTAGTGTACATGGTACAAAACAAAAAGAATTTAAAAGTCATGTCGATCTTTAAAGATTTTTTGAAACATAATACCAACCTTATAGGCGAGCGGCGGATATCGAAAAAGTCGTCTAATTAAAAAGTTTAAATTACCCAAAAACCTCATGAGATTTTTTGAACTCAAATAAAAGGTTGGTTATTCTATTTTATGGATATATATGTTTGACAAGTCGAATATGGTCAGAAGATATCAAAAAATGTTGTTTTGTACATGTACCCTATGAAAATCTTTAACGGCTTGATTTTTAAAATTATTTTTTTTACCTAAAAACACACACACGAAAAAAAATTGTAAATCACATCATGAAATATTTTGCTCAATTCTTTGTTTGCAATTGAAATTTTCAAAAACAATAATAGTTTTCTACAATTTTTATCGAATTAAAAATCACGAATAAAAGTAGCAAAAATACACGTTAATTTTTACTTTTGCAACATTAATTGTCATTTAAATCAAACAAATTGTATACTTAGATCAAGAAAATGTTGTAAGGCTACTTTATAGTTAAAACTGCATACTTCTGACGAATGATAATAAAGTTATACTTAATTGAATATGTAAGATTTTGAGAAAATTGACTGCAGATGACTCGGAAAACTGTCGGAGTGTCCCGTATTTACATGTTAACTATAATCTGATTGATTAGTAATTGTAAGAATTTTCATTTTTTGTTGTAATTACGAAGAATATGTGCTAGTTTTGGGTTTGTGTGAACACAAGAAATTTATTATTTGGTCTTTGCTTTTATTTTTAACCTGCGATGTTTGATAAAAGCAAAGTTTTAAAAATTTGTGAAAGGTGTACTTGACTTTTGAGGTGCGTTTGATATGTTGAACTGAATAAAAAGTCGATTGCAAAAAAACAATAAATTAATGCCGTATATTTTGGCGAAAATATTTGAAATTATGTTACTAGACTATCTATTTGAAACTAAAAGTATAAACTGTGCACGAAAGCATCCAGGAACAAATCAAGAAATTTTCGAAAAAAGGGGGAAGGGCTCCACATAAAGAATTGTTGTTGAAGATGTTTATGACAGTTTTGCCTGAAATCTATAATATTTTTTTAACATTTTGTCACTAAGCGACATTTAAGGGGCTCCCGGAACACCCCACCTGCTGGAGCCGTCATTGTACAATGATTTGGTCGTCTTTTGAACTTATGACTGCACGCTTAAAAATGTCTTATCTTTGAGCTCAAATTGCACAATATTCTGACCATTTTAGAGGCGTCAAACCAGTGGCGTAGCTTGCTTTTTTAAAAGTGAGGCAAAACCGGCGAGGGGTCTGGGGACCGCTAAAGGTCCCCAGTGGGTCCAGGGCAAAGCCCTGGTAGGGGGTCCAGGGGGCGAAGCCCCCCGACCGAAAACGATTTCTAGCTATTTAGAGGCCACAGAATACGTCTCCTAACCATATGAAATGGGTATCAAAGTCAACCTGGGTCTTGTTTTTTTTAAACTGAACAAGTGTCTAAAGAAAACATTCATTATATTATCTACATTGAATTTCGAAATCGTTTAAACTCTAAGGGTTTTCCTATACCAGGCCGAGCATATGTTGATCTAAGACATTCAAAATTATGATAGCAGTTGAGTATATTTTGGTTGTCAATGCTCATCATATTCCTGAGTTTTTGACAATTCGTAAATTGGATGCCATTACTTAAGTTCCTTTTTTTATCCGATGCCCACGACTTTGTGTCGACTACTTTATAAACTGCGTTTCGCGTTAAAGCCATGCTCCTGCTAGGTATGGTAGCGCGAGTGAGTGGGTGGGTTGGTGTTTTACGCCCTAGCAACACTACATAGGGCGATGAAAATGAAGAGAGTGATAAAATGAACATGAAATGAAAATGAGAAATATGGAGCGTGAACAGTAAATTTCGAAGTTCACAGAAAAAGGGAGAGATGGGTAGGGGCGGAAAATTTAGCCTATGTGGTGTACTATTTGACGGTCCAAGAGATCATTACGTGCATGAAGCTTGCATGGCACTCTCTACACATGTTGGCCCACCTCACAGCCCCCGTGGACAAGGGCCTTCTTCTTCAGCCAGCTAGAGTACACACTTGGTCGCTCTATGGGCTGAGCACCAACACGATGTCAGAATTCTAAGACCCTTAGTCACCTCTTAGAACAAGCTTGACTCTGTTGCGGGCCTATTCGCCATCCAGGCCCCGCACGGGACGGGTATAATAGAACGGTACTTTGTTTTACTATTTGTTGTTTCTTGTAAATACCGAGATTGCATAGATTTAGATGTCTGAAAATGTTTCTGGTTCTGAGGTGTTAATATTCAAACTTTTTCATTTAGATACAGCTTTGTATAAGCAATTTCAATCACTACCCAACTATATATTAATCTGCATATGGGTCGACCGTAGGTTCTAGCTCTTTTTGTAATATAAAGTTATTTTAAAGCAAGAAAAGTATCATAGTGAAACTTGTTACCGACAAATCAAAGAAAAAAAAGGAACCAACCGAAAGTGCTGGTGATTGGACCTTTGGTTGCTACTAGCTCAACATGCTTACATCCTTAGGCTACGATTTCTTAAATGAAATGTATATTTAAATTTCGATTAGTTTAAATCGTTCCTCTTTTGGTACTAAAAAAAATGTAGCAGTATCAATTTTACGTAACAAAAGATGAAACAATAACTGCCATATACTATTTAGGTGGTTGATGGATCGTAGTAGATGGGAAGCAGAACTGAGACATGTGCGTTTTAGACGGTTACATTTTTAAAAAAAACTTGAATTCTTCAATTTTGATTGACATGATGATTTTTTTTGTATTCTTGAAAGCTTGGAAAGCAAGTGCACATGTAAACTTCCAGAAAGGAATAGAAATGTACAAATGAGAAGAATGATTAAGATGATAATACTGAATGATAAGCACGAATTCGCTTCGACTTTAATGACCCCTGACACAAAAAGCTTTACTGTATCTTTCTTTTCTTTTTTTCAGTTCAGTTTGTTTTTTTATATTTACGGCAATTATTTATGGAAAAAAAAGTGAGGCAACTGCTTCATTGCCTCAATGGAAGCTACGCCACTGCAAACTAATACGTTCTGAAAGCCAAAACTCTTATCTCTCTATTAAGTCCAAAATATCGCCAAAGGTTTGTTATTAAGTTATAAAACTTAAAAGTTTTTAAAACCTCTATTCGCCACTTAACTCTTATGTGTTTTTTAGTTAGTTTTTCGATGATTTTCTTTCTTTTTTTTCTGTGCAAAGTTATTGTTCTCTACTTAACTAGTTGGATTTAAGATATTGTTGTTGGTTTTTGATTCCTATTCCGTTTTAAACATGTTAATGGTAACTCAGTACACTTTTTATTAAAAACCTAATATTCTGGTATAATCCAGAAATGTGGTGTTTTTGAGTCAATGAACACATTTGAACCATTTATTTTTGTTACAAACGAAAGCTAAGATAATGTTTTACAAATAGAGGAAAAAAGTGAGTGAAAATGTGATTTCTTTTTTTCGCAATTCAAACTTTTATACACAAAAATCAAAATAATTTGACCCTTTTCTAAAAATACAAAAAAATTACGTAATAAATTTTGTCAAGGAGACCAAAAGTGAATGATTTATATTCACTTATATGTGGTAATAATATTTAGTCTTTATTTTCTAACTTTTAACCACATTTTGTAACATTTTAGTTGCCTTAATGTTTGCAGACTCAAACTTTTAGATTTTGGGTAGTGACCTTTGACCTTTAATTTTTTCATGTTCTGACCAGATTCCAAATGGCAAACATCGATATTATTAAAGCTGAAATATTAAACTATCAATATAGTTAAAAATATCCCATGAGGTTTTTGGGTAATTTAAATTATTTTCAAGACCCTTTCCGCCGCTCGCCTATTATAGTATTAATGTAGATACCACGAACCTTTCTCTGAAGTTTGGCATGTATGCACATAATCTCATGCATCTAATAGGGAAAGTTAATATCATTAAGCCATATTGGAAAAATGTTAATATTTGTGCAATATTGCATCAACCATTTATAAAAAGCGCAAATATCATATCTATCGAATTTGCATAATTATCACAAATAAACAATGTGAAGTTCTTCCTCGTTACACCCATGCAGTATTTGTATTTGACTTGATATTGTTGCACATTTTAAAATGAGATCCCTCCGTATATGATAGGTCTATAAAATCTGTCAAAGTCAATAATGGCCGGATTTCGTTAAACAGGAAGTAGGTGAGCGATAGACCTGAAATAGAATCCCACAGTATGGAAACCAATAGTGATTCTGTTTACCAAATATCAAGGGGCTGTGATGAGTTAGTAGTGCATGTCTGAGAAAACTGTTACGATTTTTTTTCTTCTCCACCTGCACGCATGTACGCCAGCACGCCGCCCGCCCGACATTCACCATTTTATAACCCGGATTTTTCATTTCATGAAATCCTCCAAAAAAAGGTTACTGTTAAAATACTTGTGTGCGACACAATCAGTTTTCATGGATTGGGAATATTATAATTTATATTAGTAGGGAATCATGAATTCGGGGTTTTATTATACTTAACATAGAAATTAATGTAATATCTCTAATTTGTTTAGAATCAAATTTTGGGAAGAAAATCACTAGAATTTGAACCACACAAAAATAGTTCTTTTATACAGTATCTTTCTACCTTCTGGTTGATCTGATTCGTTGGCTTTATAGTTAATGTCCTCTGTATTTCAAAAAGCTTTCAAAATATATCACCAATTTCGCAGTATCTCTAGATGCTTTCTTAAATGGGCCCCGTAAAGGAAACGTCTTGGACAAAACATACCAAAATATAGACACAAACAACTAGACACACAATCTCTTGGCAAACAATTAAATCAGAACTCGTGTATTAATGTAGATATTTTTAGCTAGATGCATTTTCTTCTATCAGACTTATCTTGACTTTTTGCTTTTTGTTGCACAACCACATGTTTGGTATAACCACCGGACGCGAAGTTCACAATGCAAGACCCCATATCACTAAAAAGTTCTTCTTCAACTTTACATTGTTTAAAATAGCGACCGATGAGGTTTTCTTTCTGTATGTAAATGTGTTTTTTTTTATTAATCATCCCTACCTGGTTCGGTAAGTTTATCTCATAAGGTTGATCAAGAAGGGGGATAGTGTAATAAAATGGACCCTTCCTTTGATGAGACAAAATGCCATTGCTTGCAAAATTTATCGATTCACATCTTTTCCTATCATCAGGAAATTTGAACATTTTAACTTATGCTATTTTGTTGTCAGTTTTTTAAGGTAACATGGACATTAGATATTTCTTAAATGATGTGTTAAGCAAGCAACAGAATTTTTCTTTCTGCAATAGTTTTCATTCTGTAGGCCAAAAACACTATTTTTAGCCTTTAAGGGGCTGTAACCCCTATAAGGGTTCATCTGACAGCTTCGAACATTTAAGCAAGCAACAAACATCAGTTACATGCTAAATACAAGTCCGGAAACTACGAGAAACCACCGTCGAACAGTTTGTATGTGTGGAGAGTACACACCAATTCTAGATTTTCACTGTTTTTTTTAAGAACTGTGTTCGATGCCGTATCATGTTCTAATGAACATCTATTATGGCATACCATCATATCAACTATACTAAAGAATTTATCTTAATTTAAGTAAACTTTTCTGATCGCCTATTTTTTATACTGCATTTGAAGAAAACTAAATTAAACAAACCAAAAAAAAAAAAAACGGATACAAACTTCGGTGCATTAACAGCAAGCTCCTGTCAACCAATAAAAAAATCAAAGTTATATAAAATTTATTTAAATGAAACGGCAAAAATGAACAAATCAAATATTGATGTTGGTATTATTGTCATACTCGTCCATGCTTTGACTTTGCTCTGCCTCGTCTAGTTTTTCTAGCTGCATAAGACATGGCCTGTCTTTCTGCAAGTCTTCTTTCCTCTTCCAATTTCAGTCTGTATGCTTGGTATTCCATCTTGTGGACTTCATCAAGAGATTTTACAATTATCTTCTCGCCTTCTACTTCAAGCCCATTTTGTAGGAAGGTTTTGGTGTCGTCTGGATTGGCAAATTCTACGACCCATCTACTGCATATTTCAGAATTTCCTGCTCGGACATCTACGGGGTCGTATCTGATTGTGCGAGGTTTTAATTCGGTTTTCTCGCGGAGAAGTTGTAGAACGTCTGCATGTGAATACTCGTCATTTTTTCTTAGGCTGAAGCAAGCACTGTTTGGACTTGGAGGAGGAAGGGTTGATCTCATGTGTAGAGCTGGAAACAATCTCTTTTCATAGGATACTGCTTCTTTTAGTTCCTCCAATAGAGACTTTGGCTTTACTGTAGGTACATTTGGTACAAAGCTGGAAAATAGAAAGGCACAAAACTTAAACAAAACCAAAACATACCAAAGTACAAAAGCAAACAAACTTCTAGTATTTGTTTTATTTAAGTAAATTGGTGTTTTGATTGTTGCGTTGAACGTCTTTTAAGAGCAGCAGAGTCGGTGAATTCGAACGTTTATAACACTAATTTAATTTAAGAATATATTTACATAAGAAACAATTTCTAGCTACATAACGAAGGAAAGAAATTTTTGTGCAAATACTTGTAAGTATGCATACCTTTCAGCTAATGGAACCTTTACTATCGAGTCACCAGAGATGTTGCTCTTCACTGTATTTGGTACTAAGTCGGGCAGCTGGCGAGGTTTCTGACCGGGTGGTGTTGGCATGAATTTAGCAGCATCTGGAATTGTAGTGGCTGATAATGCTTTCTGTTCAGCGGCATCTGGAACAATAAGTCTTCGCTTCCTGAACCCAAGACTCTCATGTCGTATTCGCTGTCTTTCTATTTTAATATATATATATATATATAATAGCTTTCAGATTATTTTAAACTTATTTAATGGATTGTTTCTAATGCAAATGGGTGATATTGATGTTTAAAACAAATCTATAATCAAGTCTTTGAGGATTCTTAATATAATGAGCAAGTATAGTGTAGTCCTAGAGATATCATACACAAAGTTAAAAATACAACTCTAATACAAAAACATCTTAAAAGAATGCAAGAATACCAGAAAAGCTTTTTACCTTGTTGTTCTGAATTGTTCACTATCACTGGGCTACTTCTTTTGTACTGATTTGGTAATTCATGTTGCTTTTGCTGAAAATCTAAGCTTTGGTAATCTGGAAAGCTACATGCAGGATGAGAAGTACTTGGTTCCAGAAAACATAAGCGTTGCTGTTCTGCGTCGTATGTAATGGTTCCGTGGATGTTCTTGATGTTGATAACATTTTGAAAGCTTGTTGAAGTTGCTGTGTGTAGAACTGGCAATCGGGTCTAAAATGGTAGAAATTGAAAATAAATGTGTGTTTTTTTACAAGAAAAAATTCTACCTTTGGTTGTTTCTCAATAAATGATTAGACATTTTTTGTAAAATAGCGCTAAACTACAGAGAAAATGTATAATTTTAAAACCAATAAATGAATGAAATAAAAAAAAAATATTTAATTGGCACAGAAAATAATACCGCTTGTGATGTATCGGAATCTCCAATATTTGTAAAGAAAAGATTCTTGTTGGTTTGATAGTGTCTTCTAGGTATCCTAGGATCGGAACCTTCTTCTGTTAATACTATCATCGCTTGACTCGAAGTCGGCATCTTGATTTATTCCTCTGTTTTTGCGAGCGTCACGTGATTATTCTCTATTCGCAACGTCAGTGTCGTCACTGTACTTTAAGTACGGAACAATTTACAGATCTCACGAAATCTCGTTCACGACTTTTATTTTGTCTTTTGAGTTGTTAAAACTATTTTCTTTGTCACACATTACATACTATGGATAGCCACTGTAAAGGCCCAACCATCTCGAAGACCATTCTATTATTTTACCAAAAGAACTGTTTGTTCATGTTTGGCAGGCATATCTATTCTCTTCATAATCCATGTAGTCATATCTGCACGGAATTTCCAATCTTTTGGCCAGAGCGTTTCTAATGAGTATTGCATACGCGAAACGCGCGTGAGGCGTAGCAAAATTCATCGCATAAGGGTTAGCGCTGCTGTTTGAATTTATTTCCCGAGGTTTACTTTTCTCGCTCCGGGTAAATTTCTAAATTGTCAAAACCTCTTCTTGATACCCATTCAGGCATAGGTGAATTAGGTCAAATACTCATATTTTGGTTTTATTGTCCTGTGCTCTACATACGAATTCGTATGCGTTTGGCATTTTCAATCTTTTGGGTAGAGCGGCTCTGATTCTTGAATGAACAAATGCGCGTCAGACGTAGCAAATTTATTGCTTTATAGGAACAAAGAACTATTTTGCAGACAGCTACGCTTCGCAACTTATTGCGCTGTGTTGACCTGTGTTGGTGATTAGAAATAAGGAATTAATGCAGAAAACATTTTGTTATAAATAAATTAAAAAAAGATGAACTGTAGCAATAAAAGATTGAAATGTAAACTCGATTTCATATTAAATCAATTCAGTTACAAAGCGGCACTATGTTATACACTTATAAAGTCTTCATAAGTGCTTACTAATAATGGATCCTGATACAGTTCTAACTGAACGGATGTATGACCACGCCAAGACGGGGCATTACCTAGGGGCATTGTCATGATTGTTTTAAGATTAAAAAGTACACATCGGCGAAAATACTGAAAAACATGAGCATGATCAAGCATGACGTCACTACAGGTTGATGCAAAGAAACAAACTGAAATATAAGGAAACATCACTGGGTGAAAAGTGGATGAAGATATCAAACATTTTTCTGCTCATTTAAGGTTTGGTAAGCAAGAATTTTCTTTTCCTTTTCTACGTAAAAATGTGATGGTCCCAGACATTCATTAGAGATCGATTATATGAAAGCAACCCAAACTTATCTTTTACCAAGTTTAAAAAAGCTCTGTAATGCCATTTTGTTATCTGGTTATTATCCTAATAACTGGTCGGCTGGATACCTCACACCAATTTTTAAATCTGGTGATAGAAGTAAACCTGAAAATTACAGGGGTATAGCCATCACTGGTTATCTAGGCAAGCTATTCAACTCTATATTTAATAAAAGACTTGATCAATATTTTGTTGAAAATGATGTTATTTCCCCATTCCAAATTGGTTTCACAAAAAAGGCAAGGCCTGCTGACCACGTGTTTGTACTAAAAGCTATTATAGATCAGCAGTTTGCTCATAAAAACAAACTGTTTGCCTGTTTTGTAGACTTCAAAAAGGCCTTTGATACACTTTTACATGAAGCAATTTACTTAAAAATGCTCAAAAGTGGTATTGGGGGTCTATTTTATAAAATTCTTCGGAATATGTACAGTAAGTCTTTCCTAGCTGTGAGACATGGTGATTCCCTTTCTGAAAATTTCTCCTCTAATATTTGAGTTAGACAAGGAGATGTGTTGAGTCCTAATATGTTTAAGCTCTTCATAAATGATCTTCCCAAGTATCTTGAAGACTCATCTGACCCTATTTTTCTCAATAACCGCAGAATAGATTGCTTGCTATATGCAGATGATGTTGTTTTGCTTTCAATCTCTGCATTTGCCGTTCAAAGTAAACTCGATCAGTTAGGAAAATTTAGTAAAGATTGGTGTATAGATCTAAATATTAATAAAACCAAAATTGTGATTTTCAATAAAACAGGTAAATTATTAAAAAGTAAATTCTTCTTTCTTGGTTAAGAGCTTGACAATGTTACTAAATACAAGTATCTTGGCATAATTTTCTCTGCCTGTGGTTCTTTCAATGAAACCAAACATGACCTGTACAGAAAAGCAATGAAAGGATTGTACAAACTTAAGTATGATCTGTTCTCCCTTGGTCCTAGTATAAAGTCTGCTATACATGTTTTTGACCACACCATTAGATCCATTTTAGATTATGGATCTGAAATATGGGGTTGTTTTCTTCCAAAAAGTATGAAATCAGATAGTCTATGTAATTTTAGAAGATTGCCAGGCGTCTTCCCCTCTGTTAAGTTAGAACTACAATTTCTTAAATACCTTTCATTTGTTAACAAAAAATCCTAAAATTTTGCTATTATGTCTGAATTTGGCAGAATTCCTATGGCATTTACACATTTTAAGGCAGTGTTAAATTATTGGCACCGAATTGTTACATGTCCATCGGATCTTTTAAAAGATGCCTACTCTGATTTGAAGGATTTACATCATAATGGTGCAGACACCTGGTACTCATCACTTTCACATTTACTAAAAATCTTAAATATTGATTTGGAGAGGGGTCTAAGTCATTTGAAAAAACATTATTTTGAACATTTAATTAAAAACAAGATGAAACATATATACATTGATAACTGGTATAAAACTCGTGACAATCTTATTAAAGAAGATGGTAAACTTAGAACATATCTTTCAATTAAAACCAATTTTGGAACTGAAAAATACCTTAACCTTATAGAAAGACCTGAGTTAAGAAAATGCATAGCAAGATTCAGAACCAGCAACCATAAATTATTCATTGAGACTGGACGATATAATAAACTCTTAACTAAAAAAGAAGAAAGAATTTGTCAAAAATGTAATTTAAATGAAATTGAAAATGAACTCCATTTCTTTACCTCTTGTCCTACGTTTTCTGATCTCAGAAATAAATTATTTGAAAGTATTCAAAAATATAATATTAACTTCACCCAGTTATCAAACTTTAATAAATTCTACTGGTCCTTCAATAATGAAGATATAAGAACTCTGAATGACTTGGGCTCCTTCCTGCTAAACTGTAACTGTGTAATGTGACTTAATTTTTAGTATTTTCATTGTTAATTCTCATGAATGTGAACTGACTCCTATTTTTTATTTATAGTCACTCCATATAATATGTGAGTACACTGATCATATATGTTTGAATCTGTAAATGCCCCTTGTGGGCCCATAATTGGCTAATAAAATTTGTATTTGCATTTGTATTTGTATATCGGATGTAGGTAAACATCACCGTCCGATTTCGAGCGAGTTTGAGTTCGAGTTATTTTTCAAGTTGAAATTTGAACTCGAAGTGTTGATTTTCATGCCAATAATCGAGTTCGACATTTACATTGCATATTATTTCGACTTTTTCTATGGGAAACTGCGAAGTATTTGGTTGTTGCCCTTAAGTGTCCCAATATAAAGATAATTGTGGTATTTGAAATACATCTTGAGATGATTTTGGGGATTGGGGCAAATTTATAATTTTTAAATAGACCATTTCACTGTTATCAGCACAATATTCAAAAGGGAGCAACACTTCGGGAAAATGACACGCAAAAAGCTATATCTATTGCTTAGCAACACATACTTAATTTCCCGATTTTAAACATTTCTCTCTCCTTCTTCCTATCAAATATGGCAATAGAAAAAGAGTTTAAAAAACTGGTAAAAGTTTGTCGAAAAGTGTAAATATCTCCACGCATTCTATTATTTTTTTTTTAATCAAACCACGCATTAGTAAATTGCTTGATCGGCCCAAAGATTATATAGCTTATTTGTTTAAATAGACAATCGCTAATAATATTTCATATACATGCATAGTCTGATGTAGGTTAAGTCTTAAATTCAAATGAAAGGGATAATCCACAATACCCCTAACTTACTATTTTAATATAGATATTCTTAATAAATTTAACCGGATTAGCCTTTTGAGATAAAGTTCTGTATAAAGATTACATGGATTAACATATTTAGCTTACAGAACACGGAGTGGTAACATAATATTTATTGTATTGCATGTGTATATATTGGATTGGAAACTGTATACAATGTAAAAGGGTGAGTTTTTATTTATTATTTTTTTTACATTATTCCAAAAGGTTTTGTCTCAAAATAAATCTAAAACGAATCACGAGTCGATGTCATTGATATCCGTTTGTTGGTGGTTCGAAAGAAATCTTTTAGGTCACACTACATGCACTTATTGTCAACTGCGTTTCATCAGAGGCGTTCTAGCCAAATAAAATTTTGATATAAAAGGGACAAAGAAATGATTTACTCATCGATTCTGTATTCTCTTAGATTTTATTTCTTCCTTTGTCTAGTTATTCTGAAGATAGTCATTTATGTGTATTCTCTTAAAATTCTCTTAAACAATGGCACCCATTGTCTGTCTGGCGATTCTTAAGATTGTCACATTTGTGTTCGCTCTGGATATTACTCTTCTTTTCATCTGTCTGTAGATTATGAACACGTGTCACATTTGTGCATTTTCCTCTATTACAGAAACAAAACAACAGGACTATTTCAACAAAATGGCTTCTTCCGTCTCGTCGTATTTCATTACAAATTGCTTACCAAATGGAAGACAGAGAACGGCAGATAACATAAAAGACGAAAACGAAGATAGCAACGAAACTGTCAAAGACAAGAAAAGAGGAAAGACGAATAATAAAAACCGACAGATGGTTTTAACCAGAAATGAATTGACAAGAAAAAGAATGGATTTGATACGAGAGAAACTTGAAGAATCTAGAGCAAGATATTTTGAAAAGGTGAAAACTCAAGCGCTGAATTGTTCGAGACCAATACCGCGTGTTTCTGATGTTTTCTCTGAAAACAAAGAAAGGCATGGTTCGAAGTATGAAAAAGATGAAGCACCAATTGTAAATGATACTGACCCTTCGTATGTTTATTACGTAGTATCTCCTGAAAAAGAAAAGACGGTGGTAAAACCGAAAAGTAAGTCGGAGCGGAGGAAAACCCAAATCCAGACACCTAAAGAGTCGTCAAGAAAGTCCAGATCTTTTACAAGAAAGGAAGACTATGGAATATTCACCGAGAAAACCAAATCGAACATGCTTGCCAAATCTCTAGGAATTTCAAGTTCTTCAATCGAAGCACCAGAAAAATCATTTACCACTACACAGATTGCTTTTCCACTTCCGGTGAGGTTTACACCGAAAAATCCTCCCGCAACACCAGCGACTACGATAACTGCTTCAACAGGCTTCCGTGGAAGCCGCGGAGATTTAGATTCCTGTGAATTCGGACCCATTTACGAAAAACCAATCAAAATGACAATTTGTGAAGACGGTGGTTTAATCAATTGTTTAGACAGTTCAAGTCAAGAATTAGTACGAGTGAATAATTCTGCCAGATCAGTTTCAACTCGATGTTTAGAATTGCCATTCATATCTGTTGATGAGCAAAGAAAAGCTCTAGGAACTGCAGGGTCATATGGAGTAAAATCTTTAGACTTTGTACGTAAGTCAATATCACAGGGGTCCTCCCAGAAAAAGGTGCACTTTGCCGAATCTTTGTCTGTTGATATGCCGTCCGTGAAAGGAAGTCAGTTTGGTGGGTCGTACGAGGTTTTGCCTTATGTTGGAGAGCGAGCAAACACAGTTCCAGACATGCGATCAGACAAATCTAAAAGTTTAAGCGAGTTTAAGTCATTACCCGAAGCACGAAGGTTGCAGACATCTTCGGCACGACGCCAAGACTCCTCCCTGGACTTACCCAAGATTGACATTGTTTCTTCCGTTTATGATGAGCTAATAGTTAAAGCTGTGCAAGCCTACATCATGACATTACCGACATACTCGAACCAATATAAGATCGCCCGGGAACTTGTGGAACAACTTCAAAGCAAATCGATAACACCTGCGGATTTGGATAAGGAAAAATATAGAAGCATCAGAGAAGACATTGCTAATATACCCCGACGCAAACCCATGAGTAAACAAAGAAACAGAAACGAAATAAAACGTGCTAAACAATTCAGTCCAGTCGAACCGAAATGCTTCAGGCTTATCTTGCCAGGCTCGACTTTAAAAGAGCCCAAGATAAGTGTTCTACCAAGCTAGTTCTAATACCAAATCCTTCGGTACGTGATGGAAATACTTGAAAATCCGAAAGATCATTTTGCTTTCAATTTGGACGTCTTGTACAGAAGTCTTTATTTTTATCCAAGTTCATGAGTTAATTTTAAAAATGAAATCACGATTCTTTCACACATTATTTTGTACACCCCCGCAAACCGTCTGTAAATCAAATATTATTTAAGAATTTCAAGAACGACACTTGGTCTCGCCCATGGATGAGTGTACTGATACTGGACCGTGATTTTTCGAAATTTCATTGTAACTTTTGAGTCAGCAGTTAGGTGTACTAACTATATGTCAAAAGTATACTAAGTATATTTGTACAAGAATGTTTTTTGTAAGTGCTATGAAAATTTGTTGCTATTATATAATTTTTACAACCCTCATATTAATAAATTTATGGCTTATTATCATACTGATAAACATGATCTTTGTACAAACTTTTTTACGAAGTCTTTTTTTCTGTCTCGGAAAAGGTACTTGATGTTACTAACCAGCAAAATTTATACCTCATTAGGGTTGAAGCAATACAAACAATACGAAGAAATAGAAATCAAAGTCGTGTTTACTTCGACCTTGAACTTTTGGACAGGACGTCTCTGATGAGTTGTTTTTTTATGTAAAACCGGCAAAGTTTTCATGACTTTATTGCTAGCCTCGAGATTACCAGAGGCAAAAAAAAACTAAAAACAAAAAAAAAACCCAAAAAACCCCCCAAAAAACCCCAAAACTAAACAAAGGTGCGAAAATACCCCAAAACATGTGTGTTTCCTATTACCCTACCCTACCATTTTTTCATGCCAACCCTTACATTTTTAATTCTCTTTTGATTATGTACCGTTAAACTTTAATTCCACTCTCAATTTTCTCGAGGTGAAAAAAAATTGTTAAAAAAAAATAAAAAATGATGTCTACCTACCTACCTACCTACCTAAATATATTTTTTTAGGAAGCACACCTATTTTGTTTGTTTGGCCTGGGTGATTGGATTAGCTGATAAAACTTTCAATTCATATTTGGTTCTAGTTTGAATTTTGATCCTCAGACCGTTAGGTTTTGTAGAGCTGCTCTTCAGTCTTTAGTTACTTGACTTTTTCACTTTCAGTAAGAGCATCTTCGCTGAGTGCTTTTTTATGAACAAAGTATATAATTGTATTCCCCTCAGTGGTTTTTATTTAACTTTTAAACTGGAATCAACCCCCGTTCGAAATTTGAATTTTTACCAGCGAAGGCCAATCATTAAGATTCTGATTAAGCATCGTGCAAACACACTTCGATGGTAGAAATAAAAGAAACAGTTAGAACTTGAATGACATCTTGAATGCGAAGAACAGGTCTTTAACAATCTGATCATTTTGATAATTATGTGTAGACCAATTTGATGAATGAGTTAAGAAATATCCTTTTAAGCAACCGATAAAACGACCCACAGATTTCAAATTCAAAGCATGAAACACAAAAGTAGATACAGAAACAAATTTAGATGTATTTATTATGTAAAAAGGACAGTGAAAAGGTCAAATATTAAGTTAACCATCAAATAGTAAAATAAAGTCACGTTTATGATAAATAGAAAAAAAAATCGCGTGTATTTTAATTAAAAAAAAAATATGTGTAAAAATTTGTTCAAAGTGTAGAATAGTGTGCTAAAATAACTTCAAAATGTTTCAAATTGTTAGATTGTTCAAAATCCAGAAAAATATACGATACAAAATTCAGAATTTAATGCATCAATGGTATACACACATGGCGCTACCCGGGTAGAAACTCTTTGGACTCAAGGAAACTCTTTAGAATCGTGTCGTTAGAAACTGTATAACCAATACGGTGGTTACAGTGGAACCAGTATGAATTCCGGTAAGAATCTGTACTGACACAATCCGAACACCAAGTCCTAGCGCAGTAGACACACGTCCGCTGAAGCGGGGATCTAAGCTTTAGTTCCGTTCTACAACGACAGTGGTTTTCATGCGGTTGGACGATCTCTTTGAGTCTGTGTTTAACTGCAAAAACGCGCGATTTCATGATGTTGAAATTGTCTTGCTCTACTTCTAGTTTTTGCAGACGACCCTCCAATACTTTGTTTTTGATTTCCAGCGTTATTGTTTGGTTGTCTCTTACGAGTTGCCATAATGTCTTGGATTTGCTACAGATTTCAATGCATTCTTGTAATAGGCTTTGCAAATCGTACTTATCTGCCGCGATTAGACACTCAACAACGAAATCTTGCTTAAAAGACTGTTTTTTAAGTTTTGCAATAAAAGTTTCTTCGCATTTTTCTTTTAGTTTTTGAATTTGATATTCATCGGCCAATGGCAACAGACGAAAAGCTGAGTTGACACCTCCTTCCAGATCATCACTGTACCCAGGGTGAATGAATCGTATCATTTCGGCAACATCTTGGCAAGATTTTTCCGGGAGGTCGATCTCCGCCTGCTCCTTTTCTCTGAATTCTCCGGAAAACATACACTTGAACACGGGTGAAGCAAACGCAAGAAGACTTTTACTTGTATGTAGCGTCCTTCCTTCTATCAGTAAAACAACATCACACAATAACTCAGAATCGGTAAAATCACAAGATGTGTCGTTCAAATTGGAGCTGCTCATTATGCCGCTCCTAGCTTCATTGACGGCGCCATTCGTTGCTATCGGATGTGTTGGTCATTGTGACGCTACAACTTGGACTTACTGTTTGCTTACCAAGTCGTTTGGACTAAAAAATGTATGGGGGAACATTTTGTTAATCTATGTAAATAATTTAACATATTTTCTCGAAAAAACCTCAACATATTTAAAACACTAATGTTCTTTTAAGTTCCTGGCTTTAATTATACTTATCAATTAAAAATTCCAGTGTGTGGGACTCCATGTTGATGATGCAAATAAAATTTCAAGAGGCTGTGATAAGTATAGTACCAGAATAGCCATCATGGTTCCTTTTTTTACCTATCTTGCAAATCCACTATATAAACAAGAGGCTCCAAGCAGCTCAAATCGCTCTCCTGGTCCTTTGATACACTTTGAAAATTGTGATCAGACACAACACTTTACAGGGATATTCTGACAAGTCCAGCCCAATTGAGACTTTTGTGCGGCTACATCAGCTGAACATTTTGGCAAGCAAATGCTTTTCTTTCAGTATCTTTAAAAATGTGTTTTTGCCTAAAAGGGACATAATTCCTTGATATCACCTAAAAACCATTGTCCACGGATGTCATTATACTCGTGATTCCTGGGATTTACGTTAAAGCAACAGCGTTCGTCTATGTGCAATAATTTTTATTCTGCAAGACAAAAACATGAAAAAATGTCATTAGGGTTATATGACAACTTTGACCTATCGGAGACTTGCAATGATAGACTTTGAATGGAATGATGGAACGTACTACTCTTTAAAAATTTATCTACTTATCACTTTTGATAATCCTACCATGTTTACATTACGAGCTTGACATAAACATGATAAACTAAGTCAGCAGCACTAGAACCCAAACATAGGAATCCATAATTCAAAAAATCCAAAATGCATAAAACCAAATGAATTTCGACTAACCAGTCATATAAGATGTTTTAGAATTTACGAATTTACACAATTGTAGTATAGTGACCTTTTTTAACCTGGATGCTGACCTGCTACCCCAGCTGCAGTTATTAATTAAAGTTTAACGACCATTTGCTGATTTATGAAATTGGACATACTCTATAGATGTACAAAGAGCTCAGTGATAATGAAAAAGCCATGAAAAACCTTTACCTGTCAACTAAGTTTTTCCACAAGAGCATCTCGATGTCTCCACCTTACTTAAAATTGCGACCTTGACCTTTTGATCCACAATCAATAGGCTTATTCTTTACATAATAATCTTCAATGTGTGAAAGTTTTGTAAAATTCTATCTAAGCGTTCAAAAGTTAAACTTTAGAAACCAATTTTATAACTTTCGATCTAGTGACCCTCAAATCTTAGGCATAGACTTCAATGTGTGTTTTTTAAGTCGTGGAATTCTATCAAGGTGTCCAGAAGTTATGTTTTAGAAACCAATTTCACTCTAAAGTGTTGTAGTTTACAATAACTTGTGACCTTGAACTTTCACCTCTAAAATCAATAAGCTTCTTCCTTCATAGGCTTAAAAATGATTGTGTAAGTTTCATGAAATGTCATTTAAAAGTTATGCTCAGGAGACCAATTCAGACAGAAAGAAGGACGAACAGCTGGACAATTGGATGGAAAGCCCAATATTTGTCTCCGCTGCCTTAACAGAAATGTGGGGAACAAAAATATCTTGCAACTCATCAAATTTTCATTTTCTGCTAGACTGGAGTAAAATCTTTTTACTAATTAAAGACCTGCAACAATTGGCAATAGAATTAAAGGTCTACAATCATTGGCAATAGAATGAAAGGCTTGCAATAAGTGGCAATACAATTAAAGGGTTGCAATCATTGGCTATAGAATTAAAGGCCTACAGTCATTGGCTTTAGAATTGAAAGCCTGCAATCTTTGGTAATAGAATAAAAGGCCTACAGTTATTGGCAATAGAGCAACACAATTTCTGTTTACATATTTTATATAAAGCTTACATAAACAAACCAATGGGTATCACAGATTCACACATGCATTAATGTAAACATGGAAATTTTAATGGAATATATTTTCATTTTGATTTAACTTTGAACAACATTTTATTCATTTTTTTTTGGATTTGTCATTAGATATCTCTTTTTCTATACTTAAATTTGAATTTTCATTTTCACAAACTGGAGTGGTCTTTTCTTATTCATATTTCATTCAAAGCTTGTTGGATTTTACAACACATTTCTCCTCTTTTGTACTTCTAAATTCGGAGGATTTTTAAAATTTCTTCTAGCACTAAATTTTCCATGTTTGCAGTATTAGTTTATATGCTACATTTAAGACACTAAATTATAATATTAAATTATGAATTTTTATACCATCCATAAAACTTACTATACCCCTGTAATGTAATGTAACTCATCTCAACTATTGAAAACAAAATCAAAATACCATAATAATGTTTTTTCTCTTTGGATAAAACATGATTATTTTTCTTATTCCTTAATATATTTTTTTGGAAAATGGAAGTAAAACCTTTTAAACAAACTGTTCTCCAATTATAAACTTTTAAAACTGTATAATGATAATGAGGGTAGCATGAAATGCCTGCAATCATTGACAACAGAAAATTAAAAAAACAAAAACAGAAAACTCCATCAAAATCAATAACACTTACAATTTTTTTTCCAAGCCTTCGAAATCCTTATATGGTACAAGTCTCGATTTCATAAAACATCTTAACTTTGAGTTTTTCCTAAAATTAGAGAATTTCCTCAATTTAATATTGGAATTCTTAAGAGAGAATTTGAGTTGAGGAAATTCTCAAACTTGAGATGTTTTATGAAACTGTGCCCAGTATGTAGAAGTCAAAGACAGTAGATCTTTAGCACTTATATCAAATACACCAAATAGCACATGATTCCTTAACAGTTATAAACCTGAATAAAAAAAATCAATTTAAAGCTTAGATTGATGATGTGAACTAAAAATACTGACAACAAAAAATTAAAACATACAAATAGTTTTAATCATTAATAGTGTGATTAATAATTTAAATATATATCTATCATTTCATAACAAAATCACTAACTAAATAAATCTTATTAACAAAAGTCTCTACAACACAACAAAGCAGAAATCAGACTTGTGTTTCAAATACTGAAAATTCACCAAAACAGTAACACTTATCTCAAATTCAATACAAAGCAACATGTATATAGTCACAATGCAAAACTTCACAGTAAGTTGAAGCAGATTTGAAATATCTACATTACATGCATTAATTTAAGCATAACATGTTAAGATTAGTAAATACTCATATATGTGACCATTTAATGCTTTTTAAACAAATAAATATCCATGTATAAGCCAATGAAAATGAAAAAAAAAGATAATTTAAACATTGAAAAAATAGAATATTACTGTAAACTGAATATTCTGTCCTTTATGTAAAATTGTTTGTGTTTGAAACTTTGATTTTATTACATATAGTAAGAGATAAAATTTAAGAATATAAACTGTGTTTAAGTAAGTGTTAAAATTGATTCTTGTGTTACTTATACATGGTAAAATGCCCCTTGAAATAAAGCAACTAAACAAACTAAATAATACATATGGAAGTACCCATAAAAAATAATTCAACAAAACAACATGATTAAAATATTTATATGTTTTGTTATTAAACATTTATAACTGTTAAAAAAAAATCATGTTTGATTATTTTTCAAACATAAAATAAATCCAAATTTGTCTTTTACAACAATTTCAACTTCATGATCAAAAAGGATTTTCAAAATAATCTTTTGAAATTAAGTTTACATTTGAAATATAAATAAAAAGAAAAAATTGGAACTGAGGTATTTAAAAAAATTCAACTACAAATGATTTTAAAAAAAATCAAAAAAATCAATTTGCATAATTGGATCAGATCAAACATGCTCAGATCTATGGCACAACACAGATCAGCCTTTGAAATATCCACCAATCCCATACTGTACTTAGTTATTTTCAATATACTTTACAAAGCGACTTTATTTTTTATCGACTCGACTTTGAATTTCAGAAAAGGTTACTCAGTACACCATCTTTTTTTTTTTTTTTGGGGGGGGGGGGGTCCAATAGTATTTTGTGTTCTTTCAAAGTAAAAGATTACAACACAAGCTTTTATGTTTTAAAACTTAATGCAAGACTTTTCAATATCACTTTACAAGTATTTGAAAACTTCACACTATCAAAGTGCTGAGTTGCTAATTACAAACTAAACTGCTAACTTTCTCAACTTGCATGTAACTATGATCATTTTAACTTAAAACAGTGAATTTCCAAAAGCAGTTATTTCTAATACATGTACCAAACACTTATTCTTTGCGTAGAATCAAGATAGTATCATGAATAATTCTAGGATTAAACACAGTCTGAAAATCGTCACGATTTATTTCATTTAGACATAATACAAACATTATTTTTAGTTAAGGCTTATATACTATTAGAAAATCATTACAAAAGTTAAGAAAAATCATGAATTATTAGCTGTTATAGAGTACAACCATATCCCTCCATAACATGACTGATAAATATCCTCCCTCAATAATGCTTTTTTACAACAATAACAACACAAGTGTTTTGATAAAAAGGCTGCCTCCTTAATGATCCAGGATTCTGAGATTTCCAGAAACAATTTTGTTTTCTAATATGGCACCAGCTGGAATATCAATTCTGTCACCATGATTGGCAATAATGATGACAGTTCCCTGAAAAATAAAAATCAAGAAGTATGGCATATTTCCAACAGAGGCTTTTAAAAAGTCTTAGTAAGGAGTAAAAGAAAGTAAAAGTCTTCATTAGGCCATGATAAAATAATAACTAGATTCTCATCTTTTGATTTGTTATTTATATTTATGTATTTAAAAATACTAAGATGTGTGTCATGTTTTGTATGCTCTATTTGCACAGTTCAAGGAGTCACCTCTTATCAACAGTATTTGAATCAAAATAGTTGGAAGGCGGAAAAAATTGTCAAAAAAAAACATAATTATTACCTATATTTACATATATTAATAAGCTGTTTACACAGAGACACATCTCTTGGCCAAAGTAAAAAAAAAAAAAAACTGTGACTTTGGTAGCAAACACATGCTGGCTGTTTTCCATTTTGGATTTTTAAAATTAATATTGTAGGTTATGTCGCTTACACTTATTTCACATCCCATTATCTTCTACATTAAATTACTACAAATCTGAATCTTTTTTATTCTTAGGTATTTTCCTGTCAAACATCTAGCACAAGCACTGCATGTTGTACAGAATGGAAGAAAACTTAATAATTTGTGAATGATGCTGTTAAAATCCCCCAAACTGTTCTGTGATTTTTTTTCATTGCTCGACATCTACTGAAGACAACAATTTCCAATATCAATGCAATAATCATACATATCTATTACTCTATTTTATTGATCGGGTTGGTCACGGGTCAATTATACCAAGCTTCTTCGTTTAAATCTTACCTTAAAGACTGAGGAATTAAGCTACACCCAACCTTGTGAATATAATAAAGTAATACATCCTTTTAAGTCCTTATTTGAATAAAATAGTAAGGGCTATCAAGAAGTATTGCATATTTCCCCAGAGGCTTTTAAAAAGTCTTAGTAAGGAGTATAAGAAAGTAAAAGTCTACATTATACTGTAAACATATTAATTTTTGCGGTTGCCAATTTTTGCGGCTTCTTGAACTAGGACATATTCGGGGGTACCAATTTTCGCAGTTTTATATGTGCAGTTAATAATTATTAGTATCAAACTCATTAAATAGATTAGATCTAAAAATGTTACCTTCAATGACACATTTTTCCCAAATGTGACGTCACCTGACACAGTTAAATGATCCAATTCCAACATATCTGGAATACTGGCAAATCTAAACAGGAAATCTTTCACCTGGAAGTAACAAAAAATTCTAATAGAATTAGCACATGGCTCAAGGTAACCCACCTCGCAAAATTGTGACCTTGACCTTAGAAGGCTAATTCCTTACCTCATAAACTTTAATGAAAATATATCAAGCTTTCTTATGCTGCAGAAACCAATTTCAGTGTAATGTTTTAGAGTTTTTACTTATGAAATTAACCTTTTGACCCCTCAAAAGTAAAGAGACTTCTTTAGCAAAATCTAATTGTAAATTTAAAAGGTTTTTACTTGTGTCCTTGAGCTTCAGGATCGTAATATCAATAAAAAAAATTCTTACTGAATGAGCTTTAATGTTAGCAAGTTTCATGAAATTCTGTCAAGGCATTCAAAAGTTAGACTGTGTTAATCAATTTCACTGTAAAATGTTTAAGTTTTTCACTCGTAACCTTGACCCTTGGGACCTCAAAATCAATAGGATTGTTTCTGACCTCATAAGCTTGTAACTTTCATGAAATACTTTTGGGATTTACCATGGTGAAGTGAGATCCTATCCAGACTATTGGTCCTTAGGCCAAGGATCTTTTAGTATTTTATCTATGTAGGTCCTTGTTGGAAATTACCTTAGTAAAGTGAGATCCTAGTTTGACTAGTGGCCCTTGTGGGAAGGATCTTTTGGGATTCATCTGTAATGCTCCAGTATGCATACTGTATAAATTTGACATCACAATAAGAAGATCTGAGGTGGTCTTCACTGGTAAGAATCGACTTCTTGGCACATTTATACCTGTATAATGGTAAAATAATATATATTAAAAACAGAATGCACTGAAGCCATTTAGATATGGAAAAAATCTGTCTAAGTCATAAATGGCCGGATTTTGTTAGTAGGTGAGCGTCAGACCTAAAATCAAGGACCCCATCACGATGCTGTATACAAAATATCAAGTGGATGTGATTAGTGGTTGCTGAGAAAACTACACAAATTTCTTAGCCGCCCGCCTGCCCCGCCACCTGCCCATCCGCTCACCCCTGACATTCATCATTTCATAACCAGAATTTTTCACACCATGAAATCCGTCCAATAAAAGCAATAGCTTTAATGTTTCTAGAAGATTACAGAAGCTGCATGGTTGGACAGGTTCATACAATCATTCTGTTTTGTTGCTTTTTATACATGTAATGAAGGGTGGAAGAAAAAAGTGATCTTCCTTCTTGCATTTGATTCAAAACTAGATGGAGCCTTCCCGGGAAGGCATATGTCGCCTGCGTATCTATGTTTGTTCGCCAAACAGGAAGTGGTTAATTTTCAGCCATAAAAATTGCCTTACACCTTATAGTACTATGCGATGAAGCTACATACTAAATATCAAGAGGCTGTGGCATGTAGTTACCTGGAAAACTGCGACGAAAATTTGGCATCTATGTCCATTATATATAAAACATCAAGTAATCGTCAAACAGGAAGTAGTTATTTTTCGGGCATAAAATCGCTTAACACCTTATAGTACTATGAGATGAAGCTACATACCAAATATCAAGAGGCTGTGACATGTAGTTTCCTGGAAAACTGTGACAGAAATTTTTGTGACGCCGCAGGACGATGCAAGACGACGGATAGTGCCAAAGTAACCCCTATATGTCGCTTCTGCAACATGTTGCAGGCGACATAATAAATGAGTCATCCCATTTTCAAATAAAAAAGATTAAAACCTTTACACAAAATTGAAAGGGTTTACAAGTTTCAATCCTTAAGGCATAGAAACATGTAAACAAACAAAATGTACAAAACTTAGGTACTCAATTCCAAATTAAATATTGAATATGTAAAATGTAAAACTTGCTTAGAATTGGGCCCAGTCACTGGTTTAATAACATTATTATTCTATTCTGGTCTATATGGAAGCAAAAAAAAAATCTGTTTGAAATTCTTTAAAAGCTTTGTATTCAATCAAAGTTCCAGTTTAAAATGATGTTTGATTGTAATCAACAAAACTCTAAATACTAGGTTGGTTTTTTAAATAAAAATAATTACCCATAGCTCCATCAAAACTCTTGATAGCAGCTCCCACAGCTGTCTCTAGCTGTATTACATTAATACCATTGTCTAATGTCTGAAAATACCATATATGATATATTAGATATAACATAGACAAAATCAAGATATATACAAATGTATTTACCCTGTATTGAATTGATTTTCAGTTGAATAGTTTCTTGTTTTTTTTCCAGATTAAGTGCCTTTAATATTTTGACTTTCATCTTCACACTTCAAAATAAAGAGAATCAACATCTTTTACAAATGCCCTTTGGAAAATAAAGTGATTATGTTTATTTGGCAAAAAAATAAATGAGCCACAGCTCAAAAACTACCATGCTACCAATAAAATCATTAACCGGTAGATCAAATTTTAAAACAGAAAATTAACAATATCATGATAATGTCATACAGATTTTCTGAAAGTTTCATGAAATTCTAAAGAATCTTTTGGAAAAAAATGCAAATTAGTGTTCCTTACTCTTGCTGAGCACCTGAGTTCACTCTTGTTACAACATGAGTTCGTGATGTTGATTTCTATTGGTTTATTTTGAGTTTTTTATGTTTTGTATTTCCTCGTACTGTTCTTGTGTTTACCTGTTTTTTCATTGCACTAGAATGCCCCATTGGTGCCTCTTTGCTTCTTTCCTTACCTCAAGGTGTGATTGAGGGGAGCAAGAATAAAGGAGAGACAGACTGACATCCATGTCACTTAATACTCCAAATTTTCAAGGTAGCAGGGAGCAAAAAACTCCTGCTAGGTCAGGAAAGATCTATCACATTTTATCCTTCTTTTGTTGATTCTTTATATCACTTTATGATAAAATGAAAATGGGTCAAAGACAGAAATGGCCAGATTTCTTTAAACAGGGAAAAGGTGAGCGACAGACCTGATATTGAATCCCACATTATGGGAGCCCATGCTGATGCTGCATACCAAATATCAAGAGGATGTGATTAGTAGTTACTGAGAAAACTGTTATGAAAATATTTTCCCCGCCCAACCAACCACCCGCCTGCCCGCCCGACATTCACCATTTTATAACCTGGATTTTCACTAGTAAAATCCAGCCAATAACAATCAGTACCTACCTTTGGATTGACAATAATTTCCATGTGTAATGATTTATCCTCTGTTACTCTTTTGATAGCATCCAGACTAATCCATAAATTATTGGTGTTGAAAATTCTGAAAACACAAACATAGTATTATACAACCTTTAAAGCAGGTAGCTGCAGTTCCATATCTCTTTATGGTCCTTTTGCTATTATTTTTTTATCTGGCAAACCCTAAATCAGAAAATTAAAAAAGGATCATTAAGACCTATGAAACTGCAGATGAGAAACAGGTAACCCTTTATAACCTGATTTATCCTGGATTCAGAACTGACAACATTCCTCATTCAAAAGTAACACTCTATGGAACTAGGAAGATTTTGTATATAATAGAAAATAATGAGATGTGGAATAAGTGATGGTACACGTCTGTAACACAGCTCACATAACAAGCGGTAATTTAGAAAAACCAAAATGGATTATTGGAAAACAACCATTATCTTACTAATTGTGAAATATATACCCCGTAACACGGTGTTAGTGGAACATATCCTTCAAGAAAGGGAAAATTTATAATAGGGAATGTAAAGTCGTCACGTTACACAAGTAGACTTACACCAAAGTTATCAAGGTTTTCAGATAAGTTTACTAATATTGCCTACATGACACAATATACCCATATAACAAATGTAATCTTAACACAGCCAGCAGACATCAAAGTAATAATCACAAATAATACATTCCCCTCTAAACTGCCAGGGCTGCAACAGAAATATTAAAAAACACGATTTCAAAACTTCAAAAGTTGGCAGCCCTGATTTGCACAGTTTATTTCAAAGTCTAAACTTATGAAATTGTTGACCTTTGATTCAACTGCACATGTATCTATAAACTTACTTGAATTTGGAAACACTTTTAAATTCATCAACCTGAAATACATGAAGACAGTGATAGTTATTTAGTGAAAGAAACAGAGCTACCAATGAAGCATTCAAATGTCAAAAGTTGGAAGAGACAAAGACAAAACCAGTTTTTAATCTTACACTTAGCAGCAGATATCTACATATTCAAGGATTACGGGGATTCTAAACAATATTTAACACATGTATAAAAGTTGCCTTTGATTAAAACATTAAAAGTATATATTTTATTTTTCCATTAGGTAGTATAAAATATATACACACAAGTTAATAAATTAATAATCTGCTGCAATATACATTTGTTTCCCATAAGTACTTTCCATTTCCCTCAAAGCATGCCAAGGGGAAACAAAATGTGCTGTTTCCAAGTGACAAGTAAAAATACTGAATCATTAATGTCTGTGACTCAGGCTAGGCCTACTGTGCACTCAGGTCAATCAAGTACTATTTCCATAGTGTAATACATTTGTAATAGTCAATTCACAATGAAATAGGAAAAATGTAGATCTAGAATTTATTTAGAAAAATACATTTATACAAAAATACATTTATACATTTAGAAAAAAGTATAATACTACAAGTTGTTCAAGTACATAAATCTAACTTACATGTTCCTTTGGCACCTGAGCAATTTCTAACAACCTTAGTTTTCCTTCATATTCAACAAGTGTACCACCCTACAAAAGATAAAATTCATTGTAAATCAAAATATACCCTTATTCTGGTTTATCTTATTAAAAGTTGTTGAAGCATTTTTAAGTTATCCTTGGACAGACATGACACCTATCAGAGAGTTCAACTTAACAATTGTCATTGCCTGGTATGAGAACTATTTGTTATGGTCACTGTGATGTATATCTTTGAATACAAGTAAATGTGTCAAACAGACATGGTGCCCAGTCTTTATATTTATCAAACAGCTATACCTTTTCTATCAATTACAAAACTCACCTCCTTACCCATTATTGTCACTAAGCAGAATTGACTTGAACTTTTTTAAAAAATTAAGAGCTCATTCATGCAGAAAAAGAAGATCACAGTCAGCATCTGATCATATATCTTGCTAATCATCCCTAGATGCACCTACCATATCACTTTGGTTGAAGTGGTACTTGCCTGTTAGCAGGAATGAACCTTAATCATTCTTCTATAAAAGTCATTCATGCGGTAAATGTAGGTTACAGCCAGCATCCCAAGCATGCATTGTGCTTAGAATCACTACATGCACCTACCATACCAATATAGTTGATGTGTGCACATGTCAGGAAGTGGGAATTCGGAAATATGAGGATTAGGGAGGGACGGACAAACGGACAGACAGATGAACAGACGGATGGACAGACAAACAGACCCAAACACTGTATGCCCCTCTAAATTCGTAGGCGGGGCATAAAAAAGTAAATATTCCTTAAAATCCTCTCATAACTGGTGCAAATCTTTAATGCAGAATAACTCCTGTACAGAGTTTGAAAGCTGTAGCTTTTTACCTTTGGAGATGGATGGCAAAAATCTTGCAAGTCAATAACTGACTTGTCAATGCACAGAGTAAATCAGTTATTCAACATGCTTTTGCCATAGACCAAACAATTAAAAAATCTGTTAAAGTCAAAAATGGCAGGATTTCGTTAAACAGGAAGTAGGCGAGCGACAGACCTGAAATCTTATCCCACATTATGAGACCCACCCTGATGTTGTATACCAAATATCAAGTGGCTGTGATTAGTAGTTGCTGAGAAAACTGTAACGAAAAATTTTCCCCGCCCGCACGCCTGCCCGACATTCACCATTTTATAACCCAGATTTTTCACTCCGTGAAATCCGGCCAAAAATTGAAGAAGGACAAAACAAATTCATCAAAGCTTATAGATAAAAATCCATGCCAATTTTGTTCATGTCAAGCATTCATTAAAAAAAAAAAATCAAATGTCAAATATTGTATAAAACCCCCCCTTTTTTAATTCACTCCTGCTTATTGCCCTTACCTTAACATCAGCTCTTGTTTTGTCTGTGACCTCCATTACAAATTCAGGGGACTACCCCTGATTATCACCCTTACCTTAACATCAGCCCTTGTTTTGTCTGTGACCTCCATTACAAATTCAGGGGACTACCCCTGATTATCACCCTTACCTTAACATCAGCTCTTGTTTTGTCTGTGACCTCCATTACAAATTCAGGGGACTACCCCTGATTATCACCCTTACCTTAACATCAGCCCTTGTTTTGTCTGTGACCTCCATTACAAATTCAGGGGACTACCCCTGATTATCACCCTTACCTTAACATCAGCTCTTGTTTTGTCTGTGACCTCCATTACAAATTCAGGGGACTACCCCTGATTATCACCCTTACCTTAACATCAGCCCTTGTTTTGTCTGTGACCTCCATTACAAATTCAGGGGACTACCCCTGATTATCACCCTTACCTTAACATCAGCTCTTGTTTTGTCTGTGACCTCCATTACAAATTCAGGGGACTACCCCTGATTATCACCCTTACCTTAACATCAGCCCTTGTTTTGTCTGTGACCTCCATTACAAATTCAGGGGACTACCCCTGATTATCACCCTTACCTTAACATCAGCTCTTGTTTTGTCTGTGACCTCCATTACAAATTCAGGGGACTACCCCTGATTATCACCCTTACCTTAACATCAGCTCTTGTTTTGTCTGTGACCTCCATTACAAATTCAGGGGACTTCCCCTGATTATCACCCTTACCTTAACATCAGCTCTTGTTTTGTCTGTGACCTCCATTCTTGTTTTGTCTGTGACCTCCATTACAAATTCAGGGGACTACCCCTGATTATCTCCCTTACCTTAACATCAGCTCTTGTTTTGTCTGTGACCTCCATTCTTGTTTTGTCTGTGACCTCCATTACAAATTCAGGGGACTACCTCTGATTAGCACCCTTACCTTAACATCAGCCCTTGTTTTGTCTGTAACCTCCATTACAAATTCAGGGGACTTCCCCTGATTATCACCCTTACCTTTACATCAGCTCTTGTTTTGTCTGTGACCTCCATTACAAATTCAGGGGACTACCCCTGATTATCTCCCTTACCTTAACATCAGCTCTTGTTTTGTCTGTGACCTCCATTCTTGTTTTGTCTGTGACCTCCATTACAAATTCAGGGGACTACCTCTGATTAGCACCCTTACCTTAACATCAGCCCTTGTTTTGTCTGTGACCTCCATTACAAATTCATGGGACTACCCCTGATTATCACCCTTACCTTAACATCAGCCCTTGTTTTGTCTGTGACCTCCATTACAAATTCAGGGGACTTCCCCTGATTATCACCCTTACCTTTACATCAGCTCTTGTTTTGTCTGTGACCTCCATTACAAATTCAGGGGACTACCCCTGATTATCACCCTTACCTTAACATCAGCTCTTGTTTTGTCTGTGACCTCCATTCTTGTTTTGTCTGTGACCTCCATTACAAATTCAGGGGACTTCCCCTGATTATCACCCTTACCTTTACATCAGCCCTTGTTTTGTCTGTGACCTCCATTACAAATTCAGGGGACTACCTCTGATTATCACCCTTACCTTAACATCAGCTCTTGTTTTGTCTGTGACCTCCATTACAAATTCAGGGGACTACCTCTGATTATCACCCTTACCTTAACATCAGCCCTTGTTTTGTCTGTGACCTCCATTACAAATTCATGGGACTACCCCTGATTATCATCCTTACCTTAACATCAGCCCTTGTTTTGTCTGTGACCTCCATTACAAATTCAGGGGACTACCCCTGATTATCACCCTTACCTTAACATCAGCTCTTGTTTTGTCTGTCACCTCCATTACAAATTCAGGGGACTACCCCTGATTATCTCCCTTACCTTAACATCAGCTCTTGTTTTGTCTGTGACCTCCATTACAAATTCAGGGGACTACCCCTGATTATCATCCTTACCTTAACATCAGCTCTTGTTTTGTCTGTGACCTCCATTACAAATTCAGGGGACTTCCCCTGATTATCACCCTTACCTTAACATCAGCCCTTGTTTTGTCTGTGACCTCCATTACAAATTCTGGGGACTACCCCTGATTATCACCCTTACCTTAACATCAGCTCTTGTTTTGTCTGTGACCTCCATTCTTGTTTTGTCTGTCACCTCCATTACAAATTCAGGGGACTACCCCTGATTATCATCCTTACCTTAACATCAGCTCTTGTTTTGTCTGTGACCTCCATTACAAATTCAGGGGACTACCCCTGATTATCACCCTTACCTTAACATCAGCTCTTGTTTTGTCTGTCACCTCCATTACAAATTCATAGGACTACCCCTGATTATCACCCTTACCTTAACATCAGCTCTTGTTTTGTCTGTGACCTCCATTACAAATTCATGGGACTACCCCTGATTATCACACTTACCTTAACATCAGCTCTTGTTTTGTCTGTGACCTCCATTACAAATTCATAGGACTACCCCTGATTATCACCCTTACCTTAACATCAGCTCTTGTTTTGTCTGTGACCTCCATTACAAATTCATGGGACTACCCCTGATTATCACCCTTACCTTAACATCAGCTCTTGTTTTGTCTGTGACCTCCATTACAAATTCATGGGACTACCCCTGATTATCATCCTTACCTTAACATCAGCTCTTGTTTTGTCTGTGACCTCCATTACTAATTCTGGGGACTACCCCTGATTATCACCCTTACCTTAACATCAGCTCTTGTTTTGTCTGTGACCTCCATTACTAATTCTGGGGACTACCCCTGATTATCACCCTTACCTTAACATCAGCTCTTGTTTTGTCTGTCACCTCCATTACAAATTCTGGGGACTACCCCTGATTATCACCCTTACCTTAACATCAGCCCTTGTTTTGTCTGTGACCTCCATTACAAATTCTGGGGACTACCCCTGATTATCACCCTTACCTTAACATCAGCTCTTGTTTTGTCTGTGACCTCCATTACAAATTCTGGGGACTACCCCTGATTATCACCCTTACCTTAACATCAGCTCTTGTTTTGTCTGTGACCTCCATTACAAATTCTGGGGACTACCCCTGATTATTACCCTTACCTTAACATCAGCTCTTGTTTTGTCTGTGACCTCCATTACAAATTCTGGGGACTACCCCTGATTATCACCCTTACCTTAACATCAGCTCTTGTTTTGTCTGTGACCTCCATTACAAATTCTGGGGACTACCCCTGATTATCACCCTTACCTTAACATCAACTCTTGTTTTGTCTGTGACCTCCATTACATATTCAGGGGACTACCCCTGATTATCACCCTTACCTTAACATCAGCTCTTGTTTTGTCTGTGACCTCCATTACATATTCATAGAACTACCCCTGATTATCACCCTTACCTTAACATCAGCTCTTGTTTTGTCTGTGACCTCCATTACAAATTCAGGGGACTACCCCTGATTATCACCCTTACCTTAACATCAGCTCTTGTTTTGTCTGTGACCTCCATTACAAATTCAGGGGACTACCCCTGATTATCACCCTTACCTTAACATCAGCTCTTGTTTTGTCTGTGACCTCCATTACAAATTCTGGGGACTACCCCTGATTATCACCCTTACCTTAACATCAGCCCTTGTTTTGTCTGTCACCTCCATTACAAATTCTGGGGACTACCCCTGATTATCACCCTTACCTTAACATCAGCTCTTGTTTTGTCTGTGACCTCCATTACAAATTCTGGGGACTACCCCTGATTATCACCCTTACCTTAACATCAGCTCTTGTTTTGTCTGTGACCTCCATTACAAATTCAGGGGACTACCCCTGATTATCACCCTTACCTTAACATCAGCCCTTGTTTTGTCTGTGACCTCCATTACAAATTCAGGGGACTACCCCTGATTATCACCCTTACCTTAACATCAGCCCTTGTTTTGTCTGTGACCTCCATTACAAATTCATGGGACTTCCCCTGATTATCACCCTTACCTTAACATCAGCCCTTGTTTTGTCTGTGACCTCCATTACAAATTCAGGGGACTTCCCCTGATTATCACCCTTACCTTAACATCAGCCCTTGTTTTGTCTGTGACCTCCATTACAAATTCAGGGGACTACCTCTGATTATCACCCTTACCTTAACATCAGCTGTTGTTTTGTCTGTGACCTCCATTACTAATTCTGGGGACTACCCCTGATTATCACCCTTACCTTAACATCAGCCCTTGTTTTGTCTGTGACCTCCATTACTAATTCAGGGGACTACCTCTGATTATCACCCTTACCTTAACATCAGCTCTTGTTTTGTCTGTGACCTCCATTACAAATTCTGGTGATTGCTCTTGTTCTAAGAGGAAGTTTAAAATATCTGATACACTGTTAAGGATAATGCGTTTTACAATATTGTGTTACAAAATCATCGAAAAGGCATTTTACTTACTGGCTACTTTTTCATCACATGAAATTTTAGGATTTTGCTTTTTCAGGGATTTTTTAATGGTTTTATGGGACAAAATTGTCAAAATTTAATAATTTTGTTTTGTTTATATAACATAAATTTATAATAATCAGAAAATGATTATGTTTGAGCAGACAAGTATGAAAGGAGTTTTCATGGATATTTCCAGGTTTCAAAGATGTGTAGCAACCTTGATACTTATCATTTTAATCCTGTACAAATCTAAAAGTTTGAAAAATTGAATGACCTAAATAAAGATAACAAAAGGATACTCAGATCTACTGTGGCTCCTAAGTTATCGATATTTGATATGAAAATATATTTCTTTCCATTGTTTAGGTATTTCTCCAGTAGTCCTGAGTTGACTAAGCTCTGATACACATCTCCGTGACCAGGGGGGTACCAGCTAAAGAAAAAATATGCATGAATGAAATTAAAAACCTTTACAATAAATCTTATAAGGTCCATGCCAATTAATTCCTAGTTTGTTGGATTTGTTGCTAATATTCAATTATCAAATAAGTCATTTTATTCTAATAGTAGAAAGTATCTTATATAATATTTTTTCAACAAACTCATTTTATAGGTGAAAATTGAAGTCAATTGCCCTTTTAATAAAAAAGAACTAATTCTTTCATCTTTTTTATAACGTAAATCCTTCTACAGACACAAGAGACAAAATTTAGTACACAAGAGAAAAATTCTTTTATATGTGTTTGTTGAATTCTTTTTATATATAACACAATGATGATTTATTGACTGCATAAATCTTACCCTTCCTGGTCACTGGAATAACTTGTAGATAAAGGAAGTAAAGATTCTCGGATAATTCTAGGATATCTGAAAGAAATGCAAGACAATAAACAATCTAATATTTTCAAGGACTGAGAGCAAGCTTTCAAAATGATACCACTGGCTTCATAACTCTGTTTATGGAGAAAAAAAAAGCTACGCTGAGCGCAGCATGATACGACCGCAACATGTTGAACCCTGTATGTTGGAGGCCCAATATGGATTGTCAAATGCTTTGGACACATGGTGGACTCACAAAGCACTTTGAAGGACTTTCTATGCATATTTGGATTTTGTATTTATAACAACTTTTAAGAAACTCTTATAACTGGCGTTTTTGGTCCCTTTGACGAGTAATTTCTCAACAACAGTAAGAAATATTGCAAATTTAATTGCAAAAACTCAGGTAGGGATTTTCAAAATATAAGGTTTTTGAAAATCAGACCAAAAAGTTGAATTTTGGGGTGTGGCCAAATTTTTACCCCCCCCCTTTTTGCAAGGTTACATGCAGGTTAATCAAAACAGTTGTCACAGGTGGCAGAATTCATAGAGTAATTCATTAAAAAAATGAATGATCAAAATCAGATGAAAAATAACATTCTACAGAAATTTTGTCAATAAACCCATTTGAGTCCCTTTTGGCCCTTTTTTCCGAAATAGTAGGGGCTACAGACCCCAAATTCAATACCAACCTTCCTTATGTGGTGAAAAATATCATATCAAAATTTCATATCAATTGAGAAACTACAACTTATAAGTTAAATCTCACGTTCAATGGCACACTTTTAATTGGCATTTTTGGCCCCTTTGACCCCTAATATCTCAAAAATGGTAAAAGATATTGCAAATCTGATAGGAATAAGCAGGCAGGGATTTTTACAAGGATTCCAATGAAAAAAAAATTTTGAAAATCGGACCACAAATAAAAAAGTTGATTTTTTGGGGCGCGGCCAAACTTTGACCCCCCATTAGCAATGTCATGGTGCAAGATACATAAAATCACATGTTACAAATGTTACATTTACTTGACAGAATTTATTGAGGAATACAATAAAACAAAAATGATCAAAATCAGATAAAAAATAAACATTCTACAGAAGTTTTGTCACAACAACCATTTTAGCCCCTTTTGGCCCTTTTTTCTGAAACGGTAGGGGCCAGAAACCCCAAATGCAAAAGCAACCTTCCTTTAGTGAATAGAAACATCATATCAAAATTTTATATCAATCTGTCAATATTTACTCAAGTTATTGCACGGAAACCAAATGTCCCCAGATGACGACACAGACGACGACATTGTCATAACATTATACGACCACAAATTTTTTGCGGTCGTATAAAAAGGAAAAAGAACTTCGAAATATTTCCTGGAAAAGGTATCCCAGAGCAATAAAAATTCTTTATGCACATATCATCCTTCATGTCAAGTTTCATAAAAATTAATCAAGTGATTAGGAGGAGTTGAGGACCTATCATATGATTTTTTTGGGGAGAAAACATGCAATTGAAATTGATTTTTGAGAAATGATAACAACATTTTTTCTGTCTATTTGAAATAACATTAAACTAGTAGATGTGCCTATGAGTCACAGAATGGCCCTTCCGTTCTTGAAATATCATTGACCCCCAATGTGTATAACTGGGTTATGGACCTTAACCAAGAACTTAACCAAAGTTGTTCATGCATAAAATATAGGTCACAGTGACCTAATTTCTAGTGGGTGGTGTAGCCCTACCTAAGACCCATCAAGTGGTGAAATATCATTGACCCTCAACATCTAGTATTGAGTAATAGACCTTAACCAAAACTTAACCAAATTCATTCATGTGTAAAATAGTGACCTAATTTCTAGTTGGTGGCGTCACCTTATCTAAGACCCATCTAGTGGTGAAATATCATTGACTCCAGACATCTAGTTTCTGAGTAATGGACCTTGACCAAGAACTTAACCAAAGTCATTCATGTGTAAAATATAGGTCACAGTGACCTAATTTCTAGTGGGTGGTGTCACCTTACCCAAGACCCATCTAGTGGTGAAATATCATTGACCCCAACATCTAGTATCCGAGTTATGGACCTTAACCAAGAACTTAACCAAAGTTTTAGTGTTACGGATGTACGGACGGAAGGACAAGGGTAAAACTATATGGCTGATCCACATACGTGGTCAGGCCATAAAAATGTGGCACACACTTTTGTGTAACCTACTTCACAGGATACACAGTGTGTGGCAAAGTTCTAAATGTTATTTCATCATACACAGAAAAATATTGTGGTCACATTCCTTTATTATTACCCTGATATAAAGGCTATATTTGTATAAAATACAGGTGATAATACCTGCTTTGGTGGAAGGTATCAATTTGTAATTGTAGTTTACTGTATCTCTGGAGGATTCTTTGAGTATCTTCATCTGTGTTAAAGGAGTTCATCAAAACCAGGGGCACACTGGTACCATGTGTCTTGTTCAGATGCTAAATAGACAAAAAATCCATGTGTATTACAATCATGACAATAGTTAAAATATCTTAAACCTTCAATATGATTGACAGAAATAAAATAGATGATAAAGAGATTTGGAATAAGAGTCACCTTAATTCAGGACAACTCCTCTTTGACTTCTAGTCTAATTATTGGCCACCTAGTTACAGTGCCTAGCTGCCTAGGGCACCATAATCAGGGTTCAGATAATAAACACTTTAGCTTATCAAGTTTTAATGTTCATACCAATTTAAATCAAAAGTCAATTCTTTGTGAATAATTTGTCTGATATACTGTATAGGGGGAAAGGACTAGAGCCACGAACCCCCATATTTGGCCCTGTTAATACTCAAATATCAAAATTGGTTTGTTTTACACCAAAATTTGTTTATGTATAGCTGAATGTCTGTGTTAAAAGAGAAAAGATTTGATTATGGTGTATAAATAAATTTTTAAGTACCCTAACCCTTCAAAAATAGCCTAAATCAGTGATTTTTCACTTTTTGGCCAAAATGACTTGTTTTCCAGTCACAATTTTATGATTTTCTATGTGGCGCCACCCCTCGCCCATCGAAATTTTTGTTGAAATATGAAGAAAATAATGTATTTATATAATTTAAGCAAAAATATTTGTGGGCGAGGGGTGGCGCCCATGTCATTTTCACCAAAAACCAGGTGGAAAATTGTGAAAGTTAGCTGAAATTAGCATATTTTCAATGTTAGTGTCACTTTATGACGTCATTACAACGTCACACGTACAGAAAACTTTAAAATTGATTTTGTTTTGTAACAAGTAATCATTCTAGACTACTTGGCCACAAAAATCTTATCTAACAAATGAATTTGAAAAAATGGCCCGATTGAGGGCCAAATATGAGGGTTCGTGGCTTTAGTCCTTTTAGCGAGTTGCAAATTTCGCAATTTGTATCCAAAAGGGAGGTGTATAATTTAAGCTGTCTTAATTTTTCGGGTTTTTAGAATCTAGAGTGTTAAGTATTAAGCAATCTTTAATTTTAGCGATTCCTCGCACCTCGCAAATAAAGCAAAAATTAGAACTTTGCGAAAATTTCACGCTATACGGTATGTTATACTCAAATTCAGAATAGTGGTATCTTTTGCAATTGAATTTACATGACACCAACAGGTTTGCAAATTACTTAGTAGGTGTCTTAAGAGAAGAAAGAGGTTTAATATGAGGTCAGTGATCTTAAGACCCTAATTGGCAAACCTGTTGGTGTCAAAATACAATTGCAAAAGGTACCACTAATCTGTATTTGAGTATTATTGTTTTATGCCCAGACGATGAGAAACAGCTTACTTAGAGTGTAACAGTCTGACACCCCTACAACTTCTATACTCAAAATTTTCAAACAGGAGTATACAATTCACTTAATAATCTTACTTCTATCTGCTGTACTGTCAAGTCAAGGAAGGTCAGGTCATTGCGAACACTAATTGTGCTCTTTGGTCCTTTACATCCCATGCTAGTACCAAGACCACCATTAAGTTTCAGTACTACCAGTTTATCCAATAATTCTTTTATCTTGTTGCCATCTGGCCTTGCCAAATCATTGTAGGGCTTAGCCTGAAATAAACAATTAAAATACAAAAGTGATTCATATGAAATAGACTTGCTTGGAATAAATACCAAATTGGAGTTGTTTTATGTTGCATGAAATAAAGAAATAATTTACAATATGACAGTATCTAAAATGTATCATGTTCAAATTCAAATATAGAATAAAGAAATATTCAGAAAGCATAAAATTGAATGGAATCTTTTGTAATTCTATATACCTAATGTTATATCAGCAATGTTTGTTAACAATGATATTTGTCCCTGTCTTCTTAAGGTTACATGTATTTGTTCTATATCCAAAAATGGTTCTTTTGCTGATATTTTGGAATTGGTATTGTATTTTATTTTAAATTTTGGGTCAATGTAAGACTGTGAGCAGTAACCACTGGCTGCTGTCTGTCTCCCATTGTGGAGTTTTTAAACTAACAATTGTTTATGTGGGCTGTGTCATGCACACTTATTCCACAACTCAATACCCTTCAATAAGCATATTCTTTCTGTATTGAAGTACTAGTTTGATATGGTCATATGCAAAAATATTCTGTATATACAGGTTCAAAATGCCATGGACTATAAAACTATAATAGACAGGTTTTCAGTTTATCTGAGATTTAGATTGGACAGGTTTTACAGTTTTTGAAGAGCTGTCTATGTTTTGTTATTATAAAAAATGTATTATTACTGTTTATATGTCTATATCAATGTTAAGAGCATCCCTGTGGCTTTAGGATGAAGAACACAAATCAAAGTGCTGTTTAATTGCTTTTGTTTGTTTTAAAGTGTGATTTTGTGTTATGCATATTTACTTTATACTCTTTTTTCAATGTTTTATATAATTTACACCCCTTTCTGGTAAAAGTTTGATTTTATCCCATTGAAATTAAGGTGCAGTTTCCTAGAAGTCATGCCCTGACTAAGTCTTAGTTTCCTAGAATTCATGGCCTGACTAAGTCTTAATTTTCTAGAAGTCATGCCTTGACTAAACCTTAGTTTCCTAGAAGTCATTCCCTGACTAAGTATTAGTTTCCTAGAAGTCATGGCCTGACAAAGTATTAGTTTCCTAGAAATCATGACCTGACTAAGTCTTAATTTCCTAGAAGTCATGCCCTGACTAAGTCTTAGTTTCCTAGAAGTCATTACCTGACTAAGTCTTAGTTTCCTAGAATTCATGGCCTGACTAAGTCTTAATTTTCTAGAAGTCATGCCTTGACTAAACCTTAGTTTCCTAGAAGTCATTCCCTGACTAAGTATTAGTTTCCTAGAAGTCATGCCCTGAGTATAAGTCTTAATTTCCTAGAAGTCATGCCCTGACTAAGTCTTAGTTTCCTAGAAGTCATGGCCTGACAAAGTATTAGTTTCCTAGAAATCATGCCCTGACTAAGTCTTAATTTCCTAGAAGTCATGCCCTGACTAAGTCTTAGTTTCCTAGAAGTCATTACCTGACTAAGTATTAGTTTCCTAGAAGTCATGCCCTGACTATAAGTCTTAATTTCCTAGAAGTCATTCCCTGACTAAGTGTTAGTTTCCTAGAAGTCATTCCCTGACTAAGTCTTAGTTTCCTAGAAATCATGCCCTGACCAAGTCTTAGTTTCCTAGAAGACATGCCCTGACTAAGTCCTTTTTCCCACATTATCATTTAAGTAACTTACACCCCCTTCTGGCAAAAGTTTGATTTTATCCCACAGAACAGAGGGTCCAGTTTCCTGGAGATATCTCCCAAACAACTGCTCAAATCCATCCAGTAATTCAACCTTAGCCTCCTATAACACAGAAAAAAATATATATAGATTATAAATATCTTAAATACATTGAAACCTTTTCAAGACGGAAATATAAAAAAGGGATTCAAAATCCAGTTTAGTTTATATAAGGTTTCTCTGATCTATAACTTTGTTACCTAAAATTTCAAACTAAAGAAATCTTGAAGATTAAAGATTGAACATTAACATGATTAATTTTAATTTGCTAATGAATTATGTTAATTCATCAATAACACTTGTGTGGTAAACATTTCCTCATCATGAAAATAATTGATCATTAATTATTACATTGTAAAAGTAATACTCATTGGTTTGATATAAAACATTATACATACATCTTGTTGGGCTACAAATGCCTTCAGAGTTATTAGTTAGATAATTTATTTTATACATACATCTTGTTGGGCTGTTGGTGCTGTCAGAATTAGCTTCTGTAGGTCTTTGTGCATAGAAGCCTGTGCATCTTGTCGAGTTCTCTCGATAAATTGAATGTCACTTCCTGTCCTGCGATGTCCACGGACAAATGCAGTCTAAAATAAAAGTTGTAAGATTAAATATGGTGTTTATTCAAATAAATGTCGCAAATGCAGTCTAAAATAAAAGTTGTAAGATTGAATATGGTGCTTATTCAAATAAATGTCACAAGTCCAATTTCTAATTTTGCCCCAAATTTTCATCACATAAAAATAAACAGTGATATCATCTATTTATTTCCAGAGAATTTAATAAAAAGCTTCATGGACAGCATGATAAGATCACGACATGTTGAACCCTGTATATTGGAGGCCCAATACCGATTATCAATTGCTTTTAACACATGCAGCCAATGGTGGACTCACAAAGCTTTCAACACATGAATTCTGTTGTGAACTTTATATGCATATTGGCATTTTTTTATTTATTCTAACATAAAGGGATTCAACCCCTTGGACCCAAAATTTGTCAGAAATGGTAAAAGAGATATTGCAAATCTGATTGAAAAAAAAACAGGGATTTTTAAAAGGATTCCAATTAATTTTTTTTTTTGCATAAAATGATCAAAAACAACTTATGGTCTTTACTTAGAAAAAACAAAATGGACAAGCAAAAGGGTTATTGCAGCAACTTTAATCTTTTTATCTTTCTTCTCTGTCACTAATCTAAGCCTATACAATACCAAATTTGTTGATACAGTAGACCCCAGTTTTGCCGCAGCTAATATCAGTTTTAAAATTTCAATATTCCTCTTCTATATACAGTTATTGCAACCTCATCTTAGTTAATAATATGTTTCAGTACAATGAAATTTTCACTTGTGTTGCTCCTTTATAATTGCAGCTATCAGATATTTTAAGAACTCTAGCCTGTATTCAGAAATACTGTTTTTGTAAGAAATGGCAAAATTATATGAATTTGATATCTTAACTATTTAAATGTGTGAATACAGTAATATAAATCATAAAAATATAACTTTAAGAATAGATTTTAGGATCTATAAATTTTAAACCACATAATATTATGCTATTCTTAGATTTTTTGAAGACTGGGATTTTATTATTTCAGAAAATTGATTAAACATAAACAGCTGTAGATGAATTCACAGTACATTTGTACTAAAAATACTACATACAAATACAAACTAGAAAATGCGTCTATGAGTCTCGTTCTTGAAATATCATTGACCACCAATGTGTATAACCTGGGATATGGACCTTAAGCAAGAAATTAATCAAGAGTTTGTGAGTAAAATATAGGTCACAGTGACCTAATTTCTGGTGGGTGGGGCTGTGTTACCAAAACTCATCCAGTAGTGAAATATCATTTGCCCTTAACATGTAGTATCCGAGATATGGACCTTAACCAAGAACTTAACCAAAGTTGTTCATGCATAAAATATAGGTCACAGTGACCTTATTTCTAATGGATGCTGTTGCCCTACCCAAGACCCATTTAGTGGTGAAATATCATTGACCTCCAACACCCAGTAATGGACCTAATTAACCAAAGTGTTATGGATCCGCATGCATGTGGGCCATAAAAATAAGCCAATAGTCTGTCATTTTCTTCATTTACATTTGAATGACTTTGACAAGAAAGTGAGCAAAAGAAAAAAATATCCTGAAAGAAGAATTTGATTATAATAGGTAACATAATCAAAGATGTCATATATAAAAATAACTTTAAATTGGTTAATGGTTATAATTACTTATAGAAATGATAGTGACAGACCGACAAAACAAGACAAATAGGATGTTTTCAATATATAAAGTTTCATTGATACCTGTCTTTAAATAATGTTCAGACGGATAAATGTCAACCGAATGATAATAACAATTAGTTAATACAATATAAAAATACGAGTTGATCTCTCTGTGACAACATACGTCATGTCGTATACTAATGATAATCTGACCTGTATAAGAGCATACGAACAGTAATCCATGTCTTCTTAAAGAATGTATAGTAACTACATGTAATTTTAGAATCTATAATAACACTCTATATTATTTAACAGTATTCCTTGAGTCTTACAAAAATAAGTTTCACCTCCAAAAATTATGATGATTACATGTAGTTTGATGATTTATAATAATATTCTACATTATTAGTATTCCTTTCTTTAGTCTTACAAAAAAATACACCTCCAAAAATTATGATGATTACATGTAATTTTATAATTCATAATAATATTAGTATTCCTCTTATTGTCTTCTTCCCACACATAATAAACCACAGAAAAAACGTACATTAAAAAATAAATCAAATGCATGATAAATTAAACTTTTTAGTGAATTTCATTAGAATGTTACATGTACACCCTTTTCGTCTAATCAAAGTCAAATAATGATTAATCTAACTTTATTTACCGCTAATAAATCATGAAGATTCGAGGCAGTACTTGCCTTGCCGTTCTCCATTGAACAAACGAAGAAATAACAATGAATTTTACATTTCGTTGTTTTTGAAGTAAAAACAAAATGTATCACAAATGTCTATTTAATAGTGAAACATGTTGTAAATTTGTCTTTTTTTTAATAAATGTAACATCTGGTATTAAAATTTATATAATTGTTTTCTTATTCTGATAATTCTGATAATTGAAACAATTAAGAAATTTTTAAAGAAACACAAACTTTTCTAACATATTGTTTTCATTGATTTTAGTTGCCTTATTACTTTTTAATACATGTATATTCAGAAAAAAAGAAAATCCTGTGTATACGGGGAGAGCAATACCTATGTGCTTTACCAAATATCAAGTTGTGATAAAAAATAATTCAAGCTTTAAACTGTTACCGAAGTCTTTCCTTGACACATTTGCATTTTATAACCTGGATTTTCACTTCATGAACACAGCAAAAAATTGGATTTCTGAAAACTAAATCCCAGAACAAAGTGGACCTAGTGCTTCCTCAAGTTTCAAAGGGGGGTGGTAAATGGGGGGGGTACGTGCACAGATGAACGGCCAATAAAAAATGACAATCACGATGAACGGACAATAAAAAAATGATAATCACGATGAACGAAAAATGAAATAGAGAAACACGATGCACGATGAACCTCCATGCACGGCTGAACGGGAAATAAAAATTGCTCAACACGATGCACGATAAAAACCCTTTACCACCCACTCAAAGCAGTGTCATATTACAGTGCTCTGGTTCTATAAAGGTACTTTTGCACTGCCGTTACATTAAGGAATAGCAACATGCATTTAATTGACATAGAACATGGCAAATTTAGAAAAGATTTATTTCAAAACAGTTTAAAATTTTGCCATTTATATAAAGTTTTGAAATAAACTGGATACCTATTCTACTGAAAATGTAATACATGTAAATGAAAGGTGCTCTCTGTTATACTAAAAGTATTTAACTGAAGAGTGGTGACCAATATCAAAATTTAATGTCATTTGTGTCTGATTACACAGGAAGTAAACGTGAGTGTGCCAAACCTGTAACAGTGAGTGTAACCCTTATTTTGTAAACCCTTATTTTGTGAGGAAAATTCATCAGGGTTTAAATAGATTTCTCTAATTAAATCTTTAATTTCATTGTGTGAATTTAAAGAAATTTAGAAAAATTAGAAATCACGATATTTTATCTATATCTATGTATAATTAAACATATTATGACATGAAATAACATCTGTTGTCACATGTAACATTTGAATTTGTCAAACAAATCACTACATGTTGTTGTAAAAATCATTGTAAATGTCCTACAGAGGAATGAACTCAGAAGGTTTAAGCATGACTATCAAGTAAACCCATGATATAGATACCTACAACAGTGGCGGTTCCAGGATTTTTGAAAAGGGGGGGTCCTCGGTAGAAAAGGGGGAGTCCAAAACTTTAATTTGATGTTTTTTGCCCAAATTTTGCATGAAAATCACATAATTTCTGACGAAAGGGGGGGTCCAGACCCCCTGGACCCCCCCTCTGGATCCGCCACTGTACAAATATAAATGATTTCACAGAAAGACATATATTGTATACTAGGACGGTGGCGGATTCAGCCCAGGGAGCGAGGAGTGCATACGCCCCCCTTTAATTGAGAAATTAATTTTTTTTCTGTATAAAATTGACCAAGCCACTCCAAATTTTTATCAAAATCTGACATTTTTAGCAGTTACGCCCCCACCCCCCTTTTCACGGACCTCTGGATCCGCCCACTAATTACACATGTCTTTGTTCACTGCCACATCAAAAATATAACATAATCTGACAAAAAACTAGGTGCCTCCTTCATGTAGCAGATGGAAATGACACACAATCCTACAAAATTTGATTCAAATACAGGTGCGGATCCAGGAGTTGATCATATAAGAAAATGTAGGGGTATTTCTTGAGAAAATCAAAATTATATGACAAAAAAATTAAGATTTTTCAAATTTTAGAGGAGGGGCGCACTGGGTGTTCCCCTGTCTGAATCTGCGCCTAAAATTACTTCAGATGAGTTAATTTGCATTCATAAAATGATCTTTCAACCTAAAATACATAGTCAAGTTCAATGTAGTGACAAATAATGTTACAAAATTTCAGGTCAGAATAACAAAATGTCTGAAAGGATGGATGCAAACCATTATCAAGTTTCTCTGTCTATTTGTGGCAGGCAACAATGATGAAAGCAAAAACTGCATGGGAAAACTTTAGATTTTTTAAAAATATCACCCATTGTCCTTGTAAACTAGTCTTGATTTAACATGTAACTTTAAAGGGGTCCTGATGGGGGGTCCTGATCACGAATCACAAAGATTAAAAAATACAAATAACAAAACACAGAATTTGGCTAAATTTTTGTTCACAAATAAAAGTTTGACTGTGTATTACTGTAAAGTATGCCTAAAATGAATCAAGGACAAAATAGTTTGCTGAGAACGGTTCATGTGCAATATCCAATCACGATGCACGGAAAAATATTTCAACAAATCACAATTCACGGAAAATAAAAATTGCCAATAACGGAGAACGAAATAAACCCATCGACCCCCTCTATTTGCAGACCATATGACCTTTTCTACATTTACGGAATTGCTAAAGCTTACATATGTATTAAGAAGGGGTGGCAAGGGGTCCACTCCCCTTTTGAAATTTGTTGTGTAAAAATATATAGGAAATAATTGAAGTATGATAAAGTTCTGACCCCTTTTTTGGTCAGTCAATGTCCCCCTTTTAGATAATGTTTTGATACACTTTATACAAATGTAAGCTTAAAATTATTATCTTTAGCCCTCTAAAAGTACACCTGAACTATTCTAGCAGTAAACCTAGCACTTAAACTCACCTCCGTCATAAACTGAGAATAAAATAACAAAAACATTGTAATCGTCTCAGAATGAAACACAATTTCATTAATACATGTAACAAGCAAATGTTTTTTTTTCTCTTGAGGTACAAAATATAAATTAAGTAAATGAAAAAATAGAGAAGAAAATGATTGTCTTTTGAGGAAGATTTCAACTAATTTAGTGAATCAATTTTTGTCTAAAAAGAATCATAACATTTAATTATATAGGAAAGTGCTGCAAACTAAACAGTTTTAAAAACATCATTCATTTGTTTACCTAATAGATATTTCTTTGTAAAATTAAGACAAAAAAGAACAATTTGTGTTGATATTGGGCAAATTCAAGAGTTGCCTGGAAAAATTGTGACAAAATTTTTGTGACGCCGCAGGATGCAGGACAACACAAGACGACAGATAGTGTCAAAGTAACTGACCTACATGTATATGTCCCTTGCAACACATTGCAGGTGACATAAAAATATATAGATATATAGAGAAATTTGCATCTAGGGCAACCTACTTTTTGAGAAAAGTTCAATTCTTAACAAATGTTTTGACATCTATTACAAAAATCAAAGTTATTTACAACCTTTGATAATATTGTTTCATTGATTATTTTTATGAAGTGCAAATGAACCTAATATTGGATTACAAATACTAAAATGTCAAAAAAAATGTTAAAACAAGTGTGGCCACTAAAAGTATGTCTCGCCTGCCGGCACCATCGCTAAAATCAACTACCTAAGCTTTCATTTCTTGATATAAACACAAAAAGTGTCAGTATACCTAATAACAGATGCCTAGTTATTATACTATTCAAGCAATCCATTGTCCACACAAGTATTACAAAAAGTTTTCTGTCTGAAAAAAAAACCTAATTTCACAGAGTCACTGGAGCATAAAAATGGGGTCATGGTCACATGGCATGGTGACAGTTGCGTTGTCCATAACCGTAACTGTCTGTTTACCCAATATCAGATGCCTAGCTATTATAACTTTCCAGCAATTCATCTTCCATAAAAGTCTTACAAAAAAGTTTTTCGGCCTGAAAAAGACCTAAGTTCACAGAGTCACTGGAGCGTGAAAATGGGGTCAGGGTCACACGGCATGGGGACAGTTGCATGGACCATAACCTAAACTGTCTGTATACTAAATATCAGATGCCTAGCTAATATACTTTTCAAGCAATTCATCGTCCACAAAAGTCTTACAAAAAAGTTTACGGCCTGAAAAAAGACCTAAGTTCACAGAGTCACTGGAGCGTGAAAATGGGGTCAGGGTCAAACGGCATGGTGACAGTTGCGTAGACCATAACCTGAACTGTCTGTATACCAAATATCAGATGCCTAGCTATTATACTTTTCAAGCAATTCATCGTCCACAAAAGTCTTACAAAAAAGTTTACGGCCTGAAAAAAGACCTAAGTTCACAGAGTCACTGGAGCGTGAAAATGGGGTCAGGGTCAAACAGCATGGTGACAGTTGCGTAGACCATAACCTGAACTGTCTGTATACCAAATATCAGATGCCTAGCTATTATACTTTTCAAGCAATTCATCGTCCACAAAAGTCTTACAAAAAAGTTTACGGCCTGAAAAAAGACCTAAGTTCACAGAGTCACTGGAGCGTGAAAATGGGGTCAGGGTCAAACGGCATGGTGACAGTTGCGTAGACCATAACCTGAACTGTCTGTATACCAAATATCAGATGCCTAGCTATTATACTTTTCAAGCAATTCATTGTCCACAAAAGTCTTACAAAAAAGTTTACGCCGCCGCCGTCGCCGCCGCCGCCGTCGCCGCCGGAAAGTAATACCTATGTCTCGCCTTCCGCGACTATTCGTCGCAGGCGAGACAAAAATCGTATACATCATTTATTTGTATTATAAACTTTGATAATGGTCACCTTCTTTAGCCAAAAATAAAAAAATACAAATTTTGATGTTTAATACTGCTTTACACTTCGAAGGCTACAAAAACAACCTCTAATTTGTAACAAAACCCTAGTAATAATGCAACTTTTTAATCATTTAGATCTATGATTAATGAAAAAATTCCATCCTGAAAAAATCTTTTGTAGCTTCACTTCAAAAAAGATTAAATTTCTTTTTTCCTTTTCGAACTATTTTGAATCTTTCAGTGAATTTCTCAAGTTACAAAAAATAGGTTCTTGAAATATATGGGCTGTCATAAATAAAGGACAAAAAAAACCTTCCCATTGTCACACCAATAAATCAAAAACAAGGCACACAATTAAATAATGGGACATCAACCAATATCATTTTCTATGAAAATGTTAGCAGCTTGCAGTATACTTTTCTTTGGTTTTTTAATGGGTACTAATGGAGATGTGCTCATATCTGAATTTGTCAAATTTTGTGCCTTTTCTTTCTATTGTCTTAATATTTTTGTCACTTTTAACTCTTATTATTTATGTTTTAAGTGCCATTATTCACTATTCTCAATTATTCTAAATACAGGTAAAATGAACTTGAGGATCAAACTCAATGTCCAAGAGAAAAGACAAAACATGGAAGACACACCGGTATAGTTATAGATCACAATGGTCCTGACTTGAAACAGGCATTGTTCTCTTTTCTTTAACCCCATATACACACTCATGTAGAAAACTAATACTTTTGATTATTAATGTCAACATTTATACACATGTATATTAACTAATAGAGTTTTGACAAAACAGAGAAAGAGACTATAAAGAAGAGCTAGAAAAATAAATTTTAGATCAAAACCACCTACATAAAATTACAATTTAAAACCGACTAAAGATATGTTCTTTTTATATTCAAAAACCTGGGACCCTGATGTAACATGTTGAAAGCAAGAGTTGACACCTAAGTATGTCACAAACAGTCTAGTCAAAATTCCATGAAAAGATATTGATCCCCTTTGAAATTCTGATGAAAAAGGCAATTTAATCATAATCAAACATGCATTCATAACTATACATTTTTAATATTATTATTGAATTCAATAGAAAAATAAAACATTATGTCATCAAGTACAATGTATCAATTTGAAAGGGGATAGGAGATGTTTTACATTACAAAGCAAGCAACAGTTTGTCAGATTCCATATCACTTGATGCATCGATCATTTAGGACCAATTTCAACCCAAACAGATACAGATGGCTTTCAGGTAACTGGGGCATAAGCCTACCAAGTTTCATCAGCCTAAGTACTACAGTTCTTGGAGTGTCACATAACTATTATGATGCAGATGTACCCATGGGCGGATCCATAGGTAAATGAAAGGGGGGGGCGTAATTGCTAAAGAAAAGATGTCAGATTTTGATGAAAATTTGAAGTTGCTTGGTCAGTTTATACAGAAAAATTTAAAATTTCTCAATTAAAGGGGGGCGACGCCCCCTCCGCCTCCCCCTGAATCCGCCACTACCTAAATCATATAAACAAAGGTAGACTCAGGTTTGTGTGGTGCAAGCTTGAATTTGACAGGTATTGTTCAGGAAAATAATAAGGTTCTTAGGTTATAAAAATGGAAAATAATAAGGTTCTTAGGTTATAAAAATTGAAGGAACCGTCATGTTTTGAAATTCCTAGATCTATCATCTTCTGTCACAGGTGAATTCTACCACTGCCACCACCAGTAAACCAATGTTGAATTTTCACACTGTTTGAACAAAAATGTTGAAAGTTGGAAAGTGTGAGAAAGACAGAGCAAAGAAGAAGAAAAAGAAGAGTTTGGTATTATTTTCTAGCAACTAAATTATCATTCCAAATATAGTTCATTCAATTATCTCCCTTCAATTTGACAAAAACAGGAAGGAGGAGAGAAAAATTTTGCTTTAAAATCACTTACAAAGACTTGGAGAGAAAAAATTAAACTCAATAAAAAACTATTATGTCTGAAAACCACTTATACCCATTCTGAATATAATGTACAATTGAAATTAATGGTTTTATCAAATTTATTGTAGAAGAAATTAATCTCTATATACAGAAAAAAAAAAGATTTTGAAAAAAGGGGAGATAATTGAACCAGACATCACTCAAAGTACCTCAATTCCCGAACATTTTCTTACCTCACTCATCAACTGTCAAATGGAAAAAAATGTTACTTGAATATGATTTTACTAGTGCTTTACAATGTGAACATACATTGGTCCATGGTAGTGATTAGTATAAATACATGTACATGTAGTATGCCATAATTTTAAAAATATTACTATGGATTCATTTACACGGCCAACTATGTCCTAAATCACAACTTCAGGTTACGTGAGGAAATTTGTTTGGAGAAATTTCCAATTATGATTTTGGGGAGAAGTTTTTTTTAGGGAAAAGTTTTTAAGTCAGTGCTTTTATTTTTTATGTTTATTGTTATTCCTCACCTTCTTGTGAAAAATCAGACAATGTAGTCAGCCGTAGCTGACACTAGAGTTTATGAAACAACTTATTCCATGACAATATATCTTGTTGAAGTGTGTTACAATTTAATTTTTTGTGGACATCTAAAAACATTAACAACCTTGACCACTTGGCCATAAAATAAAATATGTGATTATATTGAGCAACAGATTACCATGGAATATGTATTTTTAAAAATCTGTCAAAGTAAAAAATGGCCGGATTTCGTTAAACAGGAAGTAGGTGAGTGACAGACCTGAAATTGTATCACACGTTATGGGACCCCTCCCCAATGCTACATACCAAGTATCAAGTGGCTGTGATTAGTAGTTGCTGAGAAAAGGGTTACAAAAAATTTTCCCCACCCGCCCGACTTTCACCATTTTATAACCCGGATTTTTCACTCCCTGAAATCCGGCCAAAAACTGTAGTCATTCCTTCAGCTGACTACATCCTCTTATTTTTTTAAAATAAGGCTTGGAATGACAATATACCGTAAGTGAAAAATTCAAGCACACTTATCATAAAACCTGATATTCTCCTAACAAATTTCCTCACATAACCATGATAACCAAAGGTTATGAATCAGGACATTGTTGGTGAGATTTAGAGCTATTTATTTTCAAGGGATTAATGCTTGTGGTTTCCTCAAAAAGATATTTTTCTTGGTTTGCAAATGTTGCTTGAAAGAAACAACATAAAGTTAACATTTCGTAGAGTTCTTGTTTTTGTTGTTGTTGACTGCCTCTTTAGAAGCCCACAAATATTCAATAGTACCCCACACATAATAATGAAACCACAGTAACTTGAATCATTTTTGTAATATTAAAAGTTGATTATTAAAAAAATCTCAGACGAATAACTTTTGGCATTGATAAATTGATAACAATTAAAATGCTTGATGTTTTACTTCCAAATATTAAATATTAAATCTTTAAATCAGTAAAATTGCTCTTTAACTTTAATAGTAGGTGGGAACAAAAAGAACAAAGATTTTGTAACATCTTAAACTAAGTATATCTTTAAACAAAAATACTGAAAATTGACATGTAAATAATAATGTTAAATCATAATATTTGTTCAAATAAATCTACAACACAAATAGGAAGAATTACATTATATTGCCCAACATTTACATGTACTATCTTATGAACATAAATCTTTTATAAACCATGTACAAGACATAAATGTCACAAAAATAAACAAATAAAAAACTATGTATGGTTTAAACCCAGGTTTAAAAAGGATTCATTAAGTTTTTTATCTGGGGCAAACTAGCTGTAAGAACGGTCACCACACTGAGCTGCAAACATTGGCCTATATTGCCCCCAATATTGCCTTTGGGATCAAACTCAAATCTCTAAAATCTATTTGATAAATTATTGTGCAATATTAACACAATGAATAGCAAAAGTTGGGTCAAGACAGAATAAAGTACATCAAGTTTAAAATTTTCTACACCTTTTTCTTTCATGGAGACCAAATATTTCTGCTTTGCACCATTCCAGAATAAAAGATAGTTACACGTACATGTTGTATGTGAATTGAAAGTTCCTTATGAGCAAAACTGAACATACTGTGGATTCATTTATTTTCGTGGGTACCAATTTTCGTGGTTTGATGAATAGGGACACTTTCATGAAATTTTAAATTCATGATTCTGAAGTCTGCAACATACAGATCAATGTTCAATTTCCTTTTTGTGGGGTATCAAATTTCATGGGTCAAGGCCTGAACCACGAAAATTGATATACAAAGATAAATTTCCTTTTTGTGGACTATCAAATTTCATGAGTCAAGACCATCCATGAAAACCACGAAAATTGATATACAAAGAATAATAATGAAACCCAATAATCAATGTGAAATACATGTACATGCTATTTTATTTTTTAAGATCTCTCTAGCTCTGTATATATGAAAAAAGAAGATATCTTAATGCTGATCCCATATTTTTTAATTTATGCATTCTTATAAACAAGAACACACTAAAAAAAGCAAGAAAAATATATATTTTTTCAAATATACATGTTCAGCAATGCAATAATAGTACAATATGCAATAATTTTGTCAAAATGTTATGCCCTTTTTTTAAGCTTACCAGATTTCCAATGTCCATTTTAGAATCTAGCTAAATTATCCCTGCTAAAATATTAATTTCCTTATGAACATTGATAAGCCTTTTTCCAAGAACTAACTGGTACATGTACATGTAAAAAATAGATATTATTGCTTATATGGCCGAGAGACTATCAATTGGTGGAAAAAACATGTTGATTTTCTCTCTTCTCAAATCAACGGGGAGCAATTGATTTATGTTACAGCTTTGATTTAATGGAAAATTAATATTTCTTAGGAATGTTTTAAATGTTGGCTCAAATTTATTTTTAAAAATTTAAAGGTCCTGGACTTTCATAATTTTTGCATCGAAAATAAAAGAAAGGAGTTCAAATATTATAATTTTTAAGGGATATAATTTCAACTTTGTTGTTATTACAGGTAATCATGATGTTTTTCTGTCATGTGTGTCTTTTTTTTCATATGGACTTTTGCAGGAAGCCAAAGGTAAAAATTGTAAAAGCTAGGCTTCTTGTATTTCAAATGATTATTGGACTAATGTAACCAGATTTGCCTGGGAAACATAACTTTAAAAAAAAAAATGTATAAACATAATGCAAAAATACTGAAAATTTAATTTGAATTTAGGGCGACCTAATTTTTGTGATGAATTTCATGTCTTGGTGTAAAATGCTGTGTCACGTATTCAGTTACATGTATGTCCAGCGATGGATATGTAAGGAAATGGACAGAATTTGCTACATGTATGTCCAGCGATGGATATGATAGGAAATGGACAGAATTTGCTACATGTATGCCCAGCAATGGATATGATAGGAAATGGACAGAATTTGCTACATGTATGTCCAGCAATAGATATGTAAGAAAATGGACAGAATTTGCTACATGTATGCCCAGCAATGGATATGTAAGGAAATGGACAGAATTTGCTAAAAACATGAACTAGTTTTGGTCTCAAAGTAAAATATATGTGAAAGTGATTCAATGGATTGTTATGTTCTCCTGTTTTAATAAACTGGTCCTACTAGTCAAAAATCAATTTGTCTCATATAAAAAATGCATGTGCCTTTCTTCTTTATGACCTCGTAACAGCATGGTCTAAAGGATCCTTCTTATGTTTGATAAGCAAATAATATTCTTTTTTTTTAAATAGTAGCAAACTTTTAAAATCTGATTTTATCTTTTCAAATCTATGATCTTATCTTTTCAAATCATTCCATGTACTTTTAAACAAATAATTAAGTTGTTATGCATGTATACTAGTAGCTAAAGAACTGAAGTCCAATAACTATTCCATATTGGAAGACTTTTCAATCAAGGATATAAATGATTTTTCTTGCTTTTAACCAGATTTCAATTCTTTGCACATGTGCGTGAAACTTTGTTTGCAGTTTCATCAATGTATTCAAAATTGTGAATATTTGGCCCTTATGAGTTCAAAGAAACATATATTACAAACTTGGCCAAATTGTTTTGTATTAGGCCAAACTTTTAGTCTGATAACATTATTTGACTTGCCAGTCCACCTATAATACCAATTGACCATAATTTTATTAACCTTTAATCATGTTAATATTATTGTCAATTTCAAGAAATCGTCATGTTTTTTTTTTCCAGTTTTCAACACAATATTTCAAATTTTCACTATTTTCAATAATTTGCACGTGTGCAATAAATTTTTTTGATAGTTTCATCCAATTGTCCATGTTTTTATAATAAATAAAGCATAATATACCATCTGTCACAAAATAGCAAGTAAACTTGTGATATTTTACTCAAAATCAAAAATTTTGGAACTCAGTTTAACAACGAAAAATTTAAATTAAATACATTACAACTTAAAAAAATGACTGACATCTGGTAGGATGAAATACTTACTTTGGACAGACCGAGGACGAAAATCACAAGACATGTCAGTATGACCAATGAATTTCGCAAAGTCTGATATTAATAGCTTGATTGGTTGATACAAAGTTATAAAAACAGATTTAGAGTAAAAAAATACCCGACATCTTGATTATCTCAAGAAATCTTAAACAAACAAAGAAGACCACCTGGTCTCTAACAGACTAATTTCCCTATGTCTGCATCTAGGAAGAGTAAACCTCTTCCTTCAGCAGTTAAAATAAGCACTGATCCCAGGTCTAGGACCATCAATTTTTTATTCAGGACCTTTGAAATTCTATTTATTTAAGTTCTGGACCTGCATGCATTTATTCATGTAGTAGCTAATATCGAGGACTTTTAGACAGGGTCTGGTGGTTTCTTTGCCCGAAACTTCAAAAGTTCTGGACCTTTTGCTATCAAATATTAATTTGAACACCTGTCCTTTTATTTAAGCAAGTAAAGCATACATTTAACTCTTATGGCATTTCAAATTTAATGAAAATAAAAACTGTAAATATTCTGGGTAAAACTTAAGACAGATTTTTATTGAAATTTTGGGCTTACTTGAATAAATGGCCAAAAAAATATTCAAGTCATCCAACACTGAACAAAATCAACAAAGCAAAATAGTTTTTTGCATCTTTGTAAGACAACGCCTATCTCAAGGTACAATGTATTTATCAGGGAGTCATGGAAAGATCTTTATGGCAAAACGTCTGCCAAATGTCAAAGATAAAATGAAGAGCTCTTTGAGTGAGCTCTAAAAAGTGATACCCCTTTTTGATATTGAACTCTATATTGCTAAAAACCCCAAGTCCAATTATCTCCTCTTAATGATATCAAAGCAACAAAATTTCTTAACAAGTCCACATCAACTGAACAGTTGATTTACTTCCTTCATGTTAAGTTTCATCGAAACCATCAAGTGGGTTAGGAGGAGTTACACTTACAAGATATGTGGGCAGATTAACAGATAAACAGACAAGGCGGTTCCAAAAATTTCTGTTTGAAGGGGTATCAGTATGATCATATAGGCCAAAAAAGATTTCGCAGGGGATCGAGTAGAATCCCAGTCTTGTGTAATGTGACACTGTCAGAGCATAGCATAGTCAATAATCATGACATCTTTCTGTGGTTTTTGTCATTTGGATTTTTTTTAACATGAAAACGACTATATATACTATAATATCATCCCTTAATATCTTGTCCCGGCCCATCGACTCAAATTAACTTCTCCATGTAATAGATTTCATTTTGTATTTCCGTAAGCCATGTAAGCTTTTAGCAGGTTGGGTGTTATAGCTCATTTGCGCTATATAGCTCGTTTGAGGGTACTTAGTATCAAATGGACTATTTATTTTTTTTCATGAAGTAAAAAAAAAATTTTTTAGATTTTCAAATTTTTGTTTGATTGTCGCATAAATGTATATATTGCTTATCATTTTTTGTACAGAAACATGGTAGTTATTTCAAATGGTTTTTCTTGAACATAGTCATGGAAATTTGCAAATTTTCGTTGTATCAATCAGGAAAACCACAAATATTTCAGGCTATCTTCTTTTACAAAAAATGTTGCTCATAATATGGACATATGCGACAATGCAACAAAAAATTCAAATCTAATTTTTTTTTTTTTTTTTACTTCATGAAAATCATAGTTCATTTCATACTAAATACCATCAAATGAGCTATATAGTGCAAATGAGCTATTACACCCAACCTGTTTAGGGCAATGCCACTCTTTTATCAATAACCACCAATAAGGTCATAAACAACTGCAGCCTAAAGATATGAAGATCCACTACTATTGTGTAAAACTGATTTTTTACCACTTTTTTTTTATTTTGTGACTTGCATGACTTTGACAGTCTTTGTCAAAAAATAAAGGTTAAGAAAATCTTGTTGTAATTGTATATTGTAAAGACTTTATGGATATAAACATGGAGTAATTTCAGAAGATATACTGAAACTTTAAAAGTGACAACAATACATGCTTAATTAATCCAAATGGAAAAACCTTGAAAAAAAAAAAAATAAACCTTGGTGACATCATGCATTTTTTAAACGCAATTCACGATTTGTGCTCAAGAGAAAAGATGTTGACTTAGTCAATCACTTACCGTTGTAGGTGTGGCAGTGCCCGTGTTGCTTGACATCTTTGTTTTTACCAGATATGCATCAAATTTGTCTAGTAATTAATCATTTAATGTATCCTTGATCCTGGATTTTCTTCTTTTCGGAAGTTCTCTTAAATTTTTAGTGACCCCAAGAAGTTCCGAATAGAAAAATAAATAAAATCGTTCGAGATCGGGATTGATAGGTATCTTTTCCGTATTTGAAGTTGAAACAAATTTTCAGTGATTTGAGATTATGTGACCTGGGCTATTTTACACAATCAAATCTGAAATGCCCCCATAGAAATCTGGAAAATTTACAAAGAATGTTTAAGAGTGTCCCATTGAAATTTTGAAAGAAATTGTCAAAAGGGACAATCTCTAAATTAATCCTATTCACTTATTTTTTCATAGACCTGTAGGTAAAACAAAAAGGCGACAAGCAATGAAAAATAAAAAGACTATCTGACACAGTATTTTTTTTCATTTAAAAAGGTCAAAGGTTTCAATATATGATATTATATTACTAAAATTGATTTAGATATTCGAGTGGGAAAAGCATGAACCCATCTTTGTGCGCAATAATTCAAATCATATACTCCGCATAAGTTGCAAGAATTTTCAATAAAACTATTCTGTTGAGTATTTTTTAGATAAAATTTATTGACATGCACAATTTTCTTATAGACAACATTTATGTTCAGTTTGGTGGACGTGTATTTCAGCTAACAATAGGGATTCCAATGGATACTAATTGTGCACCTTTTCTTGCTGATTTGTCAGTTCTTCATTCATATGAAGCAAACTTCTTACAATCCCGCATCGTCGGAAACCCACGGGAGATTACGTCCTACCTCCTCCATCATCACGGAGGAGGTAGGACGTAATCTCCCGTGGGTTTCCGACGATGACAATCCCGGTACATTGCTTTTTCGTCATTTACTATTTCTTTTGCGACAAAATAATATTTCATTTGTACCACAAATTATACTTCATTGGCACCAGTTTATAGATGTTTTCGATGATTTTGCCAATAATTTAGGTAAAGTATCGACATTAAGAATTTTCCTATCAGTAATTACAAAAGTATGTTTTCCATTCAAAGCAATATCAAACTACGAATGTACAGCAATGGATTAAAAGAAATATCATCATATACAAGAACAAAAGCACTCTCATAAAACTATCATACTGTATCCCCACAGAAGCTCCAGTAGATGTATGGGCCTGTTCTCGCACTTGTCAGGGACGGACCATTTAACTTGAAGGGGGTTCCCTTGCTTTTTGTTCTTTTTTTTTTTTTTTTTTTTTTGGTCGGAATTTTTTTTTTTTTTTAATGCGTCGCTACAGAATTTTATTTTTTGAAGGAGTCGGGACAGAAATATTTTTTTCATTATTAGCATTATTACATATGACAGAAATCCTTCTTCAGAATATTTTTACCTAACCCTCTGCTGCCAAAATATTTTTTCTTCAAAAATCATTTTCAAAATATGTTTCTTAAGAAAAAAGAACAAGCCACCCCCTTCAAGTTAAATGGTCGGTCCTTAAGCAATTGTGCGATTGTATTCTTGGATTTCTTGTCTTGAAATTTTACCTCGCATCAATGTACATCCGTTTCTTCACTAGATGAGTCTATTCTTCCTTGGTATCGTCTTTCTACGACCGAAATATGTTCTGATCTCCTTTTTATAAACTTTGAACATAGTCCGAATTTTCTGTACGAATATAAACAGTCTTCATCTTGATCTAGTGGCAAATATGAAATTCCAAAAAAAGTGACAGCCATTTTGGCAATATAGCTACCATTGAGGCAAGTGAGGCAATTGCCTCACTAAA